>LR990876.1:10468480-10847121 GCA_905163395.2 Endotricha flammealis
ATCATATCAATCCGTACATTACTTTCGACGTGAAGGGAGGACAAACAAATAAACAAACAAACACACTTTCACATTTATAATAGTAGTATGGATACTAATATTATAAAGAGGAAAGATTTGATTGTTTGTTTGCATTGAATAGGCTCCGAAACTACTGGACCGATTTCAAAAATTCTTTCACCAGTAGAAAGCTACATTATCAGGAAGTGACATAGGCTATATATTTTTATTTACTTAATTCTTATTATCATTTTATAGATAGATAGAATATGCTTTAGTAGAATATTCTATAAACACTACAAAAGAATAAATTAATAGTGAACAGACTAGTAAAGGCAACAAGGCGGCCTTATTACTAATAGCAATTATTTCAAGACAACCGTAGGGTAACGAAAATCATTACAAGATCATTTTACATAATAATATTATCTATACTTACTAATATGATAAAGAAGGGCACAGCGGATAGTCCGCTCAAATCGGAGCAGCCCGTCTGGGGAAGGACCTCCACCTTACAGAAGATCGTAGCCAAATAGCATTGGTCTCGGCCATGCTGTGTTCTGTGTTCCTACGGTGAGTAAGTAAGGTCTCCAGAGCTCCACTTGGTAGGGTAGGCAACGCGCGAGTGATACCCCCGGTATTGCAAGCGCCCATAGGCTACGGTGACGGCTGGCGAAAGGTTTGATTGTTTGTTTGTGTGCATTGAATAGGTTCCGAAACAATTTGAAAATTTTTTCACCGTTTGGAAGCTAAACTATCCACGGGAACACGGGTGACATGGGCTTATATTTAAAAAAATGAGATTCCTAATAAAACTCGTGCGAAGCTGGGGCGGGGTGCTAGTTTTTAAATAAATACTCATTCATTGAAAACTAATTACTATTGTCTTACTTTAATTCGTGAACAGATGGCGCTGTACGTTTTCCACTCGTTTCTGAATCGCGCTATGGTTACATGTTTTATTTTTAGTTAATATCACGAAGTCAAATAATGAGTGATATATTCAACATCGCAAAAATATTCTAATGAATTCTATTGAATTAGTGTGATCCATTGAATTCTATTGAATTAATGCTTTAAAATTTTTGACGTGGTATTCCTAGGATATAATTCTAGCATTGCCACTAATAAATAATAATATATAAAATAATACTCACTGCACTCCTACTCACTTCCTTTTTTTAGGATTAGGATTATATTCCTTTATTTAGGTAGTAAACTAAAAATTACGAAAGACATTTGTTTTTTCAAGAATGGTGTGCACAGATACATTGTTTGTCACAATGATAATACAATTATGTAACATAACGATGCTGAAGAGAAAAAGATGCACTATTATGACATTTACTGTCATAATTGGATATAATAATATCAAACGTCAAGTAATTGAAAAGCAAAAACCAGCAGCGGGGACTACTATGAAAGGGTTAAGTGTCCATCCGAAACAACGAAACACGTCGTCCTGTCAAAAAAGACATTACTAGTTTAGAAAAGATTCAAAACTGATTAGAATTCAACGAAACGTCAGTCCGTATGTTCGGAATTTCATTTCATAGTAGCCCTGTTTTGATTTCCTTCAGAATGTTGAAATATGCGTATAATTGCTAAATAAATTTATTGCAAAATAAATTTGCTTTTTTTTACGTAAACTAAGAAATTTGATTTTCAACCGACTTCAAAAAAAGGAGGAGGTTCTCAATTCGATCCGTATGTTCTTTTTTTTTTTTTTTTTTTTTTTTTTTTTTCTATGTTTGTTACGCGATAACTCCGCCAATTATGAACCGATTTGAACAAATCTTTTTTCGGCTTATAGGTAATACCTCAAGGGTGGTCCCATGAAGTCGGTTTTATTTTTTTTTTAAAGTTAATTATTTCACAACTTCATGGGACCGTAGATTTTAGTATACGGTTAAAATTTCAACTTGATACCTCCATGCATTCCCGAGAAAGAGGTTCTTGACAGACAGACAGACAGACGAACCCTAAAAATACTCTATCGAGACGTCACCCTGTGAGGGTTCTGTGTATTAAGGGTTCCATTTCATTTTGAAGTATGTAACCCTAAAATAAGTAGGTCAGTACCTGAATATAAGAAGGCACTCCATTAACGACTAAGCCTTAAGGGGTGGACGTTATTTAAATTAGCTGTAAGTACACTCGGAACAAATTAAGTTGACGGACCGAAGTAACTGCGGACAACTGTACTCGAGTAAGCTTTTAGATATTTAATTTGGAATTGTTAAATTGCTTTTATACCATGTAAATCAATTTTCTTAATTGCTATATAATGCTTTGTCATGAATAACTGACTGACGCGAGTCCCTTAACAAATTGGGGAACAAAGAAAAAAAGCAAAAAGGGATTGGGAATATTTTATTTTCTCATTAAAAACCATACGTCATTTACTTGAGAAATAGGTACAAATCTGTCCAATAGCTGAATGAAAAAATAAGTTGGGAATGAAATTAAATCTAGGTCTCTATCAGTAAGATGCCTGTGGCTTAGTCGCGGTTAATTTTATGACATAGATCTCGTTTGACAACAAAACAACCCATAGCGCGAGTTGTGGCGCCATCTGTTGGCCGACATCGCAATTGCAGCGCCATCTATAGTAGAAAAAATATTTTCCCATTGAAATGACATACTTTCACGGACTAAAAAGTAGCCTATGTTGGGCTCTGTACCCCTGACAATATGTATACAAATTTTCATAATGATCGGCTGATTAGTCAAGCCGTGAAGGAATAACAAACAAACTAAATAATGAAAAGCATAGTTTATAAATTAAAGTTACATCTAACTGGTAGGAATTGTTTCTTTGTTTTTCTTTGGGATCTCTCCACTCGTCGTTAGGTGAGTGAGAGATTCGGAAGGTCTGGACTCGGCTCGGGCATCGACGATTTTTTGTAAAGAAGTGAGGTCATAAAATTAAAGAAATATTAAGCAGCTTACGCATTGTAAAACAGCTTTTATATAAGTAAATTTGTATTGTAACATAGCTCTTGGTTTATAAAACAAACTAAAGAAATATCTAAGTCATAGCAACACAAAAGTCAGCCATCTTGAACGATCTAGGAAATTAATTAAATTATCTAGAAAGCCATTTCACACGACCTAGGAAGTTAGTGTATTCTATTAGGGCCGTATCCAGAATAATCCTAGGCTAATCCTGCTTATGTCTAGATTTAGAATGGATTCTCTAGGTATTAAGTGAAAACTAAGGTTACTGAAAACGCGAATAGTGCGAGAGAGATGGCGAATGAATCTTTGTGTTTTGATCAAAATTTTGTTTAATTGTATTGTAAGTACAATTTATCGTGTTTTCCGAAATTAGTATCAACTGAGGGTAGCTTGTATCAGTGATTTCAAACCACCTACCGGTCACTGACTTGATTTAACGTCTGTTTATCGACAACTGTCGGGACCGACTAGTCAGTCCGGACATGAGGGTACATTCGGAGATCCGTGCTTCGGAGGATCCGAAGGAACTTGAGATTTTTGCGAAGTATTTTTTAAACCCATCCAAATATTGGCTGCTGTTCACGTTGCTTAACTTGGATGATCGTTTTGGTACCCACAACGAGGCTGTCGAGCTCCTCGATTCTACAGTTTAAATATCATTTTGTCATTTTGGGGCTCGCAATTAAAACAGTTAGGAGCTCGATGGCGTCGCTGTGTGTCGCACTCTAATATGAACACGCAAGTCAAGCGACGTCGACCCTAGCCAGTGTTTGGATGGGTTTCGTTATCTCAAGCTTCTCCGTGCTTCGGAGGGCACGTTAAGCCGTCGGTCCCGGCTATTATCGGTAAATGACAGTCGTCAGCCAAGTCGGTGGCCTTCGGGCGGCTTGAAAACACCGGCCTCTGCCAATCCGCATTGGAGCAGCGTGGCAGAGTACGATCTAGTCTCCTTCGATTGAAGGGAGACCCGTATCCCTGCAGTGGGATGATTATGGGTTGATATGATGATGAATTAAAACAGTTAAAATCTAGTCTCAATGTTTAGCGCTATCTCGCTCGCTTTATATTTTGTATGAGTAAGATAGCGCATGAGTTTATTATTAACTGTTTTTATTACGAGAATAGACTCCCAGTTTACACCATTTGTCATTTTCTATTGAAATTCCAAAGCATTTACCAAATTATTGTTGGAAGAGTTGAGAGAAATATGCCTTTCTCTGTCACGACCTTTCATTCATCGACATGTCAAATGAAGGCTCAACCTTTGCCCGACTCACAAAAGGAACACTCTGTATTTTATAATAGTGATGGGATGTGTTATGACGATAAATAGCTGATGTACGATCTAACTTACTATTAAGGATGGAAAGATTAGGAAAAGAGGAAGGGATAAAACTTATATTGAATAAAAATATGTAAATGATGGCGAGAGGGTGAAAAAGTGAAGTGAAGGTGACAGTAAAATAGAATATAAAAAAACCATAAAGAGAAAGGAAACATAACTATTTACAAAAGAGGTTTTCAAAAAGAGTTCGGTTTGCCACACTTACTTTTGATTTTATTTACGGGTCAAGTATGTTGTTGAGTAGAAGTATAAAATAAACAAGCCCCGTCCCGGCTTCGCCACGGGTTTTAATAATGATTCCTTATTTCTTGTAAATAATACTAAAGCCTATGTCACTCGGGGATGGTACCTTCCCAACGGTGGTGATAAAATTTTTCAAATCGGAGCACAAGTTGTAAAGCTTGTTCAATGCAAACAAATAATCAAACCATTCCTCTTTATCATATTAGCATAGATATTTTTTTCTGAAGGAAACGTCTCTTAACAATTGAACTATTTTATTTTTCAGGATCACTTTGTTGTCCGTCCGTCTGTCTGTCATTTTGTCAAACTTTTTTTCCTCAGGAACGCGTGAAGCGATTGGGCTGAAAGTAATAATGAATGCAGTCCTTGCACCAAAAAGTAATCAAATTCTTAAGTCAACATTAATCAAAAACTTACAGCTCTTACCTTAAGGTTGCCTTGAAAAGATTGCTTTTAGCAATAAGGCCGCCTTTTTGCAATTTCACTAGTCTCTAAGTTATCTATATATACTGTGTCCTATGGTTTATAAAAGCATAATCTATCTATCTCTTTCTGTCAACCTAGAATCGTGAAATTTGGCACAAAGCAAAATCATCTGGCACCAGTAAAGTAAAAAGTCTGATTAATCAGTAACCGTCAGGTGAAAAATGCTCACACCAGCCAACTGTACCTACTCACATGAAACCAATTGTATTCGAACATAAAAAAGAAAACCGTTTGAATTTATCGATAGGACTATCGATATCATGTAACATCACTAGACTATTATATTCGGGTACAAAGCTCCGACCTCACCCATGAAGGTAGACCTTTGTTTGACGATTGAGAATTGAGATACAATTTCTGTGGCAAATTGAAAACAGCGCCACCTTTGTTACATCGTCTTAATTCAGACGTGTCATAAATCTTAGACTATATTTACTAAAGCTTTTAGGTGTCTAAAATTAATTATATTTGTAATAATACTAGCGAAATCCGCGCAAATTCGTTTGCATTTCATTTCATTCAATTTAAACAAAACCCATACAGTTATATTCATAGAACTTCCTCAAGAACCAGTCTATCCGTTGATGAAAACCGCATGATGAAAATCGGATTAGTAGTTGACTTTATCGTGAACAGACAGACAGACTAGACGCCGCGGAGGACTTCGTTTTACAATATGTAAGAATACTTAAATACGTAAATTAATTTTGTTGACTAACATAGTTTATAAGCAAATTATGTAGGCTGCGGTCGGAGGGTTGTAAGAAAACCAAAAATGAATTTAAATCTAATTTTAATTAAATAATTAATTACAAAATTACTAAAATTTGCTTAACCTAGCGACAACGGTCGATGTTAGATCCGAAGTGATCGTGACCGTCCCCCCGTTAGACCAGCCGATTGCAAGATCAGCGTTTCGTCGTCATTGTCTAATCCATGTAACGCAGAACCTCCGTCTGGCGATCGGTGCGTCACGAAGGCCTGCTGAATGCTACCACAGCAAATTCCGCCGTCACGTCTCGTGAATCATGATCGGTGTGTCAGGATACGTAACAAGCATAATAACAAGCTTTTCCCGCGGCTTCGCCCCCTTTTAAAAATAATAATTTGCCTATGTTGGGTTTTCTACCCCTGACAATATGTAAACAAAATTTCATAATGATCGGCTGCTTAGTCAAGCCGTGAAGGAATAACAAACAAACTCACTTTCTCATTTACAATATTAGTATGATAATCCGATGTCTTGTACCCATAACTCATAGCTCACTTTGGGACCAGGTGGCATTGTGTGAATGAATTTATTATATATTGACGACCTCCGTGGCGTAATGGTTACCACGCCAGACCACCACCCAGGAGGTCCCGGGTTCGATCCCCGGTGGGGTCATGATGAAAAACGAACTTTTTCTGATTGGCCTCGGGTTTTGGATGTTTATCTATATATGTATTTGTTGTAAAATATAATATCGTTGAGTTAGTGTCCCATAACACAAGTTTCGAACTTACTTTGGGGCTAGTTCAATCTGTATGAATTGTCCCTATATATTTATTTATTATATTGCAACCATTTTTTGTACTAATTAGTTTCAATTGGTACTATTTTTGAAATAGGCCAGCCCGTTCGAAATACCTCTCCAGGAAGGGACGTCCCTTCATCATTCCTCAATTACAGTAAAAACTTGTGACAGCCCACCGACTTCGGGCAATTTTCCCCTATCAGCTCAGAGAATGCCGAGTCAGCTCTTCAAGGCATAAAGCTGGCATTCCACTCGACAAGAAAACAGAAATTAATCTACACACATCGGGTTACAGTATCTTAACTAAAATTAGATATGACTAAATACTTTTTTAGCTCTCCGTTTTGCTCGCGATTTTGAGGAGTCAACTAAAAATTAAATTTAAGTGAACATTATATATCTTCATTTAATTATAAGATGATGTAGTCTTATAGATCCAGAATAAAATTTCGTCGATATCCTACTTCCTACTAATATTAAAAAGGCGAAAGTTATGTGTATGTTTGTTAATTCTTCACGCTCAAACGGCTGGGCCAATATTTATGATATTTGGTAAGTAGGTAGCTGATACCTTGGATTAACACAGAGGGTACTTTTTATCCCGAAAAATACGCGATTCCCGCAGGATTTCATCAAAAGTCTGATATAGATGGCGCTGCTGTGCATAAATAAATACACGCAAACGAAGTTGCGCGTGTTACACTAGCTTTCGAATGAAATGCATAAAAGTTGCAGCCTTTAATTTTTGTTCTGCTAAATATGCCCGTGTGTATATTTTAAAGTTGTTTCGTTACACGCAATTTAACAAGTTATTCCACTTAAACTGTTTCGTTACAAGACATTAACTTGTAAGTATTTTTTTACTTACACTTTTTACTTACACTTTTTACTTACACTTTTTACTTATACTTTTTATATCAGTTTAAATTACTGATGCTTAGTGAACATTATAATGTGACGGAGTAGCTCGCTGGCGTCGCTGTGTATTGGAGTCGCACTCAATGAACATCCATGTTAAGCGTCGTCGACCCTAGCCAGCGTTTGGATGGGTTTCGTTATATCGAGCGTCTCCGTGCTTCGGAGGGCACGTTAAGCCATCCGTCCCGGCTGTTGTCGATAGATGACAGTCGTTAACTTCGGACTGCTTGAAAATACCGCCCTCTGCCAATCCGCATTGGAGCGTGGCAGAGTAGGCTCTAATCCCCTTCGATAGAAGAGAGACCCGTATGCAGTGGGATGATTATTCGTTGATATGACAAGATATGAAAATGACAAAGTACATTAAGCTGACTGGACCCAAACGAAGTTAGAATTAAGTTTTCTCATGTAATTCTCAATGTATTTAAATGAAAATTAATAAAAATGAACATTTTGATAACGTTTAGTATTCGATAAATAATTTAGTCATTATGATAGACAAACACCCTTATATCGACCTAGTATGAGTGGTGTGTAGTACCTGAAGCTTTACAACAAAACCGATTTGAATTCAAATTAATTGAAACCTTTGATCAAAGTCTAGAATCGCCACCAGAGGTAACCGTAAAACCGACTTTCTGCACAAAAATTGAGATTTGAGCGGATTATCCGCTGTGCCCTTCCTCTCTTATTGTAATTGTACATATATACTAACAATACATAGAAAACATCCAGACTTGAGAACAAACAGAAATGCCATCACATTAAATGTTTGCCCCGAGGAGTTGAACCCGCGCCTTCTGGTGCCGAAGGTACGATCACTAACAACGGACCATTGGGTTGGTTTTATTATGTATTGCAATATGTTTATTGTAAAGAAAAGTTAACTGACTGACAAATGTCCATTTACCTGTTAAAAGGTTTTTTTTACGTTAGTAGTAAAATTGAAGTTTCATGATTTTGTATACAGCTAAGGTGGCTAACAAGCATACGGCCTGCCCCCCAATTCTGCTATTTATTAACCAAAACAGATCGGCAGCGTTTTGGCTTGCTTGCATTTGCGATTGTAAACCAAAACGGTATTCCATTAACATTATGTTTACAGCTGAAACGCAAACGGTTGGTTACAAAAGTCAATCTTTCACTGCCGATGCAAAACCGCAACAACAGTTCAACCAACGCAGAGCCGTAGCGTTTTAGCCGTCTCAACTGTAAAAAAAATTGCAGAATACCAAACGATAGTTGAACGGATTACAAACCGTTCTGTGTTCATTAGCGGAATACTACAACCAAAGCGGCTGCCCAACCAATGAGTATCGGCTCCGTTTCCGGTCAACCAAAGAGTTAGCAGAATACAAAAATGTCGATTCCAATGCGTTTCAGATGCGTTTCAGCTTTAAAAAAATAGGAGAATTGGGGGGCTGATGGTAATCAGTCACCGTAAACCGTAAAATTAGGGTTCCGTCGGCACCCTTTGGTTACAGAACCACAAAAATAAATTTGCAAAAAACCACGCTGTCAGCGACCGTCGTAATGTTGAAACTGTTACATTTATCCGAATATCTCAATCCATACGCCTTACGGGCCCTTAAAGTGGGCCCTGCGGGGCCCTAAGGGCTCGTCCATAAAGCTGCCCGTTTATTTTATTACTGGCTTTATGGATACCAGACTAAGTAGATTCGGCTGGGAATACTCTCGAACGGGACGGTCTCGACACGAGGTTTTTCTTGATGTTTTATAATAAATTCTACTTTTACAAGTATTTATTTGCAACTGAGGAGCTCAATGGTGTCGCTGTGTGTCGCACTTAAAACAAAACTTAGGAAATAAAATAATAAATAAATTGATTACTTACAGAAAAAGTCATAATTATAAGAATTGTTCTAATTAGGTAAATATTTTAATAATTTTTGTCTTGCCATTATAATACACAAATTCAAATTCTCAATATCCATACTAATAATTATAAATGTAAAAGTGTGTTTGTTTGCGTTTGACCTCCCTTCACGTCGAAAGTAATGAATGGATTGATATGATTTTTTTTATCGGGGATAGTTTATGGTCTGGAGAGTGACATAGGCTACTTTTAATCCCGGGAAAACATCTCATTCCCACGGGAAAAAAGTATAACATTATTTTTTTTTAATTTTTAACGGGGATAATTTAAGGTCTGGAGAGTGATATAAGGCTACTTTTTTTCCCACGGGATAAAGAGATTCCCATGGGAAACATTATTGACGTTTTCCCTTGATAGCTAGTATTTTAATAAAGATAAAATCATTTATTCATAGGTACTTTCTCTAGTCGAAGTTACAAATAATCTTGATTTGTAATAAAGTAATTTACTCTAAAAACTACCACCATTTTGAAAACGAACTGGCAAAAGAAATGGCCAAAGAAACCAGGCCTTTTTGTCATTCATATTTATTTATTTTTATAGAAATTAGGCACATATTACTTCAAAATACTTTTGTTCAACTCATTGTAAATAGAACACACAACAAATAGCCAAATAGTGTTTCAAAGTGAGTAGATTTGAACTGTACCAAATAAATATTGGAACACAATTTGACATCAATTAGTGATGTATACGACGGATTTATGGTCTAGTGATGAGACTGGTCGTTGTCGATATCGATTAGTAAATATTTGACCTGCTCACTAGTTACACAGGCAGACGATCATTTTGTATTGGAAAATCAAGAGAAAATGTTTTAATAGTTATATTTTGCTATTCTGGACAGAGACAAACACAACAAAATAAAACCATGAATT
Organism: Endotricha flammealis; assembly: GCA_905163395.2. Taxonomy (NCBI): domain Eukaryota; kingdom Metazoa; phylum Arthropoda; class Insecta; order Lepidoptera; family Pyralidae; genus Endotricha; species Endotricha flammealis. The sequence goes on from LR990876.1 coordinate 10,478,726, forward strand.
ACCAGCCATTCTAGTTACTTGAATCTATTTAAAAAACCGTATCAAAATCTGTTGCTTAGTTTTGAAGATCTAAGCGTACATGACAGACAGCGGAAAGCGACTTTGTTTTAAACTACTAGCTGTTACCCGCGGCTCCGCCTGCGCGGTCAACGGAAAATGTCAATAATTTTTCCCATGGGAATCTCTTTATGGGAAAAAAGTAGCTTTATGTCACTCTCCAGACCTTTAATTATCCCCGTTAAAAAATTATGAAAAAATTATGTTAAACTTTTTCCCCCGTGGGAATGAGATGTTTTTTCGGGATAAAAATAGCCTATGTCACTCTCCAGACTTTAAACTATCGCCAATGAAAATTTCATATCAATCCGTTAATTACTTTTGACGCGAAGGGAGGACAAACAAACACACTTTCACATTTATAGTATTAGTATGGATGGATATAGTGAAGATCTTAATGTACCTACACTTAATCTACAAATAAACTTTTTGAACTAATCTAAACTCGAATTTTGAAAAAATGTTGGCAGCCCTACTGTTGACCAACAACTACTCTATAACAACACTACGGATATAATATGTCATTTGTGTACCATAAATTATGTGCACAATAACAGTTCATCAAAGTGATGCACCGTACGGGTACGGAAATGTACGGAACTACGGACATGTACCCGTTGGCCCGTGATTGATCTGTACGGATTGCGAGCGAATATTTATGTAGCGTCCCGTTGACATATTGGAAAAGTTTTTCGTTTTTTATCCAATGAAAAACCTAGAATTAAACGTTTACAGAATGATTTAAATGTTTTCGGAATTTAAAAGATTAACATCGAGTTTTAATAACATTTTAAAGTCATAATATACAGTTATACTGCACTTTGCAAAGAGAAAATACAGATTTTACTAGTAATGTATTTTTTGTCAGGACTACGTATTTCGTTGTTTCGTATGGACACTTTCATAGCCCCGAAAATTTTAATATGAACGCCTACAAAAATGAGCAAAAAGAAAGTGTTAGCCACCCGATATAGAGATAGTGATAGTTTAGAATAGTTTTTATAAATACCCTCTCACAGAATATCGACGTGAAGCAGCAATGCGTTTCGTTCGGTTAGTGAGAGATCCGGAAACCCAACTCCTTCCCTATCCCTTCTTTCCCTTTCCTTCCTCCAACCTCCTTGGTGGACAACGCATTGGTAGCGCCCCTGGTGTTACTGATGTCCATAGGCGGCGGTGACCGCTTTCCATCAGGTGGCCCGCTTGCTTGTTTGTCTACTGTATGACATAAAAAAATTAATATATATATCCTCTAAAATCTGGAATACAAAACTTTTGCGCCGTAACCTGGATTTCTTTTGGATCACCCCTTTTGTCCAGTTAGGTTATTTCACGTTACAAAACGTTGGTGAAAACAGGTATGAGTCTCTGAAGGCCTATAACAAACAATTTAATTTCAAATATTTTTTTACATTTACACAAAATAAATTCCAACATCGAAATGGATTCCGTCACTAAGGGTAGACAGAATTATTGGCAAAACTTTTGCGAAGGACCAACGGCAATCAATGCGGATAGAATTTCTGATTGATTTCAACGAAGTTTACCGAAGTTACTAATTACAGGGTCCCTGTTCAAATATGAACGCCTAGAGGCTCTTAAGCACCACAATTAGGGAAACTTGTCTAGCGAAATGAACAATCAGATGAGACCTGATAAATAGACATACTTTACAGTAGGATAGTTTAAACTGTCGTGTTTTAAACATAATAAATAATTATATATATATTTGTCGACCTCCGTGGCGTAATGGTTACCACGCCAGACCGCCACCCAGGAGGTCCCGGGTTCGATCCCCGGTCGAGTCATGATGAAAAACGAACTTTTTCTGATTGGCCTCGGGTCTTGGATGTTTATCTATATATGTATTTGTTATAAAATATAATATCGTTGAGTTAGTATCCCATAACACAAGTTTCGAACTTACTTTGGGGGTAGCTCAATCTGTATGAATTGTACCTATAAAAAATAAAAAAAATATAGGGATCAATCACACAGATTGAGCTATCCCCAAAGTAAATTCGAAACTTGTGTTATGGGATACTAACTCAACGATACTATATTTTTTAACAAGTACATATACATATAGATAAACATACAAAAGCTTTGCCAATCAGAAAAAGTTCGTTATTCTACTTGACCCTACCGGGATTCGAACCCGGGACCTCCTGGGTGGCGGTCCGGCATGGTAACCATTAAGCCACGGATGTCGTCTGCGCTCATAATAACTTGTTTATGAGCGCGTTCAAACCCCGTTAAGTGTTATATTACGTTACCCTAATTCCTATAAAACAGCTCATCCACGTTCAAGAAAATATCGATTTAGGGGGTAACTCGGACACTAAAAAACTGTTCTGTGTCCGAGTTTACTACTTTCAAATTTCGATGTAGGCAACTCGGACAATTTTGTTATGTACAGTCAACAAAGGAATTGACTGACCCCCCCCCCCCCCCCCCCTATATGATTAAAGATTTCTAAATATTGCGTGAAGGGATTTACTTGAAAATTTGTAATTACATAGTACAATATGAATACTATTGATAAATAAATTTCAAGTAAATCCCTTCACGCAATAGGTATTTAGAAATCTTTAATTATATATACAGGAGGGGTCAGTCAACTCCTTTGTTGACTGTACGTTTGTAAGATGTATTAGTATTGTCATTTAGGATTGTTTTGGAATGTCTCTTATTACGTTTCTTGTGTAATATCGAAATATAGTCTTCCCCCACCCATATTATTTTTAAGAGACCTATCTGACGATCATGGTGAAAAAAATTCTCTGCTCTTTATGTGTGGCGAAGGTATCCTCATAATGTGATGTAATATGAGTTTGGAGTGGTAGAGCAATTATTATGAAATGGGCTTGCTCGACCGGGGAAGTACCACCCTCTCACAGAATATCGACGTGAAGCAGCAGTGTGTTTCGTTCGGTGAGGGAGAGATCCAGAAGCCCAACTCCTTCCCTATCCCCTCTTTCCCCCTCCTTCTTTCCCTTTCCTTCCTCCAACCTCCTTGTTGGACAACGCAATGGTAGCGCCCCTGGTATTACTGATGTCCATAGGAGGCGGTGACCGCTTTCCATCAGATGACCCGCTTGATAACAAGCAGACAAACATGTCTACTGTATGACATAAAAAAATATATGAGCGATGATTTGAATTAGATCTAGTCTCTAGTCTTATGATATTGCTTTTTGGACACTGCCTCACCCCTTGGGCAATTACAGGCTATGTTAATTAACAGGACGTGTTAACTAGCATATTGTCACGCCTGTTATTGCCCTAGGGGATAAGGTATTTCCCAAGAGTTTACAAGACAGTGTAATCAGAACCTTCTTGCAAGCAATGTCATACGATTTCGGTTGCAGATAATTTTTAACATTGAAGAGCCAGATTGCGTTCTTTTATGTCAAGGCATTGACAAAAAAGCAAGTAGGCAACTCGACGAAAAGTGATTAAGAAACCGTGCAAAATCAAATAATCCATACTAATATTAAAAAAAAGTAAAGTTTGTGACGTTGCAATTTCTGGATCCAATTTTAAAAATTCTTTTACCAATAGAAAGCCACGTTGTGTGTGTCATATGCCATTATCATATGTCATAGACCCACAACATCAGTTCAAGCGAAGCAGCGGGCAAAAGCTAGTAAATAATAGAAGGAACCATAAAATTTCTTAGACAAGCAAAGGTGAACAAAAAACATGTTTGTAACATTTGGTTTGAATGACATCCAAAGAATCGCGGACCTAAGCCATCTTAACTCTGGGGATTTACGACAGAAATCTAGTCTTAGATAAAATTGAGGTCTGACTTTATTGCCTACAATCTGACCTAGGAATTCCAGAGAGTTTTACCAATATATTTTTTTATATTTTTCTTGTTAAATGAAAAAATGGTTTTCTTTCGTCATTTCTTTTACCAGTGGTCATTTTGCGTTTGTTTCCGAAATGATAATTTAAGAGTCGAACATCAGGTGGGTCGTATGCTTGTTTGCCACCTTTGTGTCATAAAACGGTGTACTCATTGTCGAAAAGCCAAATAAATAAATTAAAAAAAAAAAAAAAATTCTGGCTCACAATTTATGAAACAATTTAAAGGAATGACCTATGACTTGGAAACTTCAAGAAGCGAGCATACATGGACTTGAAAGGCTGGCAGCGGCTCAGGATTCCCCCAGTGTCTCTGTGCTCCATTAGTGGCGGTGTTCACTTAACATCAGGTAACCCGCTCGTTTGCCAACATCTCACATAAAGAAATATCGATTGTCGTTATACCTATGCACTGAGTAATATAAGTGTGAATTTCGAACTTCGTTTTATGACTACTCGCTCCAGGAGAACTGGCGTTCAATACAGCATGAAAATCTGAAACAATTTGATAGAAAAAACTTATCTTATTAATATAAATTGAGGAAAATTTTAAACTACAAAGAAATAAGGAAGTTTTACACTAAAGTTAGCGATTCACTTCGTTATTTTAAACCACTTCCGAACTAAGTAGGTGGACTTCCCTTTTCGAAGTTATGAAGTAAAAAGTTGAAAGATGAGAACTTAATCAGGTAGAAATTGTATAAGTTAGGAGAATTATGAATAGTTTATTAAAGGTGTTGTAGGTAGAAATAAACATAGTTCGTAAACCGTCTTAAAACGAAGGCTGTTAGCAAAGATTTAGGTTGTTAGAAATATTTGAAATGAAATGATTCAAATTCAAAATTATAAAAAATAATCAAAATAATTATTCAGAGAGTAGATAGGTAGTTCTTACAGACACTTTCCCTCGTCAAAAATTACATTACAGTACGTAGTGTAGTAAATAAATAAATAAAATAAAAAAAACTTGCACCAAAACAATAATAAAAATAACAAAAACAAAAAAAACTGTCGTAATATGCAATAGGCTAGTTACCGTAAAAAATGTAATTAGTCCGTCTTTTAGATTATTCAAAAAGGGCAACTCATTTTTTCATTTGTAAATAAGACCAAAAATGACAAGGATATAGCCCATTAAAGTTACGTGTGACGTCACGCCGTGTGGCATTTTTTCGCAAGGAGTGACATCAAAGGCCCCCACTCTTAAATTTTTATGCCTTGTATCTTTGTTATTTTTTGTTTAATCGAAAAAAGAAAAAATAGGTGTCCAATATTTTTTAATAATCTAAAATACGGACGGAATATAATGTAATTATTTTGACCCTGGAAACAACCCTATAGGCGGCCTTATCGCATAGCAATTTCTTCCAGGCAACCTGAGAGAAAGGTGTAAGTGGTAGAAATAGGTAGGTGGCGGAGTAGTACCGAAATAATACTAAAAAGAAAAATAATTACATATAAACATGAGAAAGAGAAAAACAAAAAAAAGATAAAGTAATAATATAAAACGAATATACACATAAAATATAAGATAAATAAAATGAACATTAAAAGAAAATAATAATGTGGACAAATAGTGACGCTTGATCATATTTTTGAACGATTGAAGCGACTGAGCTTGACGAATTTTAAGAGGAAGGGAATTCCAAAGACGGACAGCTTGGACAGAAAAGGAATTAGTGAAAGTCAGTGGAGTGTGGAGGGTGTAACAAGGCGAAGATTAAAATTGCTGCGAAGAGTGGGACCATTAGTGTTGCTGTGATAAGCAAAGCATTCCTTTAAATAAGGTGGTGTAGAAGGATTAAAGAGGATAGAATAAAGTAGGGAAAGAATATGTAGGTTTCTGCGATGTCGGACAGGGAGCCTCTTGAGTTGGGAACGGTATTGGGAGACGTGGTCATATTTCCGAAGGCCAAAAATGAAGCGAATGTCGAGATTTTGGAGACACTAGTTTATTAAGCTGCGCTTCAGAGAGGTCAATATAACAGCAATCCGCATAATCAAGGACTGGAAGGAGTAGCGATTGCGTAAGCAAAATTTTAGTCTCCATTGGCATAAAGTATTTAAAGCGACGTAGAGAGCTCGTGATCGTAACTATTTACTATTCTGTGATTACTTACGGTAATAAGTTAGTTATTTAAGTAATTAATCTACTCTATAAACTACCACCATCGGAAACAAACCAAAATGACCACTTATAAAAATGTTTTTTTTAATGAAGGTCTATCTAATTCATATTTTCGATAAGAGATGGCGATGCGAGGCAGTAAAATAAATATAAATAAATTTATAGGGACAATTCATACAGATTGAGCTAGCCCCAAAGTATTGGCGATCACAATAGACCAGTCTTGGTCGCAGTGCTACTTAAGCCGCACAAAACATAATAATAGCCCCAAAGTAAGTTCGAAACTTGTGTTATGGGATACTAACTCAACGATATTATATTTTATAACAAATACATATATACAAACATCCAAGACCCGAGGCCAATCAGAAAAAGTTCGTTTTTTCATCATGACCCGACCGGGGATCGAACCCGGGACCTCCTGGGTGGCGGTCTGGCGTGGTAACCATTACGCCACGGAGGTCGTCCCAGTGGGCTTTGTTTGATGAATGTGAAAAAAAGTTCTACACAATTTCACACAAAAAAAGTTATGGGTAAAACTTAGAGCTAAGACAATACTTATGTGAAGTTATGTGATCAAATTAGAGTAAGAAAAAATCTGGGGAAAAAAATCCAGTCGTTTCAGGAGACAGTCCCATGGGACTAGGTACTACTGGTAATGCACCACCTTTTTCCTACGGAATTTGAAACGTTTTGTGAGAATACTGCTATAGTGCACGAGCTATGCGAAAACAGAAAGAATTTTTTCAGGTCAATGCTCTTAACAGACATTACGAGTGCTAGTGTACACAACTACACAGATCTTTCATCATATTAACCCATAATCATCCCACTGCAGGGATACGGGTCTCCCTTCAATCGAAGGTGATTAGAGCGTACTCTGCCACGCTGCTCCAATGGGGATTGGCAGAGGCCGGTGTTTTTAATTCGCCCGAATGCCACCGACTTAGCTTAACCAGCCTGGACCGACGGCTTAACGTGAGAGACGGAGAAGCTCGAAATAACGAAACCCATCCAAACACTAGCTAGGGTCGACGTTGCTTGACTAGCGTGTTCATAGAGTGCGACACACAGCGACGCCATCGAGCTCCTCATACACACACCTTTATTTAAATGGAAAATTGTAAAACAAGGATTTCTCCCGTAGATACCAATGTCGGATGTTGGAATGTAAAAAATGGGAGTGAAAAAAAAAAAATCGGGAACGAAATAACGGTAGAATGGGTCATTTGTCCGGCCACAGTCGTTAGTCAGGGCGTATTTCCGTTTTTAAAAACCGGCCATGTACGAGTCGGACACGAAGGGTTTCGTACCATTACTATACTTACAACATAGGTAGTAAAAATAACTACATTACTATACTTATAAAATAGGTAACAAAAAAATCACGTCTGTTGTATGGAAGCTCCATTTGCCTTGAAAAGATTTCTGTCTAATAAGGCCAGCTTGTTGCAATTGATATTCAGTAAGTTGTCTGTTTATAATTGTATTTTTGTCTGTGTATTGCCTATATTCTATTAAAAACACGACCACTTTACGAAAATTAGAGGAATTGCTAAGGTTCTGCTCTGCTATGAATTCGGGAAACGAATTTATTTCAGAGGAATTGCTCAATGTGGTCTTTTTAACCCCGTTGATAAATGAACGGTGTGTTCTTTGTTATCCGCTAAGAAAGGATTTTTAAAATTCCCACGGGAAAGCAGGATACATGCAAAGTTTCTTTAGTCTTCTTTACATTGTATAAAATGAAGTCGCTTCTCGCTGTCTGTCTTCCCCTATGCTTGAATCTTTCAAACTACGCAACGCTTCCCTGTTTGTCTGTCCCTATGTCTTCTTAGATAACGGATTTTGATGCGGTTTTTATTTATTAGATAGAGTGATTCAAGAGGAAGCTTTATATGCATAATCAATTCCGAAATTCCCACGGGAAAGCGGGTTATATCCAAACGGAGATGCGCGAGTTTCACTAGTCTTTATACAAAATCACAACAGAAAAGTTAAACATTATGTTATTGTTTAAGTCCATAACAAATGTCAAAAACTATTCCACTGATACACTATCGGCATTCTTTTGAGACACGTTTGAGACACCATTGAGAGTACATTGGTGCATGTGTTAATAGAATCGGACCCCAGACAATCGTCGGGCGCATACAATTAAATAGCCAGTCGCGCGTCCAATGTAATTGATTGTGGCTATTAATTATATCACAGAATTTATATCCTCGTATTCGTATATAACTTTAAAGAGTAATAAATATTTATGTTTATTGGAAAATTCATTGCACAAGTAATATTTACGGGATTTCGATTTTGTGAACAATAATATTCTTTCTAGTCTCCTGCGTATAAAGATGCAATTTCTCGCCGAAGAACTAACATTAGTAATGTAACAACAGACCGTGGTGCTTGGCAATCGTGCTTCACTTGATTTGCTATTCGCACCATATTCTCACTATGCCATAATTCATTAATTTAGAATTGCTGTCTCTCACGTAGTTGTTTTAGAGGGAAGTCCTTCTTTACAATACTTGTAGGAATTTAGAACAACCGAATTAGTTCCTTTGTGCGCCACCCGTCCAGTGGCGCTCTGATCGTCTCTCTCGCCTGTCAACTTGTAACGCGTTGTAATTTTAGATATAAAACTAATTGCTATGTTCTTTATTTGCTCCAAAACCGTTCGCTCCCTCTAATTTCTTTCTGATTGAATTCGTTGTGAGTTCCAAGACAGCTGAAGTTTCTCTCCCTTGACGTCCATAAGCTTCATCGCTTATTGTCCATATGAGGTCGCCGTTGTTGATCCTGGCTATACAGGAGACATAGAAGTGGGAATGCGTGGTGGGCTTGTCCCAAAATACTCTCAATTTTTCAGCCAAGAAAAGCATCGGTCAAAATTCCTGCCGTCACTTTCATACATAGTAGAGTCATTCTGTCCCATTCGGTGTCGAGACCCTTGGTTCGTGGGGTTCTAGCGCTATAAGACTTTTTAAGGAAATTGCAAAAAGTTTAGTCGACATCACAGGAGACCGAAGAGCTGGCAGCTACCTCGGACAAAGAATTAGTCTAAAAGGGGGAACGCTGCCAGTATCTTCGGAACCTTGCCTTAAGGGACTCCTTTTAATAATATATTTTCATTATTTTATTTTATTTTTTAAGGTTTATAGTTTTAGGTTCATTTGTATTCTAAATATGAATGTAGTTTGTAGAGTCATCATCATCATCTCAGCGACAAGAAGTCCACATAGTGGAGTATTTCAGTTAAATTATTTCCATACAAATTGAACTTATTGTACTATGCAGCTGAAAATTCACAACAATAGAACGTAAATGTTGGCGTTTTCAAATTAAATTACACAGTTACAAAGTAAATTGTCCAACAGTTTCTGGAACAATGCCAGCATGTATTTTCGATAAAACTTGATAGAATCATTTTATATTTCACTGAAAGTTTTTATTATATAAGAAATTTCATAATGGTCTCCTTGAAGAATTGAAAAAGTAAACGTTTTATTGTTGTCCAGGGGACTGTATACATATTCAAAAGTTAAATGTTGTGTACAAAACTTATTATACAAAATTTATAAATTACGTTGGAACTAATTGGCGCTTTTATTAATAAAAAAATACGTCATCTTCACTATACCTACGTGAAAATGCTGACTGTAACACCGGTTAACCTGTTCGATCAATCTACCCGGATTTCGTTTTCCGCCCGGCCGCCTTGGACGCCCGCCAGGGTCAACCAATTTCTAAGTCAATGCATTTTCTGCATGATTACCCGGGTCACTAAACCGGATATCCGGGTTAGACAAGCCGGTTATTATTATGTGTTTCCGATTTATACTATTAATTATAAATACGAAGGTCACTCTATAAATGTTTTCACGTTCAAATTGTTATCAATTTGTATGAAACTTGAAAAAAATTTGAAAAAATAATGGAAAAAAAGAAAATAAAAAAAACATTTATTTGTGAGCACTTGGGACACAATAACTAACAAACAATAAGACGGAAGAACGGAATAAAATTAAAACGGATTGAAAATAATCAATAAAAACACAATATCTTTACATAGGTATAAAATGAAGTCGCTGTCTGTCTGTTCTGTGCGTCTGTCTGTGTGTCCCTATATATGCTTAAATTTTTAAAACTACACAACGCATATTACAGACTATCCATATCCATGGCACACTTTTTGTCGAAAAAATAAAACCTATGCAATAGGGTTGTTTCCAGGGTCAAAATAATTACATTATATTTAGTCCGTATTTTAGATTATAAAAAAATATTGGACACCTATCTTTTCTTTTTTCGATTAAACAAAAAATAACAAAGATACAGGGCATAAAATTTAGTAATGGGGGCCTTTGACGTCACCCCGTGCGAAAAAATGCCACACGGCGTGATGTTACACGTAACTTTAATGGGCTATATGTTTGTCATTTTTGGTCTAATTTACAAATGAAAAAATAAGTTGCCCTGATTTTTGAAAAATCTAAAAGTCGGACTAATTACATTTTTTACGGCAACTAGCCTACTATATGCAGCAACGAACACGTCGCACAAAATTGGGTGTAATTCTGGCATACAAAAAGAATAGACTAACCCAACACAAGCAGGATAAGCCTGGCTTATTTTGGGACCAAATGGCATTTTCAGAATAACGTAGAATTTATAGAATAAAATGAATGTGTACTATTAAATCATACGATTTTTTCTCTATGAGTACCGGTTATCCGGTTTTTAGCTTTACCAACATCTTGGGTGCAAGCCAACATATTTTCAAGGCTTAATCCAAGCGCAGCAGGCATCTTCCAACTATATTTAACAATCTCGTTATCCGGTTAAACCTATGCAATTTTGAATTAACATGAAAATAGCTTTTCTTTTTACTATTTTTTTTTAATTTTTCGTACCTGAATAGTGCCAACGGACTGCACTCTACGTCAATCTGTTTATAGGACAGTCTATTTCTAAAACGAATGTTTAAAGTTAACGACACATTAAATTTAATCTGTCACTGTCAAACTAAAGAAGAAAAGAGAAAAGAGATAGTTTAAGACTTGAATGTCAGTAAATGTCAGTAGAGTAATTAATGAAGAAGACTTGAATGTCAGTAAATGTCCATAGAGTAATTAATGAAGAACACTTGAATGTCAGTAAATGTCAGTAGAGTAATTAATAAAGAAGACTTGAATGTCAGTAAATGTCAATAGAGTAATTAATGAAGAATACTTGAATGTCAGTAAATGTCAGTAGAGTAATTAATGAAGAAGACTTGAATGTCAGTAAATGGCAGTAGTAGTAGTATTAATTAATGAAGATGATAGTATTTAAAATAAATATTTAAAAGTAACAGTTCATAAACAAGCAATTTTCCGGTTAAATAAAAGCAAAAAGAATTGAACGTCATTGGCGCGTTGTAATCACCTGCCGGCCAAATAACTCAGGAGCTATACTTTGCTTTGTAAATTGTTTGTAAGATTTTAAACGTTAATTCATAAGAGTAGGTCTTAACTGGCACTTTCACCAGTCAGAGTTTTACGGTTTATAGATAATAAATGATTTGTGTAATTTACTCTAATAGCTGCTATCATTTCGGAAACAAAAGCAAAATGACCACTGGTAAAAGAAATGGCGAAAAAAACCAAAAACCCTTAGTAAATCGTTTAATGCTAGCTCTAAAATCTTACCGATCGAAGTGAGGTTAGCCACGACCTTAGAGACAGAGGAAAAGTAAAGGCAAGGTCGAAAGAAAGAAAATGACAGTAACACGTAACCATCGACAGTAACGCGTAACCATCGACAGAAAAGTATAGACAAGCTGTCCGATATTGAGATTTTGCGGCATTGCAATGGTGCACATGCACACGACCACCCTTCAGTCAGTTGCGAGCGAGCGACAGAAGCAGTGGTGTCCTATTGACAATTTTTATTTAACAGATCGTTTTTTGTCTTTTTTTTTAACAGATAATTTGTCAATTGGACACCACTGCTTTTGTAGCTCGCAACTGATTGAAGGGTGGTGGTGTGCGTGTGCAATATCGCAATGCCGCAAAATCTCAGTACCGGACAGCTAGTCTATACTTTAATGTCGATGCACGTAACATTGAAACAGTAAAACAATAATAAAAATATAAAAGTTTATAAAGGACAAGTGACACAGAAAAGGTATATTCAGTATTTATCAAGTTAGACACTAATTGTATCAAGACGCTGCTCTTCCGTGGACACCTGAAGATGCCAAAAGAACAAAACATATTATACATGCTAAGACTCTAGTTTTCACTGCCACCACAATTTGTTAGTTCACATGTTTGAAATATATGGTTGTAGACTATACCAATTATGTTTTTAAATTACATAATCTGAAAAATAATACAAACAAACATAAAAACTGTATTAATCAAAATGTCAGACCATCCGTTTGGATGCTACGATGCCACGGACAGAATAACAGAACACATGTCAAACTTATAACACCTTTTTCCTTCGGGGGTTACAAATAAAGTATGTGAATTTTCTGGACACAATCTCTTCGACTATTCAGTGTAGTTCGAATTTAAATTCACATTTGGACGAGAGAGACTTTTTTTATCATTTTGATCTTGTTTCTAAGCTTCGTGCAGCGAACCTCACGTTCCTGAATTCAACTAGTTTTAAAAAAAAACCTACATTTTCAAAACTGAAATTTGTGGAGCGCGATAGTCCGACACGGACGCACATCTTCTTAACGAGTGCAGAATTTTGTATGGGATATGTATGGGAATGCGTTCCTGGGGGTGAGGGTCTGGTCTCACCGCGGTCTAGTGCGATAACGCTTAATACTAGACAGCTGTAATCATTATGCTAACAAAGCGGTAGAAAAAAATGTAGAAAAACATTTTTTCTCTGACATAAGTAAAGCTTGAGCTTAATTTAGCCAGATTTTAACTGTTTTGCATTTCAGAAACTGGATGTAAAACAGTTAAAAGCTAGTCTATCTTGCTCATACGAGATATAAAGAGGGCGAGATAGCGTTTAAGATTGATAGATATTAAATGTTTTTTCGCCAGTTTCTGAAACCCAATTTTATTTTGAATTTCACATCAAACCTCCAACATCTCTGTTTTTCTTCTTTAATTTGACAGTGACAGCTATAATTAAATCTGTTAGGATTTAATCATAGACCCGCTGTTCTCATACATTACGTGGCGGTGTGACAGCCAGCCCATAACATGTGGCCCTGTAAGCATTCACATGGAAATAACTGCTAATGTATTAGGGAGTGCGGTTTGAGGTTCTGCTGACCGGACGGGTGGGAATTAGCGATTTCCCATGAAACTGATTACAGGGTCCGATAGTTGGGTACTGTGGGTACACAGCTGACGGGGTTTTTGGGCAAATGTGGTTTCCAATTTATTAGATTTACTTAGTGTACTCGTGATTACAGATAGGTTTTTTGTGGTAAAAGAAAGTAAAGTGTTAATCACAATATTTTTTTTGAGTGCTAGGACCTAGTTATTACTAAGAACTAATAATGGCTTGTAAATGGGCTGACTTGACCGACTTACAGGCTCACGGCTGCTGCATGCGTTTTGGACAATTCTATGTGTTTTAATTTTTAAGTTAGTTTTTAGTTTAATTTATTATACATTTATTCATTATTTAAGTCGATCAGCCCATTATGCCAATAATTGGCATCGTGGTCTATTATCTTCAATATTGCAAAACAACAATTGGCTTTTCCAAGCTTATATTTCCATTCGATTCAGAATCGTTTTAATAAGCTCGATACTAGCTTTAAGCTTTGGCAAAATGCATTTTCTATATCGATATTCGATTGAACAATATATTCAATAAAGTCGTATGAAATGTGAAAGAAATTGTTATTTTAAAAGAAACTTATATATTATTCAGAGTAGCTACGTTTAGACTTAAGTCGCGGCGATTGGCGTTTTATCCCGTTCTTTTGCATTTAGGCATCCTTTGGTCGTGTCAGTAATTTATTCTAATTAATATGTTCGCATTAAAATGCAAAAATCACAATAAACTGACTCTCTGGCTTGAAGAGTGTGGTCTCATGGAGTGGTAGAGCAATTATTATGAAATGGGCTAACTCGACCGGGGAAGTACCACCCTCTCATAGAATATCGACGTGCAGCAGCAATGAAGCAGCAATGCGTTTAGTTCGGTCAGTGAGAGATCCGGAAGCCTGACTCCTTCCCTATCCCCTCTTTCCCCCTCCTTCTTTCCCTTCCCTTCCGCCTTCCTTTTCTCCAACCTCCTTGGTGGACAACGCATTAGTAGCGCCCCTGGTGTTACTGATGTCCATAGGCGTCGGTGACCGCTTTCCAACAGATGACCCGCTTGCTTGTTTGTCAAACAAGCAAGCAAAGAACCAAAAATACGATCCGGCTTGAAGGACCACAGAAATTATAAGGTTTTGTGATAAATAATATAAATAATTATACTGGTAACATTTAAATGAATGAATACGATTTATTTGAAATACACAAACTGATATCCTACGCTTCATTGGTTAAATAACCTTTTAATCTACAGTAATCAATTTTCAATATAAATTATTTCAGTTGGAATCAGCTGAAATATTTTGCTTATTTCCCTCATCGCTGAATCAGCTATACACAGAGCGCTGCCCGGAAATATATAACCACAATTTCCATGACAATGACCAGGGTGGTCGGCAATTGAGAGCGCTGACTATTACACCGAATTGTATGCTACGAATAGAACTTAGACAATATTTATTTGAATAACATTACAAATTACAATCCTTACTAATAATATTATAAATGAGAAAGTGAGTTTGTTTGTTTGTTAGAATATAATTGAATAGAATATATTTATTTGCATAAAATATGGTTGATACAAGGATGTTAAAATAAATAATTAAAAGTTTCACATATTTTGCCAACATATTTGGCGTTCAAAATTAACAATGTCATTTAGAATTATTACATAATTTTAGTACATATTGCAATTTAAATATCTTAATAATCAAACAAAATAAAATGTCACTGCAATTCCATATCATTAAAAAAATCATTGACCGAGTAGTAAGTTTTCTGTAATAATATATTAGTTATTCCTTCACGGCTTGATTAAGCATCCGATCATTATGAAAATTTGCATACATATTGTTAGGGGTACAGAGCCCAACATAGGCTACTTTTTACTCCGCGACAGTATGTCGTTCCAATGGGAAAATAATTTTTCTACTATAGAGGGCGCTGTATCGGCCAACACATGACGCCACAAGTCGCGCTATGGGTTGTTTTGTTGTAAAACGAGAATACAGTCAGAAAATTAACGCGAGCGAAGCCGCGGGGAAAAGCTAGTTTTAGATAATATACAATTATTAAAATTATATAATGAAAACCAAACTAACAATAAAAACTAACATTAAGAATTGAAAAGGCATGGTCCCTGTGGCAGGCTGCCCAAAATGCTAGCAGCGTTACCTCGCTGAACGGCGATAGAGATCCGTTGAGCGAAATAACTGCCAGCCTTTGGGTCACCAGTGGTTTTTCACCTTTTTGCGATGTCCCTAAAAAAGGACAACGCACTGGAACCCCACAGGCCAAAAGTTCCTACACTAAGCCACAAAATCGTAGGAGCCGGTCAGCTGCTGATATTTTGTGGCTTTTAGTTTCTCGTCGAACTCCTCCGCCGCTCCCGCAGAACCTATTATATTTTTCTTTTAATAAGAGATGTGCTCTTGTCGATGTTAGCAACCTCCATCTTGTGCTCTTTCGTCTCTTTTTAAGACAAGACGCCTGTCTTTTCCTTCACTTGATTCATGTCAAGCTCCTTTCGGCGTTCCCCATTTATGCAGTTGAATATTACGGGTTATTTGGCATTTTCGTAATATTGACTTGCCTCTGCATTTTAAGTCGACTATCAAAAGTTGCTAAAAAGGGTTATTATAAAGTGAAAGATTATTTATGAAAAAAAAAATGTGGTCCCTGCAATTTGCTCCTCTGCACTCTTTTTTTTATGTAAAACAGTAGACAAACAAGCAAGCGGGCCATTGATGGAAAGCGGTCACCGCCGCCTATGGACATCAGTAACACCAGGGGCGCTACCAATGCGTTGTCCATTGTCCACCAAGGAGGTTGGAGGAAAGGAAAGAGGAAGAGAAGGGAAAGAAGGAGGGGGAAAGAGGGGATAGGGATGGAGTTGGGCATCCGGATCTCTCACTCACCGAACGAAACGCATTGCTGCTTCACGACGTCGATATTCTGTGAGTGGGTGCTACTTCCGCGGTCGAGCTAACCCATTTTATAACAATTGCTTTACCACTCAAGAAAACATTACTTATTTTGTGTAGAGTAAGAGAAAACATCGTAGATTGTATAACAAAAAATATTTTTTTCGAATTTCTCATCAAACCTGAAAAAATGTTGCGGTAATAGTAATAAACTATTTATGTTCTATTTTCGATGATCAACCGGCTATTACGGTCAGCTATCTGTCCCGCAGAACTTTCAGGAATTTCGCGGGACCACGCAAAGTTTCGTATTGCGAACATTAATTGAAGTTGGGCCAATGTTGTTTCATAGTTTTTATTCGTTCAAAATTCTAAACATTTTCATTCTATTATTCCTATTCATGAGTACTTATCTTACTAGCCCTGCCCAGTCCATAAAATAATTCGTTACCCTAAGGTTGCCTTGAAAAGATTGCTTTTTAGCAATAAGGCCGCCTTGTTGCGATTTCACTAGTGTGTATGTTGTGTTTATGTATACTGTGTCCTAACTGTTGTGAATTGCAAATAAAGTATATTCTATCTATCTATCTATCTTATAGAACCATTAAGTATATATGTGTTATGTGTATATAACCCAGTCCCCGCTCCCCATGGGTAAGGATTCCTATTATTTTTTTTTAATTATTTCTGCTTGCGATGTTACCCATGTTCAATTTTATGCACAGCGGCGCCATCTATATCAGATTTTTGACCAAATCCTACTGGAATCGCGTACTTTTCGAGATAAAGACTACCCTATGTGTTAATCTAAGATATCAGCTACATACATACCAAATATCATCAAAATTGGCCAAGCCATTTGAGCGTGAAGAGGTAACAAACATACACAAACTCTCGCCTTTATAATATTAGTAGGATAGTCTATATCACCCGTGGATAGTGTAACCAAATACTATAGACGAGTAATACGCACAGCTCTTGACGTTTCTCATACAATGACTTGGCAACCTCCGTTCACCTCATGCCGCTAGGGGCGCTATAACATTTTGCATACAAAAGTTTTGAAATCGTTCACCTCATGCCGCCCTCATGCCGTAGGGGCGCTAGTGTCGCGTCTTGCCCGAATTCTTCCGAAGCTGTGCGTATTACTCGTCTATAGTATTTGGTGTAACTTCCCAATGGTGAAATATTTTTTCAAATTGATCCAGTATTATAGTTTTTGAATTTATTCTTTACTAGTGTGGCTACGCTACAGAATACTCACAATTACCATACCTACTTACCTATTACCATAACATACCTCAATATCCAAAACCAACCAAGATTACCTTACCAGTTCTTATTAGAACTGGTAAGTTTTGGATATTAAAGTAATCTTTAGCGTTAATTTTATGACTGTATAGATCTCGTTTGACAACAAAACAACCCATAGCGCGACTTGTGGCGCCATCTGTTGGCCGATACAGCGCCCTTTATAGTAGATTTTTTTTTCCCATTGGAACGACATACTTTCACGGGATAAAAAGTAGCCTATGTTGGGCTCTGTACCCCTGACAATATACATATATACAAATTTTCATTATGATCGGCTGCTTAGTCAAGCCGTGAAGGAATAACAAACAAACAAACTCACTTTCTCATTTATAATATTAGTAAGGATTCACAAAAATACAAACCTTTGCTTTTTATAATAATAGTACACTAACCTAACTTCGTTTGCGTATATTCCGATTTCCCGTGGGAAATTCGGAAAATTCTTGTATTTATTATACATATATCTTCGGAATCTTGCCTAAAGGGACTCCTTTTAATAATAATAATATATTTTAATTATTTTATTGTATTTAATAACGTTTTTAGTTTTAGGCTCGGGGACAAGCCCACCACACATTCCCACTGTGTCTCCTGTGTAGCCAGGATCAACAACGGCGACCTCACATAAAGAATAATAATAAATAATAAAATCTTTATTAAATCACTTATTGTACAACTTAAACAATTTAGGCAGTAAATAATTAAAATAGGAATAGAATGTTAAGGTGCCTGAGCTAGGATGTAAAAACTCCTGTGTTTCAGGCTATAAAAAGAATAAGCAATGAAGCTTATTGACGTCCCGGGGGAGAAAACTACAGCTGTCTTGGAACTCACAACGAATTCAATCAGAAAGAAGATAGTTTTAGATTCATTATAATTTATGTTTATAATAATATGTTCTTCTTTTTTTTTTTTTGTAGCATACTAATATTGTATTATTAAATACGCTAATATAATTACAATCTAGCCTAAACATAGACTAATGAGTAATTTTACATTGACCTAGTTTTACAAAATTGTAATATAAGAATGTGTCCATCGGCACTTTTCTTACTGTCTCTATTAAGGGGAAGTCACTTTGTTCATGTGTCTTTGTTTACACTATATTAACACATAAATATTGTCATTAATCACTACACTAATTCAAATGGTTTAGTTCTTTTAAGTCGTCTCACTATGTCCGTATTGTCGAGGAGCTGAATATGTTCTTAATGTGTATGTTTGTAATGAATAAAACTGATTAAGATGATATTACGGAAACGATGACGTATATCGATGACTTGGTATTATGATAATACATAATAAACATTCCTTCTATTTAATATCTATAAATAATGTTTTGCTGAAATCTGCATTCGGTTCCACTGTTGTCGATGCATGATAGTTGCAGAGCAACGTGGCAGAGTACGCTCCTAACAACCTCAATTCAAGGTAGACCCGTATCCCTGCAGTGGGATTATGCGTTGAAATGGATGGATGACCTACTTAATTTATTCCGAAACTCGTTTGATCGAAAACTCGATTTCACGAAATCTTTTTCCAATCAACATTTTCCATATTGAAATTTGAATATTTCATTGGAAATCCATAATAAATTAAATTAAAATCGTACGTGCGAAGCGCTATTGATGTGAACATGCCATTATCGATGTATGTTCGATCAATTGAACGCAGGAAAATAAAGCTGAAAGCAATTTTCGGATTGCACACCAACAAAATAATTTTTACACAATTCTTTAGTACAGTCAGGAGCACGTTGAGCTTTACACTTGCTGTACCATTTTGGCTCTTATAACACAGAACATAAGAATGGTACAAAGTTTGATATGTAAAGGTCGACTGCTCTTGACTGTACAAATTTATTGTGTTCTAATTATGTACAGTACGCGCCTTTTTGGGCGTACAGTTTAAAAACAATTGAAAATCGATAGTCGTTATGCACTGAGTAATATTATGAGTTTCGAACTTCGTATTACGTCTGCGCGAGCCAGCCGTGATGGCGACTAGTATAGTTTCGATTTTTGGTCTTTTTAAAGTGGTAAAGTATTATACACTGGGCGTCAAAAATAAGTTGTACAGTTTTAAAATTGCAATATCTCCTAAACTGCAGAAGCTAGACCTTTGAAATAAAAAAAAGTTAAAAGACAATTTAATTTCATTTAATAAAAACTTCATGCATAATATCATTTTTTAAAGATTGACTGAAAAAAAACTTAATAAATAAAAACACTATTTTTTTTAACTGTTGGCTTGTACTTTTGTTTTTTATTGTTTTCTTTATTGCTGATAAATCAATTGCAATTCAAAAGCAAATGTGTCTTCAGCGAGTAAACTTTACTAATCATGCCTCTTTCACCAGAAGAATGTGCAAGAATCATAACTTTTCTCGAAGTAGGCATCAGTATGCGTCGTACTGCAAGAACGGTGGGTGTAACTCTAAGAACGATCCAGCAAGTAAAGCGAAGATACGAAGATACTGGAAACCATCTAAGGAGACCAAGTAATGGCAGACCCAGGTGCACTAGTACCCGAGAAGACCGCTTAATTGTCTCTACTGTGTTAAGAAATCGTCACCTTAATGCAGTTGAGGTCCAGCAACAGCTTCTTCAGACCCGAAGAGACTACGTTAGTGAGAGTACAGTGAGGAGAAGACTTGCTGAAGCCAACCTGAAGTCGTACAGGCCAGCAAATGGCACCAAACTTGAGACAGGGCATCGAGTAGTAAGACTACGCTACGCGCGTCAACACGTACAATGGGGCGAAGAAGAATGGACAAGAGTTTTGTTCACAGATGAGTCTCGGTTTTCTTTATTCACTTCCGATGGAAGGCGGAGAGTATACAGGCGACCTGGTGAGCGATACATTCAAGGTTGCATCTCGGAAAGAGTTCAATACGGCGGGGGCTCTGTACACGTATGGGCTGGCATCTCTTCAGAGGGTCGCACAGAGCTAGTGGTCATAGAAAATGGCACTCTGACTGGTGAAAGATATGCATTAGAGATCCTTAACGAGTATGCAGGGCCATATTTAGCAAATATGGGTGATGGAGCTATACTAATGCATGATAACGCCCGGCCACACACCGCTCATCTCGTACAAGAGTACATTCAGGACATTCTGATGCCAACCAGCTTGATGGCTTGGCCATCAAGAAGCCCAGATCTTAACCCGATTGAACACGCCTGGGATGAGCTTGGGAGCCTAGTCAGAAGACTCAGACCACCCCCCGCCACCCTCAAGGCTCTAAAACAGGCCCTGATAGAAGAATGGGTGAATATTCCCCAACACCGCCTCCGAAACTTAGTGTTCAGCATGCCAAACCGGCTCCAAGCTGTCATCAGAGCCCGAGGCAGCAACACAAGTTACTAAAGTGGGAACAAGGCCCAAAACGTAAAAATTAAGTTCTTGATAGTTCCTTCAAAATGGTTAGCTTTTTAGTTTTTTCCTAATTTTCAGTGTAAAACTTTACTAATGCTAAATAAAGTATTATTTTTAGAAAACTTTGTTAAATTTGCTATAAAATGACTTTTATTTCAAAACACTAACTTCTATAGTTTAAGAGTAATTGCAATTTTAAAACTGTACTACTTATTTTTGACGCCCAGTGTATAATGGGTTAGCTTGATTGGGAACGTAGTTACTCACAGAATATCGGCAAAGTTCTAGATTCATTTTATCAGAGCATTTGTGTAATGTTTTGTTCCTATGGTGAGCTCCACTTTTTACATGGTCGGCAACGCGCGAGTAATACCCCCGGTGTTTCAAGCGTCCATAGGCTACTGCTTACCGTCAGGCGGGCCGTATGCTTCTTTGCCACCTTGGTAGTATAAAAAAAATGAGTTAGCGCAATCAGGCAAGTACCACCTACTCACAAAATATCGGACGTTTCGAGATCCCGAAGTCTATTTCTTTCTCCTCTTGGCTCTGCCTCTCCAGCGTTATCTTAATTTTTTTATATTCATGGAAAAGCAATGAGAATCCGCATGTAATACCGAAGGTGTGTTTTTTTGGGATCTAATATTAAAAATGCTTACCGCACCTCGCCCCGCCGCGCCGCCATCGTGATTTCATTTCGCGACCCAGCGCAGTTTTTAATATAATTTATCTCTCGCGTGGTGTTTTAAAACCTCTGTTGTGTTTTATTTATATTTTTTTATATTTATCAACTGTGTATGTAAATAAACAAGGTAAACAATGAATCTACAAAATAGTAACAGACATATTTAAAATCATTCATTATTAAAATCATTGGATAAAAAATGTATAGTTTTGAAAATTGGCACAGTTATACCCTGTGGAGTCTACATCAAAATAGTAAAAATCCTAGAGAGGGTGGGGGTTGTGCTAAGGGTGAAGCGAAGAGGCGTTTTCAAAGGTCCCCTTTTCAGGTTTATGCTTATATTACGAAAATCCATACAAATAATATAATGATTGTTTCTGACAAGAATTTCTTCATAAAATTTACTACCGATTTGGTGAAACGTTTTAACTCTACGATCAATACTTTAGTAGCTACGGGAACTAAATGCTAGTTTGCCACCTTTGTGTTATAAAAAAAATTGTTCCATCAGATGAACCGCTTACTTGTTTGCCTGCTGCCATAAAAAACAATAGAGTAAATCGACTTATCTATATTATAAAAGGAGAAGCTGATTAAGAGGGCGCACCCAAATCAACGCAACTCAAAATCGAAGCGTGTTATTTTACGAAACTACTGAGCCACGAACATGAGCGTGCGCCGGCGAAGACAAATGATTTTGATACTTTTATGATAAGACTTCACTATTTAATATAATAGTAGACTCGAAGTTCATGTGATTTTAGCTACAGACCTATTTCTATGTAGAACATAAGTATTGTTATTATGTAATTGAAATTTTTTTTCGACATTCTTCATGTCTCGTTTGGAAATAAATACAAATAATGTATCTTTACTCGTGTATTAATACCTATGGATTATGGAGAAGTATAACAATAAAGTACTCATAATAGATATAGGTACATATAATTATTTGTATTAGAAACATGTGTTTCTAATTGGCATACATAGACTCTACCATCTATCTACCAATTCTGGTAAAATACATTTCTTGTAAAATTTCACCAATTTCGATTCCATCTTTGATGACAAAAATTCGTCATCTGTTTTAATTCTGGCAGTCTTCAGACGAAATTGGGGCCCAAAAAAACCTTGTAATTCGATTTTTTTTGCCATATTTGGAGAGTTATGATATTGGTCTGTAATGCACAGTACAAAATCGTGTTATTTTTTATCCATACGGAAATAAAAGCAAAAATTTTAGAAAACAAATTTTGATTTTGTGAAATTTTCAACAAAAATTCAATTAAAATATTTAAAAAGGCCTTGCTAATTTCGTAAATACTTCATTTGAGTAAGATCTACAATTGTTTTCTATCCAAAAAAGGAAAAATAATTGCTCTAAGTTACTCTATTGCAGAAAAAAAGCCATAATTAAAAGCATCAGCAGGTAGCAGTTTCTGAAAAAATTGCGAAATTTTAGAAATTTTTGCTCCAGGACTAAAACTATGCATTTTTCACAATGTTTTCTACACCTATATGTATTAAATTACATACATTACCTACAATGTGCGACCAATCGCAGCTCTATTGATACCATAGGAGCCAAGCTGTGGCTTTTCATATATGACCTAATTTTACCAAACATTGAAATTTTCAAGTTTTACGTACTTCGCGAAATATTGGAAAAAACCACGTAACCTACGAAGAACCGTCACTGGAAATACTTTGTAGTAGATTTAACTAGCTTTTATTAGACCTCATAGCCAAGTTTGTGAGACTAGCGGTTCACCCACAATCTCAAAAAGACGAAAAGATGAACAAATGGGTTATAAAGAGAAATGATTCTTTGGTTGGGATTGGGATTCAATTCCATCACCAGGATGGTTTTCATTTTGAAGAAGATGAAAAAGTACGGGCTCTTGTTTTTCTTCCTCTTCGTGTCCTCCTTGATCATACGGACTGAAACATATGAAACAGCAATTTTTTTTACGATTTCGCAATAATCGACCTCCTTAGTAGAACTTGTCATATATTATAATTTATAACCATTATATTAATTATAGGTACCACCAGCCTTTTAGGCCTTGTTTATTTAAATTTTCAACATTTCGTCTTTTTCTTTTTTTCGATAAAAACTGCTTTTTTTTGTTCCCCATACTCTGAAACATATTATGTTGTTGTCACTAAAAAAGTAAATAGTTCGTCGTCATTATCAACAAAAAGTCATATTTTACTTACCAAAGTATCTAGATTGTCGGTCGCGCTACACGGTTTGCACTGCGTATGGGCACAAAGGTTACGTGCGGTCAGGTCCTGCGCCAGAGCGACGTGACCACTCTCCGCAGAGCCGGCGGCTCGAGTGAGTCGTAACAAAATACGCGCGCGGTTTTATAGTGGTTTTATGGCTATATTCAAAAATTGGTAGAAAAATAATGGTAAACATTTTACATAAATTTTGGCGCCTAGATTTTAGGGAATACGTTTATCTCTTAGATGATGATAATATTGACACAAAATAACTAAGATTTAATGGTGAAAACAAACATAACAACGACTTGACTTTCTTCGTAATTTCACTTAGTTTGGATGTTAATATCTTATTTATGTAACAAAAAATTACAAAAATGTTCTACTAACTATATGCTTAAGTATATTTGCCGTTAGATTTTATAATTTATTTCGTACAATTGGCAGCATTACGGGGATATTTTGACATCCGAAGTTGGCACTGAACGTGAAATCGAGAAAACACTGTTCGGTTATCACGATAGCATTCATAAATATTCCATTACATGACAAAATGTTTTCTACTAACTATTTAGGCAACAATATTGTCTAACATTTTGTGTAATTCATAAGTCTGTTAGAAAAGTTTTTTAGAGATATTAAGAGCTTCGAAAAGTTCAGTTTTCGCTAAACTGAGCTAACGCCTGTGTGCGCCCTCTTACTGACATACTGACTGACTGACTGGCTGACTGACTGACTGACATATCAACGCAGGGCCTAAACTATAAGGGTTAGAATCTTGAAATTTTGCACAGGTGTTCCTTTTAAAACGTAGGGGAGCACTAAGAAAGGATTTTTCAAAATTCCCACGGGAAAGCGAGATATACACAAACGAAGTTGCGAGGGATTTGCTAGTTATAATATATTTTTATTTAGCTTGGTTTAGCTGTATTCAAGCAGCGCGTGGTGTTCCACGCCAGCGGTTGTGCACTGGTGCATCTATTTCCTCTTGTTGTGTTTTTCTTCCTTATTCGTGACATACATATCAGTGTACAGCAAAAAATATTGTATACACGACTGTTAATTTAACAAAATAACTTTATTACTTTTAAACAGGCAATAAACAAATGAAATACTTTACATTTCTTTTAAAATAATATTAAACTAAATTTTTATTAATAAAAAAAACTTAAAAAATATCGAAAAACTTAAACAATACTAAAAATTAAACTAAAACAATACTAGGAATTCAAAAAACCGGTCAAGAGCGTGTCGGGCCACGCACAGTGTAGGGTTCCGTATTTGCTGTGCTTTGCTTGCTTGCAAATGAGAATATCATATTCTACGAGATTTGCAAGTTTCCATCAAAGAAATTTTACTTCATAAGTTCGTCCGCTATTACTCGGTAACAAGTTTATAGCCTACTTATCTGTTATAGTTTTGATACATGAAATACCTTGTGTGGCAAACCGAACTCTTTGTAAAAATCTCTATGTAAATAGTTATTATGTTTCCTTTTTCTTTATGGTTTTTATATTCTGTTTGACTGTCACTTCACTTCCCTTTTATTTGCAATTAGCAAAGTGACTTAAACTCTTCATACAAGCACACACACACACACACCCACATGCGCGTCACACACATACATCATACACAAACTCACACATACAAAACACTATTCACTATGTAAAACATATTTTTAAAATTAGGATTAATTTGAAATTATATACCTACTATGTAAGTAATTGGAATTCAAGCGCACCTCGAGTTCGGGGAGGGCGTTGATGACTGTGTCACAGTTTAATACTCCTACAGATGTCATCGTGTTCTTTGTTTTTGTAACCCTTGTGATGTATTCCAAATAAACTATTTTGATTTTGATTGACTTTTTCACCTTCTCGCCATCATTCATATTTTTCTATATTATAAGTTTTCTTCATCCCTTTCGCTTTTCCTACACTTTCCACCCTTAATACCTTGTATTTCAACGTTAAAATTCTTTCGATACTTCGGCCGAAGTATCGGATTTACGTTTCGAAGCCCTCCAGGTCTCTACGGGCTGTGCGTTCGAGTCAATCATTCAGAACATAGCGTTTTATAAGTATATTGAAACTACTGTCTCTCATGTAGTGATAAGAAGTCCTAGTATAACTTACTAGTCTTTTCAATACTTCTGACTACGTCTAATATCTCTGATTAACCACCCTCGGGTTATTCACTGAGTGGCCCAACGACGAACTGGCTCAAGGGGTCAGTTGCGGATGACTCTTTTTGAATTGGCCGACTGCACCAAATGGGGCCAGTCGAGTAACAATTTTCGAGATGTGGCCGACTGACCCCATGGTGCTACTTACGTTAGGATTCGTTGTGAGTTCCAAACAGCTGTAGCTTCTCAACCGGGACGTCAATAAGGCTTCACTGCTTATTGTCAACCTGAGGTCGCCGTTGTTGATCCTGGCTTTACAGAAAACACAGCGGTGGGAATGTAATATTTCGAGGTATTGTAATGAACGCTTATTAATGGCTTGTCCCGTTATATTGTAAAATATAATTGGGAAATAAATAAATTACTATTGTAAATGTGTTTAGTAATCTTCTACGCGTACTTAAAATAATGATGAATATGTAGAAGTGTAGCTTACCATATTTACTCAGTGCTATGTGAATACTAATACGGACTCCATTTTGAATATGGATACAGTTTAAGCCGGTTTAGTTCTCAGAAATAACTGTCTATGTTAAGTGATATAATGGTACATTTTCAAGAAACAAACGCGTTTAATAAATTCTCATATTTCTTATGAAGATTCTAAGCGTATCGCCCATGGTTACTCGAGTACAGCTATTGTTATTGAATTTGGAAAAAAGACCTGAAACTTGGAAAGAAAGAAAGAAAGAAAATACATTTGAAGGACATAGGTATCTGACCGACCGATAATGGGATCTTCTGGGTGGTGGTTAGGGGACTTCCGATCCAACGGCCAGTTTCTGCCCGTTGGAACGGAAGTCCCCGAGCGGAGCGGCCGTATGAACGCGTCGCTTGTTGAGCGCGCCGTGAGACCACGAAGATGTGTCTCAACTCTCATGTGGCGGAAGAGAAGAAAGGGAGGTGGAGGTAGTCAGTCAGGTTTTTAATCGGTATACCCCTCAAGTGTCGTTAGGAGGGGAGAGCCCGACATGATATAATGCATTTTCCTGACTTCCCAAAAGGTAGCGATAAGAAAGGATTTTTCACAATTCCCACGGGAAAGCGGGATACACGCATTAATGAGTTGCGCGGGATTCGCTAATCTAGGTATACTAATATTATGAAGAAGTAAAAGTTTGTGCGTTTGTAGGGGGTAATTATTAACCAAGAGATAGATCTATAATATAAAAATGAATCGCTAAATGTGTTGCTGAGCGCAAATCTCGAGTACAGCTGAACCGATTTCGCTAATTATTTTTTTAGAATATTCCTTGAAGTACGAGGATGGTTCTGACGGAGAGAAAATTCCCACGGGAAAGCGGGATACACGCAAACGAAGTTGCGCGCGTTTCGCTTGTGTTAAATAATTATATTTATTAATTAAACACTATTCATACAGCACCAGGTCCCAAAGTAAGCTAAGCTTAATCTGCTCGTATTATGAGTATCAGAAAACAGATTATACTTATTATATTTATACATAGAAACCACCCAGACTCGAGAACAAACATAAATGCCATCACATAAAACATTTGCCGACAGGAATCGAACCCGTGTCCGCTGCATGTGTTTATTGGTAGAATATTCTACTGTGGTACTCCAAAAAGGTAATGTGAAGTAATTCAATATCAGCCAGTCTCCCTCTCCTCCACTCGATGCACTGAGATTGTATTCGGGTGGGGTGCCATTGTCCGCGTATTAACATAAAAGGGACAAGTTTACGATATTTCGCACCTATGAATGTAAATTACACAACATTTACATTCATTATTGTGAACGTTACATTATGTAAACTGGTAATAGTCGCTTTTGTAGGGAGAAAAGCCTGGATATTGAATGAAAATGGTGCTGGTTTTCAGATGTGGCTAGCGTTACAAGGCCAATGTTGTTATCTAAATTATCATAATTCTATTTTTCCCCCGCGGCTTCTTTCTTAGATCTCGTTTGACAACAGAACAACCCATAGCACGACTTGTGGCGCCATCTGTTGGCCGATACAGCGCCCTCTATAGTAGAAAAAAGATTTTCCCATTGGAACGACATACTTTTACGGGATAAAAAGTAGCCTATGCTGGGCTCTGTACTGACAATATATATACAAATTTTCATAATGATCGGCTGATTAGTTAAGCCGTGAAGGAATAACAAACAAACAAACAAACTCACTTTCTCATTTATAATATAAGTATGAAAGTATGAAGTATGATATGATTTTTGACATTATTATCACTGGAAAAATAGGAAATTTCGTTTTGAGAATATATTAGTAGAGAATGCAGTTAACGTTCGTCCACCGCATAAAAGCACTTTTCTACCGAAAAGGTCCTTAGCTGCCTTCTGAAAGTGCTGACGTTACTTATAGTTTTGAGCTGTGTAAGTAAATGATTGAAAAGTTTTACAGCCGACTATCGTACGCTGTGTCACAGCCAGGACACTCCATATAACGCGCGTGAAATAATTACCTATTACTTCTACATAGGCCAATGTCGTGTGTACACGCGCACACGTATGCGCACACGTATACACATTCGTTCACTAAACGCACACCTTTGCGACTGCACCCGCCTCGATACCCGCCTGGGGTGGAGGTAACGCGATTCGGTGCGGGGCGGAGAATGGCCATTCTACCGAGGGTTATTACTTATTCTATGGCTGTGTCTAAATACGTATAAATGCGCGCCGTTAATACAAATATTCGCCGTAACATGTAGCAAAGCCATGACACTGGCACTCCAACTTTACTGCCGCAACAATGAATTCTCACAAGGTAGTTTCGTGTGATACATGCCTTAATATCCGCTTAATGTATTGTTTAGTTTTTGTCTCACCTTCCTGTATACTGCAAAAAAGAAATAGCACAACTGGGTCTAACAATGTGTTTAGCGATTGTAATTTGTTGTGACAAAAGGAGAGCGTTGACTTCCTAGTACAGTTTATTAACCATTTTAGCCCTTGGTTCAAATCCCAGTGATACCATAGATTTAGTATATATACTAGCGTATAGATCGGCAATGGTTTGATTAAGACGAGACCAAAAACAAAATACATTAGTGTGCGTATAATGTACATTATGTGCAAGCAAGATAGTGCTAATTTTGTGGATTTTCCTTTTTGTTTGAGTTACATCCAGGCACTGCACAGGTAACCATAGTTACACGTCTAATTAACACCAAAACCTACACTTAAAAACCATAACTTTTGTAAAAATAACTGGGATTTGTTTTCAACAAGACTGACGTCAGGCCGATACAGGCCGATAGCGTGTATAGGAGGAATGGTCTCGCCTATCTATCTCGCTCTAACAAACGCGTATGTTATGATCTATCTCTTTTGCATTGCCAGTCCAACGCTAGTATATAATAAATCTATGTGTGATACACAGTCAGTCTGAAAGAGGTTAACTCATTTTATTTGTATCTCTAATGCACACATAATGACAGAAATAAATAGAATGTTGACGAGTACTTCGTCGTACCAATTAATGCGTGCCGAATGCCGCAGTGATACAAAGAGGTAACAGTTCATTTTTGCTTGGTGAGCAAATCACTTTTTTTCAGTCGCCGCCTTTATAAAATCGAGATGACGCGTGCTTTGATTACAGTCTTCTAGCTTAAAGGAATTTATTCAAATTTTAATTTATTAATAGGTTGTAATATACCTTTTTTTTTTGTATCCATTTGTGCAGGGCCAAGGCCTCCCCCTTCCTAACTTTTCCAATTTTCTCTTACTTTTCGCTACGGTGATGCTTACCATCAGCCGGGCCGTATGCTTGTTTGCCAACTTTGTAGTATAAAAAAAAGTTAGAGATGAGATTAAAACTGTTTTTATTTCGAGAATAGGGGCTAAGCTGAGCCATTTCCTCATAAATTTATATTTATTCCTATGTAAGTCTAATCATAACTCATAATAAAATGATCTCCTGTCAAGAACCTGTCAGATGTTGATCAAAATAAAAAAGAGATGCGTCCAAACAACATTTGCGAGTTGTTTTTGAAAGTTTGATCAATGAAAACGTCAAAACAGACCTTTGACGGCCCCGTGGGACGAACAAGTAATATTTTAAATGGACAGAAAATAATGTTTGAAATAACTTACTTTTTGTTATTTTTGTTCTTTGAATAACGGATTGGTTTTATTTTTTGGTTTTTATTTAGACCGATAAAACACGGCGTATTTATAAACGTGCAGAGGACGCGCGATTCAGGAACGCGTCAATTTTTGCGTTTATATCGACTTACTACTCGCGGCGTTACCAGCAACATCGTCCATAACAGACTTTTGACCAAATCCTACGAGAATCGTGTACTTTTCGAGATAAAAAGTGAAAAAAACATGAGTTAATCCAAGGTATCAGCTACCTACGTACCAAATATCATAAAAATTGACCCAGCCATTTGACAAACATATCAAAAACTTTAGCCTTTATAATATTAGTAGGATACGCGCATAAATTTAATATGCGATATATTCGCGCGTATAATGCGCGTTTGAAGCGGCGGAGGAAGAGAGTAACTAACTGACTAACTCAGATCAAAACGCGGAAGTTACGAGCGACTACAGCGCTGTATCGCTGTATATGCGCACAAACGAGCAGTAAATGCGCGTTTCACGATCTCCCAGTCCAGTGTGCTGAGGTCACAAGGTTGCGTTCAAATCTCGTTTAAAGAATATACGAGTTAGGCTATTTTTCTATCGAGAAAACTACGAGTATACGGTAATAGTGTTTTCAAGCCAGATTTCCCAAAGAGCCAAATCCTTAAATATCTTAGATGGGAATCATGGCTAAAGCTTTAGTATTAACAGCACAGCAGGTGTTTAAAAACGCATTTTTCGAAGGAGAAAAGTTCTCTATTCTATTTTCTCTAGGTATTATAAAGAAAGACTTTCAGTTTACCACTTTGTCGTACAACATATGCTCAGAACTCGCCGATAAATCGGATGTGCTCTACATACCTACAACGTCATTTGCCATGACTTGGACATTTTCAGTGCCTCGATTTCAGCCATTAAACGCCATTTTTATGGCTAATGTTGAAATGTGTATACTTTTTTTTAATTTTTTTATTTCACACTACTATTTGTTTTTTGTTATTAATTTAGTTTTTTTTTTATTATGTCGAAATGAAATGAAATGAAATGAAATGAAATCGTTTATTTCAGAAATTAGACCTTCACAGGCACTTTTTCTTGTCATTTACAACTTGTTTAAATAAAAAAAATAAACTACGTTATATACTACCACCATTTCGGACACAAGCAAAATGGCAACCGGTAAAAAGAAATGGCGAAAGAAAACCGGTCAAATTTGTGTACCAGATTGTAATGTAATATTTTCTT
Organism: Endotricha flammealis; assembly: GCA_905163395.2. Lineage (NCBI taxonomy): Eukaryota > Metazoa > Arthropoda > Insecta > Lepidoptera > Pyralidae > Endotricha > Endotricha flammealis. The sequence goes on from LR990876.1 coordinate 10,510,104, forward strand.
TTTTGCACGCTGTGTTCACTTCTAGAAGGACGAACACTTATAACGTTACGCCCATGTTTGTTTTTAATGTATACCTGCAGTGTAACGTCCAGTTTAGTGAACCAATAAAGAAAAAAAAAAAAAAGAAGAAAGATTTGTATTCTTGTTTGGTAACGAATAAACTCGAAAACTACTGGACCTATTTGAAAAAATTCTTATCCACGAGTGACATATCTTAAAAACGACTATATTTATTTAAATAAATAATAGGGATCTTTAACAAAAAAACCCTTGCAAAGCTGGGACGGGACGCTATTAGTAATAAATAAATAAGGTTCATGTTACATTTTCAAACAAAACGTTATTGTTGAAATGAAACAATATTCTCTCATAAATTACCGAACTGACAGCTGACGTGGGCTTAATGAGAATTTTATTATAAAAATACCCCCATGAAAGGGGTGGAAGAGGGTTAATAATGTAATTTATGAGTTTTGATAGAAATGTTTGAGTTGCCACTTAAAAATTACAAAGTTATTTAAAAGCAAATGTAATTATAATGTTTAATAATGAGTTCCAAATTTAGGAGCGCTCAATAACAGCCTCCATTTTCCTCTGTCTTACTTATACCAGGTCTTTTACGATATTATATTATGTATTTGTTATAAAATATAGTATCGTTGAGTTAGTATCCCATAACACAAGTTTTTAACTTACTTTGGGGCTAGGTCAACCTGTAAAAAAAACTCTATACGAGACGACTTATTTTTTTTGTTTTTAGTCAGGAATATGCATTACTGCAAGTACTCACGCTTGGGGATGAGGATCTGTCGGGCTCTCCTTTCTGGCAATGAGCTGTTGATGATCAACATGACTGTCTGCCTTCTTCTACTCCTTAACAGTGCAGAAACTTGAGGTATTTTCGTAACTCCACTGGCGGCGGGTGTCCGTAGACCAGTCCCCATTGGGCGTGACTCTACAGCAGCGCATTCAAGCACTTCAAAAAGGGTGTGAAGATGTTCTTACAGGGTCGGCAACGCGTTGGTCTTGCTCCTGGTATTGCAAACGTCCATAGGCAGCGGTGACTGCTTACCATCAGGCGGCCGTATGCCTGTTTGCCTCCTTAGTGGTATAAAAATAATAATAAAAATATTTAAAAAACTTGGGTTGGGGATAGTGTAGCTTCCTAATCCTAACGATGAATTTTTCAAATCAATTAAGTAGTGTCGGTGCCTATACAATGCAAACAATAAAATCTTTCCTGTTTATAATAACACTAGAGAAACCCGCACAACTTAGTTTGCGTGTATTCCTCTTTCCCGTGGGAATTTCGGAATCATACTAATATTATAAATGAGAAAGTGAGTTTGTTTGTTTGTTATTAATTCACAGCTTGACTAATCAGCTGATCATTATGAAAATTTGTATACATATTGTCAGGGGTACAGAGCCCAACATAGGCTTTTTATCCCGTGAAAGTATTTCATTCCAATGGGAAAATATTTTTTCGCTGTATCGGCCAACAGATGGCGCCACAAGTCGCGCTATGGGTTGTTTTGTTGCCAAACGAGAGATCTATGTCATAAAATTAACTAGTAGGGAAAAGCTAGTGTATTATACGACCTCCGTGGCGTAATGGTTACCACGCCAGACCGCCACCCAGGAGGTCCCGGGTTCGATCCCCGGTCGGGTCATGATGAAAAACGAACTTTTTCTGATTGGCCTCGGGTCTTGGATGTTTATCTATATATGTATTTGTTATAAAATATAATATTGTTGTTAGTATTCCATAACACAAGTTTCGAACTTACTTTGGGGCTAGCTCAATCTGTATGAATTGTCCCTATATATTTTATTTTTTATCTATTAAAAAAATCAGCATTTAAATCCGTTGCGTAGTTTTAGATTTAAGCAAACAGAGGAACAGACAGACAACGAGAGCGACTTCATTTTATTTTTACATTTTCTTGGAAATATGATAAAATTGCTCTCAGTTGTGGTTGTCATCTTGGAGAACTGGTCTGCTCGCTTTATTAACATCTACATATTCGACATATTTATGATTTGACCATAGCGCTATTTGGATCGACTTCCCGCGTTTAGTGCTTGATTTCTGTATGTACCTGGATCTGTATTTTATTTATTCTTATAAATGTACTCATACATTGTAACAAACGAGTGAAAGAAAAAAATTGCTAAATGACAAAAAAGGCCGTAACCGGGTTTCTTTCGCCATTTCTTTTACCGGTGGCCATTTTGCTTGTGTCCGAAATGGTGGTAGTTTATAACGTAGTTTATTTTATTTATTTAGACAAGAATTCTCAAAACTATCAATTAAATATCAATTATCAGAAAGAGCAAATACTTAAAATAGACTGCACGAAATTTCTAGGAATATATATAGATTCTAAATTAAACTGGAGTGAACAGATTAATTATATTTGCACTAGACTAAATAAATTTTCATACGCCTTGCACATGCTCAAGAAAGTTGCAAATATATCCACTGTGCTCAGCGCCTACCATGCACAAGTTGGATCAATAGTTAGGTTTGGAGTTCTCTTCTGGGCCAATGCTGCTGATAGAGAACGAGCCTTTAAAGCCCAAAAGAGGTGTATTCGGTCCATTAGTGGAGTCCAACAGACTGTGTCCTGCAAACCTTACTTCCAACAATATGGTATTTTAACATTACCGTCATTATATATATTAGAAGCGGCATCACTCGTAATGAGAAATATTGATGACTTTGACACATTGCGTAGTGTGAGATTAAACAAAAAGTTACAAGCACAAAAAAGTAGGACCTCCAAATATAATAAAACTGTATTCTGCCTGTCTATTAAAATTTACAACAAGGTACCTAACTGTATCAAAGAAAACAGGAAAATTTCTTGTCTCTAAAGCATACTACTCCATTGAAGAATATCTTAATGACCAAATTGTGTAATTTCTATTTGTATAATTTTGTTTTAATATCATTATAAATTTTATATACAATACTTAACTAAATATTTAAATTTTAATACTAAAAATATGTAATATATTTTTTTTTATGAATAATTTAATGACACTTGTATTTTGCACGCCAAATATCTTGGCAAAATATGTGAAACATTTATTTCTTTATTTTAACACCTTGTATCAACCATATTTTATGCAAATAAATATATTCTATTCTATTCTATTCTAAGTTGTAAATGACAAGAAAAAGTGCCTATGAAGGTCTAATTTCTGAAATAAACGATTTCATTTCATTTCATGCTTTCCAGCGTCGATTTATTCCTGTACTGTACATCTCTTTTACCCCTCCATAACACTACATAATAGATAAAACATCCCTTTTCTCTTCCACTAAACCAATTCGCCATCAAATAAGAGCCAACCATCATTAAATATCCCAAAATCCACCTTGGGGAACCTAATTTTACGATCCAATATTCAATATTTCAAGTTATATACGCCAAAAGCTACCGTAAAGTGGTGTAATAAGGTTGATAATGCAGTTAATGTCTACAAGCGAAGCAATTTATCACTAAAAGCATATAATTCAGCGGTCTGGCTATCATTTCTGACGCCGCTTTCTCATAGATAAGCCATAGTACAGGGGCTAGGGGTTTTAAGGACGCCGAATGAACGATACATACCATGACCGTAACCGTAATGCTATACGGTACAGTACATTGAAGTGTCAATCATTTAGAACTTTAAAAAACTTGTTTAAGCTTCACTGTGATAATTTATTGTAGTTTATAAATACTCCAAAAGTTCCTATGATTTCATCGATGTAATATCACCCAGGTGAACAAACTGTAATTTTTCTCTTAGATCATATCACCCAAGTGATCATTGTAAAAATTTTCACCTACGCTTTATCACCCAAGTAAACAAAATAACTTTTTTTATTCACCCAGGTGAACAAAGCGAAATATTTCACCCACGTTATGTCACCCAAATGAACATAGCGGAATAAACCTTGGCTGACGATCTACAATAATCGCTATTGGTTCGGCGTCTCTCTGCAATTTTAACACTGTAAAAGCGATGACACTTTTATAGCGCCAAATTAATCTTGGCTTTGTGAGTTTGAGAACCATAATTCTTTTTTATTGTATGAAATAAGTTTAAGAGCTCGGTCTGTTTTAGTAGTTAATCTTGGAGTTATAGAGCGTTTATAAAATGTGCCAGCTAAACTGGGTGTAGCATGCGTTTCATTCGTAATCAAGTGAAAAGTGTTATGGGGAAAAAAGTTCTTTAAACCGAGGATTATATTAAAACCGGTTATCTGTCAATATAAATGACAGCTTCCGTATTAAATAAATTTACATAAAAACAATATTACATAATTCTATAATTAATGATTTTACTGTTTTTCGCAATAAAGAAAGAACACTATTATTTATATTAAAAATATTTGTGATAATAATTAGTACATTTCACTGCGTAAAGTAGATTCCATCAAATGTATCCCAGCTCTTAGCCTACGAAGGGTCGTCTGGTCACACTTGACATTTTTACGTTCGGCCGAGCGCGAAGTCTGGTGGCTTTACTATAAGATAATTTTATTAGATAGAAGGAATTAAAATGAATTATGTCGAAAGGATGTGAGCACGTATTCTTGAGAGTAGGGGGAATATCTCTGAAAGAAATAGGCCTTCTTTCAATCCTACCCTACTTCCAAGAATAAGGCCTATTTAATAGGCCTACTTAGAAACATTCTGACGGGACGCCTAAAGGTGCTGCCAGACGATCAAATTTGGTCCGGCTACCGGACGGTTCGATAGTCCGCTACTGGACCAAGTTCAATCGAGGCCTTAGGCACGCCGGGACGTCAATAAGCTTCATCGCTTATTGTCAATCTGAGGTCGCCGTTATTGATCCTGGTCTAAATGCTCTACCTTCTAATCAACCCCCGGTCTCCCGGTAGATGTTTGTTCCTTTTTTAGCGAAATTAAATCACATAATATAATCTCCACAAAACAATAAGTTTACTACATAAAACAATAATTTCTCTGGCAATAAACATCATAATAAAAATAAACAATAAAAATTACGACTTCAATATAACCTAACAACTCTATTGCAACAAAGCGCAGGGCAGTAAAAGCCGGTTGAAACCGGATAATGGCGGCATAAACCGGTTGCAAGCCGGTTCATTCCGGTATTTACGACGGATGTTAAATTTTCATGTAGACATTTTGCACTGTTTATTGTTGACGTCAAAGTTGCTAAGGTTTGGGTAAAAGTGATTTTGGTCAACTAAAAACAATCCAAGTGCACATTGACGACCTCCGTGGCGTAATGGTTACCATGCCGGCCCGCCACCCATGAGGTCCCTGGTTCGAATCCCGGTAGTGTCATGATGAAAAACGAACTTTTTCTGATCGGCCTCGGGTCTTGGATGTTTATTTATATATGTATTTGTCATAAAATATAGTACCGTTGAGTTAGTATCCCATAACACAAGTTTCGAACTCACTTTGGGCCTATCTCAATCTGTGTAATTTGTCTCTACATATAATATTTCCTTATTTATTTATTCCCAAACTTAAATCTAATGACATTCTGTTTGTAAAAGTTTAAAAACTACTTTTTCAAACTGCTACCGATTTATGATAAAACAATACGACAGCAATAAATCTTACAACAGCAATTCGGCCTCCGCTGGGTCCTATAAAGCCAGGATTAACAAAATCCAGTGAATCTTATTGAGATACGTTAACCACTTTCCATCAGGTCCATTGTTTATCAGCTATATGGCATAAAAAACAATGAGGCATAGGCATAAACTGAGGCTTTGTTGATGTCCCTGACAGCGGCGGCCTCTACAATGTTCCTGATTACAAACTTCTTGATCGCTTTGTCCTTAGGCACGCAGCGAGCGCAGTTGGTGCATCTCACGGCTTTTACGTGACCACGGCCGTGCTTGGCACGTCCTCCGTTACGGCGTTTGCGAGTCATGTTTCTAACCTCCGATACGGTTTACGAAGAACGACGGAAAAAAGTGAGACGGAATGAAATGAGTTAAATCATTACACATTAGCAGAGATGTTACCCGCGGCTACGGCCATAAAAAATAGCCTATGTTGGGATCTGTACCTCTGACAATATCTATACAAATTTCCATAATGATCGGCTGCTTAGTCAAGCCGTGAACGAATAACAAACAAACTCACTTTCTCATTTATAACATTAGTATTATAATACATAGCAGTAATGTACAGTCAGGAACACGTCGACACTTTCTTCTCTACACTTTCTTAGTAGTCTTTACTCTTGCAGTACAATTTTGGCTCTTATGACATAGAACTTAAGAATGGTAGAAAGTCCGATATGTAAAGGTTGACCTGCTCTTGACTGTACATTACGTTACAAAAGGCAGTGTGAAAGAAGGCAGTGTTCACAACAACTTTTGGTGCAAAAACACAGGTACGCATCGTACAAAGGTACTTTTCGTTACGCAGCCTCAAAGATATGGAATAATATCCCTCCACCTATACGATCGATCAGTTCGCTTGCCAATTTTAAATACCGCTTAAAGCACTTTCTTTTAAACGCACAAAAGGATTTAGGCAGCTACAATATTGACGTATCACATATTTAAGTACCTACCACATTTATATTTTAATTATTCATATTTTATGTTACAATCGTATATATTTCAATATGCTCAATCTATAGGTATCATATGGCACATACAAATATATATTTTTAACGTTTTTGATTCATTATTAATAATAATAATAATAATAAAATCTTTATTCATAAAACTTACGGCTAGTGTAACATTAATTAACAGTATAAAAACAATTAAGGTAAAAGTATAACATTATGTATTAATTTAGGTATATAGGAATTGCAACGGCGTCGAAGTGTCAAATTAAGGAAAGGGGGTCAAATGAAAATCAGCGCCATATAGTTTTTCGGAGCTATCTGGCATCATGCTGAATTTTACCCCTTTTCTGTGCGGCTGTGAGGCACATAAAGACTTTTTCAATTGGCTAGATACTTGTATTTTGTTTTAATGTGTAACTGTTTGTGTGAATGTTTCTGTCTCTTTGTATGTGTAAAATGCTGTTATTGTCTTGTGTCTCATGTGCTGTACAGAATAAATGTATTTTCTTTCTTTCTTCTTTCTACATGCACCTTTGAAGGCATAGCAAATTAAGTCGAAAAAGAGAGGCAGACATTTAAATTAATTTATCTTCCAGATATTCCTTGACGCTAATTATTAGCAATCATTTAACTGATTTTATAAATGAGTTAATCCTTATTAATATTATAAATGAGAAAGTGAGTTTGTAATTCCTTCACGGCTTGACTAAGCAGCCGATCATTATGAAAATTTGCATACATATTGTTAGGGGTACAGAGCCCAACATAGGCTACTTTTTATCCCGTGAAAGTATGTCGTTCCAATGGGAAAATAATTTTTCTACTATAGAGGGCGCTGTATCGGCCAACAGATGGCGCCACAAGTCGCGCTATGGGTTGTTTTGTTGTCAAACGAGATCTATGTCATAAAATTAACGCGAGCGAAGCCGCGGGGAAAAGCTAGTCTATTATAATTGTTTATATATCTGTTAACAATTATAACGCACACATGAAACACGCGATGTGTCAACGATCTCTTTCAGGTGAGCCCAAGCTGCGGGCTGGATGTATTAATTATTTTATGTCATACATGTTTGAAGAGAGGTAAGGCACAGCGGATAATCCGCTCAAATCAGAGCAGCCCGTCTGGGGAAGAACCTCCACCTTTACAGAAGATCGTAGCCAAATAGCATTGGTCTCGGCCATGTTGTGTTCCTATGGTGAGTAAGGTCTCCAGAGCTCCACTTGGGGGTTAGGAGGGTTGGCAACGCGCGAGTGATACCCACGGTATTGCAAGCGTCTATAGATCCCCGGTCGGGTCATGATGAAAAACGAACTTTTTCTGATTGGCCTCGAGTCTTGGATGATTATTGTTGTTATAAAATATAATATCGTTGAGTTAGTATCCCATAACACAAGTTTCGAACTTACTTTGGGGCTAGCTCAATCTGTATGAATTGTCAAAATATATATATATATGTATAAAGGCGATAGTTGTGTGTATGTTTGTCTTCACGCTCAAACAGCTGGGCCAATATCTATGATATTTGGTAAGTACGTAGCTGATACCTTGGATTAACACATAGGGTACTTTTTATCCCGAAAAGTACGCGATTTCCGTGGGATTTCATCTAAAGTCTGTTGATAGATGACGCTACTGTGTATAAATAAACGCCTACATCATCATTATCATCATCAGCCTGTATCTACTCACTGCTGGATATAGACCTTTCCCAATGCCTTCCACCAAATGCGATCCTCCGCTTTTCGCATCCATCCGCCTCCAGCTGCTTTCTTAAGGTCGTCTGTCCATCTGGAGGGAGGGCTAATAATTGAATGCAATTCTGATAAAACATTTTGTGGTAGCTGAAAAGCTAACCAAAGGCGCCCTCTGTCGCAAATTTCATTAGAGAAACGATACACCAAACATCCTGTATAAGCTGTATCTAATACACTTCTACACTCATATTATAAAGAGGAAAGACTTGTTTTTTTGTGTGTGCGTATGTTTGTAATGGACTCAAAAACAACTAGGCCGATATAAAAAATTATTGAAAGAATTTTTGCAGTTTATCAGAAGCTACTACTGTCCCTGTGTGACAAAGGCTATTTTTTTTTTAATAGGGATCCATAAATAAGCCTGTAAAGTAAATTGTTACAATCATCAGTATATATATATTAATACATACATATATATATTTATATAATGTTTATTATTATATGTATTTATGTACGTCTATACAATAGTTTGTAATGTATGTATGTATATTTATCATAAAACCGCATTCGTGAATTTCTGCACTTCCTGGTTGACTGGTAGAGAATGCAATTTAGCATTAAGTCCGCCTATTGTATCAGTACTTTTGTATTGTGATCAATAAAGTTAAATAAATAAATAAATAAACCTTTTATGATAAATAAAACTTATTATTATCAAGAACAATGATTAATGTAATTACCTCTGCGGCCCATTGTCGCGCACCTGCCTCTGATACAAATGAATTAGGTACGTTAGATAACACATAGCATTGTCTTTTTTGCTGACATTACGCACATTCGTCGTAACCGTTGCGTTGAAAATGAGATTTCTCATCGATTTTCTTTCCTGTCCTTTAATAGCAATTATATTTCTTCCGCAAACATGACAATGAGAAACTGTCTTTTGAGTATTATAGACGACAATATGAGTATATAACGCGCTATCCCGTTCCCGAGGTGATTTACGGGATAAAAAAACGGTCCTATGTGATGTGCAAATACCATGCTAATACATCCATACTATGCATACTTCCATACTAATATTATAAATGTGAAAGTGTGTTTGTTTGTTTGTTATTGGGGATAGTTTAAGGTCTGGAGAGTGACATATAGGCATCATTTTATCCCGGAAAAACATCTCATTCCCACGGGAAAAAGAGAATAACATTATTTTTTAACGGGGATAATTTAAGGTCTCGAGAGACATAAGGCTACTTTTTTCCCACGGGATAAAGAGATTCCCATGGGAAAAAATATTGATTTTTTCACCACGCGGGCGGAGCCGCGGGTAACAGCTTAGTTGTCAATATATAAATTTATCCATAAAAAAACACACAAATTTTATTTTATTTATTTAATGCAGACTTACATTATAACACTATGCTTTCAAATGCCTGGATTTTCTTCTGCCTTAATTGAAAATATTAAAATATTAGGTAGATACTTGTATTGTTGCACGCATCGTAATATCGACTGAAATTGAAAATTTGTGATTTTCACCCCAAGAAAATTAATGCACTGAGCTGCCTCTTCGTATTAATCATTGAAATTTGCAGCACACATTTCGACTACTTACTACAACGCGACTGTCTGCTCACTGTTTTGTGAATAGGGAAGAAAACTGCCAAGTTTAGCCGCTAGTAGCGCTGATATCGCTAGACTCAAAACAACGTTCAAGTTACGTCAAATATACAAAATTTTACGTCGAGTGTGAAAAATATTTTTTATTACAAAAATGCCTCGTTGTTCTGTAATTGGATGCAATAATAATGTTAACCTTCTACTAACTATTCTTTTCCTAAGAATTTGCGAATGAGAAGACTTTGGGAAAAGGCTGCTACGAACAATTTGGGGTTATGTTCAGAACATTTTCTTGCATCTGATTATAAAGGCGACAGTTCTGCTATGAATAGACCATGTTGAATACATAGTTATCTTTGATCAAGAAAAGAAATGTTATAAACGCAGTAATGTGGTAATTTATGCGAAGAACTAAACAAACTGACAGCTGACAGATATTTACTTCGAGTCAAGCGAGCGCAGCGACATCTTGCGTTTTCTTCCCCATTGTGTCCTTTTTACGTAAATGATTTGTCTATCTACAAAACATCTCCACTGTTTTCTTCTCCGTTTCAATCAATGATGGATCTCAATCATATAATACAGTATTAGCAAAACATAAACATAATCAAAACCAATCAGTTTTAATGATAAACATAATCTGATATTATGTTTGCACGTTACATCGTTGTTTTTATCAGTGGCTTTTGTTTCCGGTAAAAGTTACGCGCGATCGACGTTCGGTCGCGTGAGTAATGATTCTGCTGCGGCCAGAGAGAAGAGGAGCGGGTTAATTAATTAATTTAAGTCTTACTTGAATCATCAACATCATATAACATAATATTAACATTAGCAAAAATCCACGCAATTTCGTTTACGTGTACCCCGCTTGCCCTTGGACTTAAAAAAAAACTTTCTTAGTGGTTGCCTACGTCACATCACTTTTCACAACACACAAAAGTTTCATACGGTCAGCGGTTTAGGCTGTGCGTTGATATCAGTCAGTCATTCAAAACACATATTTATAGCACATGGCGTATTTTAAACACATTCTTATCCTATAAAACCTTGTCCAGAAAGGGCAAATTTTCCGCATGTTTCCGTCGCGTTTCATTACCGTACGCGTACCGTGCGCGTACCGTGCGCGTACCGTGCGCGTACAGCATCTACGGCGGCGAAAATGCGCGTTACGGAAACGCGCATCCTCTGTGCGTTTAAAATACTCCGTGCGTGCTCTAATGTAAACACAAAGTAATGGATTGGAAAATAAGTTTATAAATATACACGCTCCGCTCAACACTATTATAACACCTTACAATCGTTTATGGTCATATACTGTTATCGATAATAGTCTGCCGTACGAGTAATCTATCAGTGATTATTCAATCGATTACTGTAATTCCGGATCTACTTCGAAATGGTGAGGGTGGACGGTCTCTTCGTCTACGTCTTTAGTTTTCCGTCGTCCTCTCACTTCATGTCCAACTTCATATAGACAGATTCAGAGTCAAATGCGGGCGGTCTCCTATCATTAACACCGATTTAGCATTTTAGATTTTAGATTTAACTTTATGTTGAGACAAATTAATGGCACTATTTATTGACATTCCGCGTACGTAATGTTGTATGTATGTACCTAGTTTTAAATTTTATGTCGAAAAAGAAAAGAAAATGTACGATATATTTTTAAATGACAAAAAAGGCCGTAACTGGTTTTCTTTCGCCATTTCTTTTTACCAGTGGTCATTTTGCTTTTGTTTCCGAAATGGTAGTAGTTTATAGAGTAGATTAATTTATACAAATCATTTATTACTGTATACTCTGACAAGAGAACGTGTTTGTGTAAACCTATTCTCTGAATAAAAAATTTGAATTTGAAACAAGACAAAATACATTTCCCAAGTGGCGGGACATGCAGTAAATATTTTCGAGTGTTACTCTTCTTTATATTAGTAACTAGCGAACCCCGCGCAACTTCGTTTGTGTGTACCCGCTTTCCCGTGGGAACTTTTAATTTTTTCTCTCCGTAAGAGCCATCCTCGTACTTCAAGGAATATTTTAAAAAAAGAATTAGCGAAATCGGTTCAGCTATTCTCGAGATATGCGCTTAGCAACACATTTAGCAATTCAGTTTTATACTCTTAAACTATAGAAGTTAGAGTTTTGAAATAAAAATCAATCTTTAAAAGACGATATTATGCATAAAGTTTTTATTAAATGAAATGAAATTGTCTTTTAACTTTTTTTATTTCAAAAGCCTAGCTTCTGTAGTTGAGATATTGCAATTTTAAAACTGTATACTTATTTTTGACGCCCAGTGTATTATAGATAGTATGTATTGTTCTGTAACCTAACTAATGGCTTGTGTCTTTGTGTTGCATTTTTTTAGGTTTACTTTCTGTTTTATTCTACATTAGGTTCGTGGCTATCGTACCAAACATCTCAATTAAATAGCATGACCTTTTGTTTTGTTGTAAGTACCCCTGGCGCGAGTTCACTACAACACCCTGAAAGAAAGATTTATATTTTTATATGTAACGAATGAACTTTCAAACGGAGTGGAAATCTATTGCCAACACTAACCGGCTAAGTCCGATGGACTCGCTGACCAACGACGGGTGTGGTCCTCCAGCATTTCGGGGGTTGTGCGGCGGGTTGACACCTCGCCCACGTAAAACCAATGTTGCTGGTGAAGCGTATCCCGTTAGCGCTTCACTAGCTTGCACAACATTGTCAAAAAAAAAAAAAATCTATTACCAACTACATACTACTGGACATATTTCAAAAATTCTTTAACCGTCGGGTCGCTATGCTATCACCGGGTAACATAGGCTATGTTTTTTTATTATTAGTGATTACTATAACCCGTGCGAAGCCGGGGTGGGGCGTTAGTAATATATATGTTACAGCCAAAGTGATTAAATTGCTATTATACATAATGACTGGTCATTATATGTAATTACCAAATTGTCTAGACAATTTGTCCGGACATTATTCATAACTGCGGGTCAAAGTTAGCCAAAGTAATAAAACACGGAATCGGAAGAAAAATTGTGTGGTGTTATGATCACAAGATAGCCCTAACCTAACCCACCAATGTCTGTTGGTATTCAGACAGACTGCTTTTATGAATAATGTCCGGACAAAGTGATTAATTTACTTGTTTTATTACTTTAACCAAATCGTCGAAGATATTATATATAATTGCTAGTTAATGTGATTAATTCTGTGTCATTTATCACTTTGTCTAAATTGAGTAGACATTATAAATAATGCTTGGATAGTATATATAATATCCGGATTTATTACTTTGGCTGTAACATATACACAAATAACTATAGTAACATGGTGGAAGGTGGTGGAAGGTAGATAAATCGACATCCAGGGCTGCCAACTTGCATTAATCCAACATCGGCGGCTAATCCCGTAGAGTAGACCCTGAGGGCACGAAAACTTCGTCTTGCGATAAATAAATAATTAATAACACAAATCCCGAGCTAATGCCTTATAAGTTGTCCAATTAGGTACCTACAAGGAAAAATAATTTCAAGGGATATTATAGAGGATTTTTTTTTGGGAAGATGTTGGCAAACAAGCATTTTATTTCAAGTTACATGCATGTAACTTAAAATAAAACGAAATCATTTATTTTGCAAGTAGATTTACAAATAATACTTTTGCAGGTCAATATTTTAATCCTACTAGCACTTCAGACTTGATGGTAAGTGATGAAAAAAAAATTAAATAGTTTTTTTTTATTTCACAAAGTTGGCAAACAAGCATACAGCCCGCCTGATGGTAAGCATCACCGTAGCCTATAGACGCTTGCAACACGGGGTACCACTCACGCGTTGCCAACCCTCAAACACCCCCAAGGGAGCTCTGGAGACCTTACTCACCGTAGGCACACAACATGGCCGACCAATGCTATTTGGCTACGATCTTCTGTAAGGTGGAGGTAACCTTGCCCAAACGGGCTGCTCTGATTTGAGCGGGTTATCCGCTGTGCCCTACCTCTCTTGAAACAAAAAGCAATTCCTTTTATGATCACCACTCATTGAATGTTATCTATCGACACCAGCCGGGACCGACGAAACGGCTTAACGTGAACTCCGAAGCACATAGAAGCTTGAGATTATGAAACCCGTCCAAACGATGGGCTCGATGTTGCTAGACTTGGGTGTTAGTGTGACACGAAGCGACGCCATCAAGCTACTAATCTAATTCAACATGGTTTTACATTATACGTTACAAAGCAACCTATAAAAAAACCTGCAGATAGCAAGTAATTTTTTTTTCCACTAAGAGGGCTAACAAGCATACTGCCCGCCTGATGGTATAATAAGCAGTCACTGTAGCATAGGGACGCTTGCAATACCGGGGGTATCACTCGCGGGTCGCCGACCCTGTAGAAAGTGGAACTTCGGAGACTTAATCTGGATCTAATTTATCATAAGTCCCCTCGTAAACATACTTAAAACTCCCAGGACATTTAAAAGTTACGCGAAAATAAACCTATATAAAACAATTTAACGAAAAAAAACTTCTTAAACAGACCCCTTAAACATCTAATTAGTTAATAAGGCCCAGTTTTAAGGGAGGTAATTGCGCCCCCCTCCGAGATTTCTTTGTTGTTCAGGACTTGTTTGTTTGGGGAGTTTGTTTGTGAAGGGTTGGAAGGTGTCGAGGCAAAATGTTTTCTTTAAATACCTATTTCCGAATTGCATCCAAAGTATATTGTTTTTCTATATTAATATTATAATGAGGAAAGATTTGATTGTTTGTATTGAATACTCTGAAACTACTGGACCGATTAGAAAAATTCTTTCACCGTTAGGAATTTACACTGTCCCGGGGTGACATAGGCTTTATGATATATCCAAAAAATTAGGGATCCGTGCGAAGCCGGGGCCTTTTCAGAGATTTTTGGCTTAACGGCTAGCGGCAGCAGAGTCTGTGAAATGAAATGAAAGGAAATGTTTTATTTCAGAAATTAGACCTTCACAGGCACTTTATCTTGTCATTTACAACTTGTATATTTATGTATTAAGAAAATAAACTACGTTATAAACTACCACCATTTCGGATACAATCAAAATGGCCACCGGTAAAAGAAACGGCGAAAGAAACCCGGTTACGACCTTTTTTGTCATTTAGCAATTTTTTCTTCCACTCTTTGTTACAATGTATAAGTACATTTATAAGAATAAATAAAATACAGATCCAGGTACATACAGAAATTTAGTACCGACGTGAGTTTGTGAGTCGAGCGGCGGCGACTGTCATGGCATCGCATTGGATCTCGTGTACTACATTATCCCCACTGCCCGCGCCGCCTCACGTCAGGAAAAAGCTGACGGTGCCGCTGAGTGCATCTCGTAGCGTCATATAACATTTTAGTACATTTTGTATGTCGTGGTTCTTCGTAACACTTCCAAGACGACTCCTACCGAAATGGTTTTTTTTTTGTCATAATTTGTCATTACGACCTCCGTGTAATGGTTACCACGCCAGACCGCCACCCAGGAGGTCCCGGGTTCGATCCCCGGTCGGGTCATGATGAAAAACGAACTTTTTCTGATTGGCCTCGGGTCTTGGATGTTTATCTATATTTGCATTTGTTGTAAAATATAATATCGTTGAGTTAGTATCCCATAACACAAGTTTCGAACTTACTTTGGGGCTAGCTTAATCTGTATGAATTGTCCGTATATATTTATTTATTTATTTAATTATATCACTGCAGGGATAGGGATCTTCAATCGAAGAGATTTAGAGCGTACTCTGCCACGCTGCTCCAATGGTGGATTGGCAGTGTTATCAGCGTCATGGTGCCTATACTGACGCCTCAGCTTTTGCTGAGTAGTCGCCTCTTCGGTGTCATATTGTACTCACCTACATAAGGATTTTGCTGGACTTTTTTTATTTGTCTTTTGTTTGTAGGTATACCTAATATTGTCACCGAAAACCTTATTCATTATTTCAATGAAAACTCATCAGCTATGTATCCTTGTTTCAGTGTCATCACTCCCAAGCCCAACGTCAGCTGATGATGACGATGACGATGATGACCCGACGCCAACGCAGAGCAGATCCGAAGCTGATGATGATGGCAGAGTCTACAAGAATCCCAGGAACTCACCATCAGCTCAGTGCCCTAGGGATGAGGAGCAGGCCACATTACTGGTAAGATCAATGAAACAAAAATAACTATGTATCCATACTTATCAAACTATATCAAACGAACTTTTTCTGATTGGCCTCGGGTCTTGGATGTTTATCTATATATGTATTTGTTATAAAATATAGTATCGTTGAGTTAGTATCTAATAACACAAGTTTCGAACTCACTTTGGGGCTAGCTCTCAATTTGTGTGATTTGTCCCTTTATAATATTTATTTATTTATATAACTAAGTAGCTTACATAACATTAGTTAAGATATTAATCCTCATGCAAGTTAAGCAACGACCACCGTAATCAATACTCCGATGGGTTTAAAAAATCTCAAGAGCGTCCCGGTTGTTGTCGATGGATGACCAATCCGCATTGGAGCAGCGTGGCAGAGTACGCTCTAATCCCCTTCGATTGAAGGGAGACCCGTATCCCTGCAGTAGGATGATTATGGGTCGATGATTAACAATAAACAACAAAATTATTTAAAAGGCGGCCTTATTGATAGCAATATTTCCAAGGCAACCTTAGGGTAACGATATCTATACATATAATAAAACAGTAAACTCCGATATGTCTGTACATTGGACATTTTTGGCAAAAAAGGAGAGGTAACAGTTAGAGTAAGGTAATAAAAGCAAAAAAATATTTTTTTTTGTCTGTCTTTCTGTTTGAACGCGCACATCTTCTAAGTTACTGAACGGATTTTAATGCTGTTTTCACAGGAAGATAGAGCTCAAGATGGAGCAGAAAATAGGCTTTGTTTCATTTAAATCGCATGTCAGGAAAAGGAGTTATTCTTATTGTAACATTTTCACGCGGACGAAGTCGCGGGTAACAGCTCGTTTTTTATAAAGAATAATTTTTGTTTCAGGGTCAAAAGTGTCTCCGCAAGTGCTCATCCGACGAGGACTGTAAAAGCAAGAAGAAAAAGTGTCTCTGTGACGGCGCTTGCGGCATGTCCTGTATAAAGCCAGGTTAGTGTATTGTAGATGTCGCAGAGAATTCACGAAATCCCGGAAAATGACGACTAAAAAGCAAAGCAGCCCGTCTGGAAGGACCTCCACCTTACAGAAGATCGTAGCCAAATAGCATTCGTCTCGGCCATGTTGTGTTCCTACGGTGAGTAAGGTCTCCAGAGCTTCACTTATTTGGCAACGCGTGAGTGATACCCCCGGTATTGCAAACGTCTGTAAGCTACGGTGACGGCTTACCATCAGGTCGACCGTATGCTTGTTTTCCACCTGTGTTGTATAAACTTCCTAAAAATATTCAGTGACATGTCGTTTAGTTTAGAGTGTACACATTGCCAGCGGCAGCGGGTCGTGAGCGGTGGCGCGGGAGCAAAATCGGTTTTGTACAACTAGGGCTGAACCATTTATTTATTTTTGGGCGACCTCCGTGGCGTAATTGTTACCACGCCAGACCGCCACTCAGGAAGTCCCGGGTTCGAATCCTAGTTGGGTCATGATGAAAAATGAACTTTTTCTGATTGGCCTCGGGTCTTGGATGTTTATCTATACATATGTGTATCTATATATATAAAAATGAAACCCGTTTTCCGTTGTCACGACATAACATGAAAACGGCTTGACCGATTTGGCTGATTTTTTTTTTGTAGTTTTCTAATACTCTGTACAAGGTTCTTACGGAAAAAAATATTAAGAAAATCTCTCAGAAAGATTGAAAAAAAAAAACGAAACGTACCCGGGCGAAGCCGGGCCGGGCAGCTAGTTTATTATAAAATATAATATATCGTTGTTAGTATCCCATAACACAAGTTTCGAACTTACTTTGGGGCTAGCTCAATCTGTGTGATTTGATTATTTATTTATTTATAACTCTTCGAAAATTGACAAAAAAATAAAGAAAAAACAATTTTCCCATTCAAAATGTTCAGTTGAGGCGAGAATGCGCGGACCAAGTCTAGTTTCTTTAAAAGTTTTTTTTATTTTTTTTTATACCACACAGGTGGCAAACAAGCATACGGTCGGCCTGATGGTAAGCCGTCACCGTAGCCTAGAAACGTAAGTTATTCTGTTTCCTTTGTCTGTGTGTAAGCAAATCTACATACTTTGTTTTATTTTTACCTATAGTGGTATAGATATACCCTTGTTTAGCAATCGATCGTGTCAGGTGATGTAAAAACAACTCATAATTATTATAAAACACGTAAATTAAATGGTGGTTCTTCGGTAACCAGGTCACCTTTGTTATAAATTAAACTCCCATGTGCATTACTTGTACATGTCAACTAACAATTTATAGAATTAGGTCGCTATTATTAACAAATTGCTAAGTTTTATTAAGAAGTTAGAGAAATGATTCTTACCTACCTACCTAACAAAGTACAAATAGAAAACTGTTTCTGATTCCTGATATTATACTGATAAAGGATGTCCTTTCAATTACTTCTTACTCCGACTATCTTCTTTCTGATTAAATTCGTTGTGAGTTCCAAGACACCTGTAGTTTTTTCCCCCGGGACGTCAATAAGCTTCATCGCTTATTGTCAATCTGAGGTCGCTGTTGTTGATCCTGGCTACATAAGAGACACATCGATGGGACGTGTGGTGGGGATCGAAAGCATCCAAGATCTTATCGTCGTGAATGTCCATGGACAGCGGTAATTACTTGCCATCAGGTGACCCCCTAGTGCGTTTGTCCTGCTCTGTCATAAAAAAAATATAAAATCAGATCTTCAAAATGATGAAGTAGATTCGTTTCGATAC
Organism: Endotricha flammealis; assembly: GCA_905163395.2. Lineage (NCBI taxonomy): Eukaryota > Metazoa > Arthropoda > Insecta > Lepidoptera > Pyralidae > Endotricha > Endotricha flammealis. Next base: position 10,528,897 of record LR990876.1, read on the forward strand.
ATATCCGTATTTTCAGTTATCAATCGACTCCAAGATTCGATATCCGGATAATATTTCCGTGTTTCCGTGAAAACCGGGCAAAACGTGTTTCGTGGTTCAAAGATTTTTCTTATGCTACATTAAATATTACTTCTCAGCAAAATCCATACTAATATAACAAAATGTTAAAGTAACTGTCTGTCTGTACCGTCTTCCATTTGATAAAAAAGAATCTATAATCAATTAGCACAATGTTTTTAAAAAATAAAATACACCAAGCAAACACGTAAGCAGGCCATCTGATGGAAGGTGGCTACCGCCGTCTATATACATCAGTAATATCGGAGGCCCTACCTACATGGAAGGGAATAGGCAGAGAGGGCGAAGGGAACAGAGTTGGGCTTCCGGATTTGTCACTCACCGAACGGAACGCATTGGTGCTTTACGCCGGTATTCTGTGAGTGGGCGGTACTTCCCCGGTCGAGTCAGCCCACTTCACAAATACTCTACCACTTCATAAATTATTTGCATATTTATAATATTAAATCCAAATCTACCCGGAAGAAATCGCGTGCAAAACTTACTGTAGCATATAACCTCTCAGCAAAATTATTATTAAATATTAAATATAATGTTGGTCTAAACCTCGTTGTTATCCTATGGGAATACCCAAAAATCCTTTGTAAATACAACCCTTTCGGCCGCCATGGCAACTGAGTTTCGAGAACCAGTTGTGAAAAAGGAATTTTTATTCTTTCTCGGCAACTAGTTGCGACAGAAGATTTTTTTTCTTTTTACGCAACTAGTTGCCAACAAAGACAACGATATGATCCCATAAATTAGAATTATTATATTTAGTAGGTCAGTGGTTGTAGTTCTATAAAACTCACCGCGGCTCGGCATGTTAAAATTCGCAAGTCTTTAGAACGATAAACCGTTAGGCCGCCGTCACAACCCATCGGCCTAATAAAAGCGCTATGTCGACGACGGCCTATCGAAACTCGTCAAATCAAAATTAATTGTTTATTCAGAAAGTTGGCTTTCACAGGCACTTTCACTTGTACTAACCGAATTAATGATTTATGTAATTAAGAGCCGGCAGCCTAATACCAGTCCTACATCCTGTTACCTACCTTTTCATTCCTAAATAGGTGTGCAATATATCCTTTGAATTTTGAAGATTCTTGCAGTCGTGGATGTTCATGTGCACCGTTGGCTTCGTTAGTTCTAAACTCGACTGTCATAACAAAAATGTATTAATGAAATTCCTATTAGGTCCAAAGCGAATTTTTGTGTGAAAGTGAAAACTTCTTTAGCAGCGTTGTGGACTTTGGGATGGGTAAAAAACGTTAAACTCGCGTCAGGATCAGGACACGTGACCTGATCGAAAATTCGTAAGACGGAAAGAGTTGTTTTAGTGACATCTATCGGTAAATATTGGAACTTTTTAGTTTACAGAGTTTTTTTAAATTCATAGTAAATGATTGTTTATTTATAATTGTTTGTTTACAGCTTAGTTAGAGTATAGATAAGCAAGGTATAGAGCTTGAGCAAGTATGAACGGTAAGCACGAGTATGAACAAACGGACGAACTCAAAACAGCAACAACGAAGCCAGCAACGAACGAAGCTATTAGTCACGCACGCTGATTGTTTCTCTCGATGTTATTTAGGAATCATGGCGAAATGTGCAGTGCAGAGCTGTAAAAACGACGAAATGGAAGCAAACTAAAAATTTGCACTATAGAACATCTGCTTACGCTTTGCACAATAGTCAAAGGGCGATGCGCGCGCTCTATAGCTTGCTTATCTATACTATATTTGAAGTGGTAGAGCAATTATTATGAGATGGGCTTGCTCGACCGGGGAAGTACCACCTTCTCACAGAATATCGACGTGAAGATGCGTTTCGTTCGGTGAGTGAGAGATCCGGAAGCCCAACTGGTGTTACTGATGTTCATAGGCGGCGGTGACCGCTTTCCATCAGGTGACCCGCTTGCTTGTTAGTCTGCTGTATGACATTAAAAAAAAACTAGGTTTACAGACTTTTTTTAAATTCATAGTATATGACTGTTTTTTTATAATCGGTAGGTGGTGCCACTGCGACTGAAAAATGTCACCACCTTTATTAACTTTCCCGGTAGCTCAGTGATAAGAGCGCTCGGCCCGACGGGGGTTCGAATCCCACCTGGGGCGTAAAGTTGAAATTCCTTCATAACATATTTTCAGAATTCATAGTTCTCTAACGGAAGGCGAAGAATCACACCTCTTCTGTGTTTTAAAAATAAAAGCAGTCATATTTAGGCGTTGTAGATTAGGTAATACCCATAAATAAGGAGATAGCGGCTTAATTAACTGTGGAATTAAGTGAGAAACTCCAAAACGCTCCTTAGGGAGGGCGGGGGATAAGGGCTGGGGCACACCTGATATCCCGTTCAAAATGTGACAGAGGTCACCGGGACAATTCATACAGATTGAGCTAGCCCCAAAGTAAGTTCGAAACTTGTGTTATGGGATACTAACTCAAAGATATTATATTTTATAACAAATACATATATAGATAAACATCCAAGACCCGAGGCCAATCAGAAAAAGTTCGTTGTTCATCATGACCCGACCGGGGACGAACCCGGGACCTCCTGGGTGGCGGTCTGGCGTGGTAACCATTACGCCACGGAGGTCGTCAAAGACAGAAGATAAAGTTATACTTTTACTAGCTGATACTCTAGGTTTTACCTGGGAAATTCTGTTGTTCCCGCTCCTGAAATGATATACAAGATAAAATGGTCGGCAACGCGCGAGCGATACCCCCGGTGTTGCGAGCGTCCATAGGCTACGGTCACCACTTACCATCAGGCGGGCCGTAAGCTTGTTTGCCACCTTAGTGACATAAAAAAACTAGGTACTGCCACATTGTGCAATAAAGACAGAAATCTGCGTTCTTTTAATATTTTTATGAACTTTTTTGATGACATTGTGATGAAAATATTCAGTAAAACAAAATGGTTTTTCCTCGAAATGGGATAGGGATGTTAAAGAAAGAAGTTTAGAATTGGTATATATGCCCCAACCTTTACCTAGTCCCAAACAAATGATCCATAAAACAGTCGTTTTTCACGCACTAATTGGATGAATAGCGTTATTAGACCCATTGTTTTTTTCTTCCGATAAGGGTGTAACAATGAAACATTTGATTGATGTACCAGTGTTAAGAATGCCATTGTAACGTATGCCGTACACAAGAAGTCCACTGCAGGATATTGGTTTGTAGCAAACACCTGTTTAACCCTCGCCACGCTGCTTGGCAGTCTGCTTGGTTGGTTGGAGATTTTTAAAGGTTGGGACAAGCCCACCACACATTCCCACCACTGTGTCTCCTGTGTAGCCAGGATCAACAACGGCGACCTCAGATAGACAATAAGCAATGAAGCTTATTGACGTCCCGGGGAATAAACTACAGCTGTCTTGGAACTCACAACGAATTTAATCAGAAAGAAGATAGTCGGAGTAGGAAGTATTGAAAGGACAAGGACCTCCTTAACAACTACGTGAGAAACAGCAATTTGAAGCAAAAGGCATTATACCCTAGAGAGATGGCAAATCAAGTTCAAAATTTTTAAAGGTCGTACAGTGGCAGATTTTGGTTTTAAATTTTGAATTAAAAATTAACTATGAAACGTACATCTACTGCGGATTTTGTTTTCTAAACGTCCGTCGTTTACACTCTTGAAATCTGGCCTCAGTTTTCCGCTTACTTTGAGACCAATTAACGCCGTGTGAGTTATGTAGAATTTATTTATACAGGGTGAAATTTTAGTCATCACCAAAATTTTTTCTATGTACAAGGTATCATTAAAAGACTGTATTTATAAAAAAAAATGTAGGTCAAATTTTCAAATTAATAATATTTTCCCGATCAATGAATTTAAATAACTTTGTGATGCTGTAACTTCATATTTTAGTACTAAGTGATAATAAAAGAAAAAACACGTATGTATATCATGATTTTCTCAACAGAAAAATATTCAAATTCAGATGGTGATAAAAAATTAAACCCTGTATATAACTTAATTTACATTGGAGTACACTGCCTGATATCCGGGTCTTAGAATTAAAAAAAACGTTATCACAGACTATATTTCTTACGTTTTTCATTTTAAATGCAAAGCTCGCAGTGTAAGCTCGGAGCGAGAATATTATAATAGCGAAGACTGAGAAAGCTCTTGACCTTTTTAAATGAAACCGTTTGCCTTAAACGCCTCACTAGACGCCCCCCGGCGTTTGCCCAGATTTAGAGCATGTTTAGCCAAGATTACAATATATTTTTTGTATATAATCCACTCGCTTTTTTGAAGTGATGGTGCTATTTAATTAGATTTATGTTATATTTGCTGATGCAGTTTTAAACGCAAAATCTCGTTGTTCCCGGAATTATAACTGGGATAACCCAGGTTAAATGGTCATCGAGAAAACCTATAGCTGTTTCAGCGAACAAATTCGCATGGGATTCGGGCATGGCAGAAAATAAGTCCCCACTTCTCTCATGTCATCTCCCATCTCCAGAACACTACACAACAAAGTTTCAAGAAAATGCAAATCATACTTCATACTATCATACTAATATAATAAATGAGAAAGTGAGTTTGTTTGTTTATTTATTTATTTGTTTGTTATTCCTTCACGGCTTGGCTAAGCAGCCGATCATTATGAAAATTTGTATACATATTGTCAGAGGTACAGAGCCCAACATAGGCTACTTTTTATCCCGTGAAAGTATGTCATTCCAATGGGAAAATTCTTTTTCTACTATAGAGGGCGCTGTATGGGGTGGGCTATCGAATAGATGGCGATCCAATAGATGGCGCCACAAGTCGCGCTATGGGTTGTTTTATTGTCAAACGAGATCTATGTGTCATAAAATTAACGCGAGCGAAGCCGCGGGGAAAAGCTAGTAAAAAATATTTAACACCCCACTTTTCACCTCTTTTTGGGTTGATTTCCGGTATAAAAACTATCCTATATTCTTTCTCGGGTCTCCAATTTACCAAATATCATTTCTATCGGTTCAGCCATTTTTATGTGAAGAAATACCAAACATACTTACAAACTTTTGCCTGTATAATATTAGAGGGATTAATGATTGTTTCCGTAAAAATAATTACTAGGTACTTTGATTACTGAAACTGAAGATTCGTGAAATTTTGCCGGCTTATTCATTTTTAATTTGAATAACTCCAGAATGGAAAGCTGAAACCACGCGTCTTGAAAACACACTTATAAAAGTCCGCAGACAGAAATCTATAAATAGATACTGCATTTCATCAATGATTTTTTAATAATAATCATTATAATTAGACATTTTAGAGCTGCCTACTTAGTACTACACGAGCTGTTACCCGCGCGCGACTTCGTCCGCGTGAAATGTTCAAGTAAGGATAACTCTTTTTCTTGTCAGAAACAAAGCCTATATTCTGCTCCAAGCCGAGCTCTATCTCCCTGTGAAAACAGGATTAAAATCCGTTCAGTAACTTTTCGCTTTTATTACCTTTCTCAAACCTACCCTCTTCATTTTTGCCAAATATATTCCAAGTACAGACATATCGGGATCTACTGTTTTATTATATGTATTGTATAGATTTAATTCAATAAGCCACAATACTCAATACCTGCCGAACAACTCGTAAATTTTTAACAGCATCAACTTATTCAGCGACATTCACCATTTAAAAACCCATGTAACTATATACGCCAATAATGGTTTTGGAGAAAGCTTTTGGCTCTAATAATGGTCATTGTGAGGAAAAACTAATTTTAAACAAAATAATAATTCATTTATTTATTTGCTTCTATTTGACAACAAAGGTCCAATGGTTGGTAACGTACAAACTTAAAGATGTTAGTAAATACGAAAAAAAATAAAAATAAATACAATAAGATAAATCTGGCAGATGGTGTATTCAAAAATCAAGACTGAGCTAAGGGGGAAAAAATCTGGAATGACAAAAAGGCCGTAACCGGTTTTCTTTCGCCGTTTCTTTTACCGGTGGTCATTTTGCTTAATTTCTGAAATGGTGGTAGTTTATATAACGTAGCTCATTTTATTTTACATTAATCTAATTAAGATACAAGTTGTAAGTTGCCATAAAAAGTGCTTGTGAAGGCGTAATTTCTGAAATAAAAATTTTTTTTTTGTCTCCTTTTCACGATACATTAACCCGCGGCATCTATATAGATTTACATCACTGTAAAAGCCACACAGTAATTTATTATGAAAGATAGCCTACATTCGTGTCTATTCAGTCTTACACAGAAAAAGAACTGAAGTGCGTATGTTATTAAAATTTTACGTAACTGGGTTTCTTTTGAACTTTTTGGAATGTTTTTTTTTTAATGACAGAGGAGGACAACCGAGTTAGTGGGTCACCTGATCCACGACTTCAAGATCTTGGATGCGTTGACCACCTATAAATGAAAGGGAAGGACAATAAAATATTATTAGTAGAATGTAAATATTGCCTTGCTTTCTCGAAATATTTGCAAGCATAATAATATAAGGTGAACATATCGTAACTTTTTGTAACACACCATCTTTGTAAACTCATATTTTAACAAATAAATGATATTGATTGATTGTTAATTTTTGTGTTTTTTATTACGTCAATTAAACCATTTTTTCGTTTCTTTTTGACTGTGAAAAGGATTCCCCTTTTCACAGGAAGAAGTTTTTTGTATTTCAAAAATAACGGTTAGGATTTCAACCCACATAAGAATTTAGCCACTCAACCAGGCCTGCAAATATAAGGATTAAAACTTATAAATATTAATAAAATTGGATATTAAACTCGGTTTATAAATATTCATCTGAATAATACGAGTTGCGCCGATAAGCGACGAGAGTGAATTATTCAACGGGTGTGCACGCTTAGTTACCGTCTGCCAAAAGACTTCGTAAAATTATAAATCGTTTTTTTATATTTTTTATTTTTATTTATTTATCTATTAAAACAGTATTACAAAATAAACGGCTTAAATAACATTTAAAAACCCAATGAGGTTTATGAAAATTTTTAAAAACTATTAGTCTACATATTATTTAAAAAATGACGTTTTAATTTACATTTAATATTGTTCTGTTTTACATTATGGAAAGTACGCAATTCAGAGGTGTAGTGTTTGTATCTATACAATAGATATAATACATTGTCTCATGTACACCAGTAGAGGGCGGTAGCCGTGCAGTTGTCAACCGAGCGGGAGTCGCGTTGCGGGCAGGACGTGCGCCTGAGCCTCTGAGCTGGTGTAGTAGTGAGCCAGTGATATATTAGTATTTTCCTATTCATATTAAGTTAAAAAGCGATCATTACAAGTGGCGACGAGAATAAAGGTCAATAAAAATAATAATATTAAGTAAAAAAAAAAAAGGGAAAGATAGATGACATTAAATAAATGGTTACTCAATTGAGTTTCTCAATCGATTCAATCTCAAATGAAATGACATTTTAGTTATTTTTAGCTATTTGATTTTACTATTATAATAACTATTTGCTATTATCTTTATGCGTTATATATTCTAAGCTAATTATAAAAAATTACAAAAATACAAACATAAAAAGTACTTTCTGGAGTAACCTGTGTAGTGTATGTGACGATGACGAGTGTCTCGCTTGCACTACTGTAATTCGCAGTATGGCATCTCTGTTTAACAGTAATATCTTGTTTAGGTGACTTTTTACGTATTAAATTTGGATTGTAAGTTTTGTAAGGTTTTCAATTCCATTGCATGTTAAATTACCCACATTAAATTTAATATTTTTATAATACTGTGACAGCGTACAGTAAAACAATATTGTTTGTTGCGCTGATAAATATTCATTTGGTAAATAACCAAATGTAACGTTTTTTAAATAAAAATAAATTAATAATGACACTTATCGTAATTTTTGTAATGATACTTATTAACTTACTGCGTTTTATTTAATGGTTTAAAGACTTTCTCTCATTGAAATAATTTCAAAATACTTCGGATTTCGGATTCGGATTTTCATTAAATTGGAAATATCATACTTCGGATTTCCATTAAATTAGAAATATCATCGGATTTCCATTAAATTGGAAATATCATACTTCGGATTTTCATTAAATTGGAAATATCATACTTCGGATTTCCATTAAATTGGAAATATTTTGGGTTTAGATTTTCATTAAATTGGAAATGCCTGAAATAACTGAGAATATGGTAATATTGGATTTCCATTCAATTGGAGATAGTTACCATGGTAAAACAATTAATAATTCATTAAATTGAATTATGTGCATTTGGAACTTCTTTTAAAAATGTATTTATTAGTACATGACTTTTATTAAATTAAAAGTGGCTAAGAGACGTCCATTCAATTGGGTGTATTTTCAGGTCACCCCATACGAGCAACCATGGCAAATCAGCTACCATCACCTGGTAAATTGGATATAGAAGGTGATAGTACATCAGTCGGCTTAAGATGGGAAAAATGGCAACGTTCACTTAGAATTTATTTTGAAGCTGCAGAAATCACAACCCCAGCTAAAAAAAGAGCTACATTGCTAATCCTAGGGGGAAGTGAATTGCAAGAGATATTTTATAATTTACCTGGAGCTAGCGTGGAACCTGAAGATAATGTTGATATTTTTGAAGTAGCTATTAGTAAATTTGATGATTATTTCCTTCCAAAACAAAATAAGACCTTCGAACGTCACATTTTCCGTCTTATTAAGCAGGATGAAGGGGAAAGTTTTGAAAAATTTCTCATTAAACTAAGAGATCAGGCAGCAAAATGTAAGTTCGAAAAACCGGATGATCACATAATTGATCAGATATTAGAAAAATCGTTATCAACTGAATTAAGAAAAAAAATATTAACAATGGGCGAGGAAATTACATTGGACAAAGTGATAACATTAGCCAATACCCTCGAAATAGTAAATTACCAACTGGACAGTTACGAACAAAATGAAAAAAATAAAACAAATGTTGTTAATACAATAAGGACTAGAAACAAAGATTATTCAAGATGGACTAAGCAGGATAAAGAGTTTAATGAAGAGAAAAAGACACCAAAGTGTACTAGATGTGGAAATTCTGCACATGTTTCTCAAGGTCTTCCTTGCCGGGCTAGATAAGACATGCAATGGATGTGGGAAATTAGGCCATTATCAAAAATGTTGCAATACTAAACCGTTTCAGCAAAAACGTAAACTCGCCCAAAACCAAGAAAGGGGTAAAAACTATAACAAGCAACAACGAAAAGAAACTACTGTAAATTCTCTGGAAGACGAAGGAGTACAATACATATTTAATTTGAATGACGATGCAACAATCAAATGCGAAATAGGAGGAGTACATTTAGAAATGTTGATAGATTCTGGGTGCAAATTAAATTTAATATCCTATAGGACCTGGGAATATTTAAAGAAAAACAAGGTAATATGTGGCAAACAAGTGAAAGAGCCAAATAAAATACTACTAGCATATGGAAGTAAAACACCATTACAAATTAAAGGTTCATTTGAAACAGTCATAAAAGCAAATGGAAAAATGGATGATGCTACGATTTATGTTATTGAAGATGGGTCACGTAACTTACTGGGTAAAGATACTGCATTGCGACTGGGTGTTCTGAAGTTAGGCGTGGACGTAAATCAAGTTGAACAGGAGTTAAATAAAACATTTCCGAAATTTAAGGATACTTTAATCGAAATTCCTATTGATTCATCAGTGAAACCTGTTATGCAACCCTACCGGAGAATACCAATACCATTAGAAGAAAGAATAAATAAGAAGATTAAAGAACTGCTAGATTTAGATATAATAGAAGAGGTTCATGAACCTTCACCATGGGTTTCTCCTATAGTCCCAATTCTTAAGGATAACGGTGATGTACGCTTATGTGTTGATATGCGACGCGCCAACGCAGCTATATTAAGAGAGAATCATCCATTGCCCTGTATGGAAAGCTTATTACCAAAGATAAAGAAAGCACAATATTTTTCAAAACTTGATGTAAAAAACGCTTTTCACCAAATAGAATTACACCCGGATTCAAGATATTTGACTACTTTCATAACTTCAAATGGTCTTTACAGATATAAAAGACTTTTGTTTGGTGTGACATGTGCTCCGGAACTCTTTCAAAAAATTATGGAGAAGATGCTCATAAAATGCGAAGGAACTACAAACTTTATAGATGACATATTAATCTGGGGGAGTAACGAGAGAGAACACGACTTACGACTTTCCAAAGTGATGGAAGTATTGAAACAAAATAATGTATTACTAAATCAGGAGAAATGTATTTACAAAGTACAGACAATATATTTTTTGGGACACGAATTAAAACCGGAAGGAGTAAAACCATTGCCTAAATATATAAAGAGCATAAATGAATTTCGAGCACCAAAAACAATAGAAGAATTACAAAGTTTTTTAGGTTTAGTAAATTATATAAATAAATGGATTCCAAATTTGGCCACGACAACAGAACCTTTGAAAGAAATACTAAGACAGAAACTAGGAAAAAAGGCGAGCATAGAAGGATATTGGAAGGGAAATCATGATAAAGCGTTTGAAAATTTAAAAGAAAGATTAGCTAAAATAGAAACTTTGGGCTATTATGATGTAAAGGACAAGACTCAAGTTATAGCGGATGCCAGCCCTGTAGGCCTAGGAGCAGTCTTAGTACAGATTGATAGTAAAGGACCAAGGATTATTGCATATGGAAATAGGACACTTAGTCAGTGTGAAAGAAAATATAGCCAAACAGAAAAGGAGGCATTAGCTCTGGTATGGGCAATCGAACATTTTAATGCGTTTCTTTTCGGTAAAGAATTTGATTTGATAACAGATCATAAGCCATTAGAATTTCTGTTCAGTCCAAGATCAAAACCATGCGCTCGTGTCGAAAGGTGGGTTTTGCGACTCCAAGCATATCGCTATGTTGTAAAATATAAACCGGGTAAGACCAATATTGCGGACCCATTATCGCGGCTATGTAATTACTCGGATCAGTCAATTCAATCATCAGAAGAGAATCATGTTTATCAGGTAGTCGAACTTGCGAGACCTTCTGCAACCTCAATGCAACAAATAGTAAAGGAATCTGAGAGTGATCAAGAAATTATCAACGTTAAAAGAGGAATTTATAATCATCAATGGGATGAATCTGTAAAATCATATAAAATATTCTCAGATGAGTTATGTTTTTTTGAGAATGTCCTTTTAAGAGGACATAGGATTGTAATTCCACAGAACCTCAGGAAGCAGGTTTTACTAGCAGCTCATGAGGGCCACCCAGGAATCGTTTCTATGAAGAGTCGCTTGCGATCTAAAGTTTGGTGGCCTAGGATAGATAGGGACGTCGAGATGATGGTAAAGAGCTGCAAAGGCTGCACTTTGGTTAGTCTGCCGAATCCTCCAGCACCGATGAAACGCAGAGAACTTCCATCTGAACCATGGGTTGATATTGCAATGGACCTATTGGGGCCTTTACCTAGTAATGATTATATCTTAGTCATTGTCGATTACTATAGTCGTTATAAAGAGATAAAAATTACAAGAACCATTACGAGTTCTCAAATTATTAAAATCTTAAAAGAACTTTTTAGTAGGCTGGGCTATCCATTGTCTATCACCGCTGATAATGGCAAACAATTCGTCAGTGAAGAATTTAAGGATTTTTGTCGAGCGTGTAATATTAATCTTTTTAGTACTGTGCCATATTGGCCACAAATGAACGGAGAAGTAGAGCGACAAAATAAAGACATAGTAAAACGTCTAAAAATAAGTTCTTTTGAAAAGCGGGATATGAAAGACACATTATATGAATACCTAATGATGTACAATTCCACTCCTCATTCAGTTACAGGAAAGACTCCATCAGAACTTTTTTTCAAAAGAATGAATAGGGATAAAATCCCCATGTTGAAAGATATAAATGAGGCGGATAATGATACCGAAGTTAGAGATAGAGATAAATTACAAAAGGAAAAGGGGAAGGTTTATGGAGACCTAAAGAGAAAAGCGGAAAATCCAGAACTGACAGAAGGTGATAAGGTGTACGTAAAAGAAATGGAAAAGACGAATAAATTATCAACTACTTTTAACCCTGCACCCTATGTAGTTAAAAAAATCAGTAGGAAGTGATGTGATGATAAGAAATGAAGAAACTGGGCATAAACTGCGACGGAATGTGATTCATCTGAAACGTGTGGAAGGACAATGGAAATCAGTAGAAGACGAGACCAATGAAAATGGAGAGGACACGACGAAAGATTTAATAAATCAATAAGTATTTGATGTAATGGTGATTGATTAAGTAAATTATAATTTAGACATATAACTATAATTACATAATATTAATTTGCAATAAATAAAAATGATTAAAAGGAAGGGATGTAGTGTTTGTATCTATACAATAGATATAATACATTGTCTCATGTACACCAGTAGAGGGCGGTAGCCGTGCAGTTGTCAACCGAGCGGGAGTCGCGTTGCGGGCAGGACGTGCGCCTGAGCCTCTGAGCTGGTGTAGTAGTGAGCCAGTGATATATTAGTATTTTCCTATTCATATTAAGTTAAAAAGCGATCATTACAAGAGGGTAGTTTATAAATCGAGGAACTAGGTAAGCAGTCGTTCGTTCGCCATAAGTATTGTTCGTACCGGTCATCGTACGTAACTCGAACTGATTCCGAGCTGCCGCCCGCGTGCATACAGGATAAATAAGTAGATAAATTGTACACAATAATTCACACAGCGTCATTTGGTCCCAGAGTAAGCCAGACTTAACCTACTTGTGTTACGGGTACCAGAAAACAGATATATTATTGTATACTAGCTTTTCCCCGCGGCTTCGCTTGCGTTAATTTTATGACATAGATCTCGTTTGACAACATAATAACCCATAGCGCGACTTGTGGCGCCATCTGTTGGCCGATACAGCGCCCTCTATAGTAGAAAAATTATTTTCCCATTGGAACGACATACTTTTACGGGATAAAAAGTAGCCTATGTTGGGCTCTGTACCCCTAACAATATGTATGCAAATTTTCATAATGATCGGCTGATTAGTCAAGCCGTGAAGGAATAATAAACAAACAAACTTACTTTCTCATTTATTATATTAGTAAGGATGTAAGTAAGTATTATAGTACATAGAAAATATCCCAGATTCGAGAAAATAAGTTAAAAAAAATGAACTAGTTTCTAAAACGTAATTTACTTTTAAGTCCATCTTTAAGTAATAAATAAATTATTCTTGGACGAATCACACAACGCCATCTAGCCAACAAGGTATTATATACCATTACACGAAATGGTGGTAGTATATAACGTAGTTTATTTACTTTATACATGTATACAAATTGTAAATGACAAGAAAAAGTGCCTGTGAAGGTCTAATTTCTGAAATAAACAATTTTATTTCATTTCATTCGAAATGGCATGAACTAGAGCCATTTTCATAGAATTAGAACTGCTGTACCATCTTTACTTATTTTTTTATAGCAGTTCAAAGCGAAACGTTCGACGCGAGATTCTAGCTGTTTTGTTATTTGAGGGTTCATATTATTTTTTCTGGTAACTCTAACCGACAAATATCAATTTAAAAGCAAGCTACATACAGTTAAGATAAGAATAAAAAAATAAGCTGACCGATTGATCCATTAAAAAAAAGTTATAGGACTTCAAGTTCGAGAAGGAAGAAAATTTTGTGAATTTTTTTAAAAAAATCTATAAAAAAACTATGGGCCCCAAGTAACAGACCATCTCACCTTTCTGTCATTAATAGTCATTATCCCATCCTCTATCAAACGCCCTGTATAAATTCGTAAAAAAATGAAATACCTAACAAAAGCTGCTAAAATAACAAGTTTCAAGCAAGCCGTATCTAAAAGTACGGTACAGTTTGAAAATTTACAACCGCGGCTTCCGGTTTCAGAGCTTCCTGTTTCTATTGTAGCCAGAGATTTATTGTTTCAGGAGTGGATTATTGTTTCCACGAAACTGCGGAGACTAGATTATAACTTATAGAAATAACTATACGTTTAATACTATTTTAAACTGTATAAATATATATATTTATTTCCTTCCTCTGCTACTTAGATAGCTTGGACATATCATACTTAATCACTTACAAAATACAATATTATTCTACAAACTACATTCATATTTAAAATACAAATGAACCTAAAACTAAAAACCTTAAAAAATATAATAAAATAATCAAAATATATTATTAAAAGGAGTCCCTTTAGGCAAGGTTCCGAAGATACTGGCAGCGTCGCTTTGTATAGCTAGACTAATTATTTGTCCGAGGTAGCTGCCAGCTCTTCGGTCTCCTGTGATGTCGTCTAACCTTTTTGCTATTTCCTCAAAAAGTCTTATAGCGCTAGGACCCCACGGACCAAGGGTCTTGACACCGAATGGGATACAAAATATTTCTAATTATGATAAGGTTGAAATCCTGTACAGTGTACCTACAGTCAACTACTGAGAAACCCCTCTCAACGAAGTAAGAATTAAGTTTTTTTAGGTAACTTTATACAACGAAATGTCATCGAATACTATACGTAATCAAAATGTACACTTTTATTTATTTTCGTTTAAATTAATTGAGAAAACTTCTTACTTCGTTAAGCTAAACATTTTTACGTCTGAACATGAGCGGTTGTTTGGAACACCAGACCAATCAGGAAGTTTAAAAAATTAAAAGTAAAAAAAATATATTTAAAAACAAGCTTTTATTTAATTGCGCTAAAAAGAATAAAATAAACTTTTCTTTTAAAACTTTAACTATCAACTTATAACGTCATTACACAATTTATATGACTTATAAGCTTGTCGCGAGATTTAATTACTAACATTTATTCGTAGTACGAGTAAATGTTAGTTCGATAACTATGTTTTCTTATACAGGTAAATCTCGCGACAAGCTTTTATGTCATATAAATTGTGTAATGACGTTATAAGTTGATAGTTAATGTTAAACTGGATGGCTATGAACTGGCGGAGCATTTCTCACAATCAAACAAACGACGAACAGGAGTTTGTATTTTTGTAAAAAAACGTATAACCTATAATAAATTAACTTGGATTCATGATCTATCAATGGAAAGAGAGTTTGAATGTTGTGGTATTACACTCCCAGAGCTGAATATTGCAATCGTATGTCTCTATAGATGTGGGAAACGTGTCGACATCTTTTATGAAAAATTAGAAATACTATTAACAAAATTAACAAAAAATCTGAGGAATTTGAGAAACAAAATAGTTTTAGTCGGGGATTTCAATATTGACTTATTTAAGAATGATAATAAAATGCAAACATTTACTGACATACTAAAAAATTTCAAACTTCATAACACTATTTCCGATGCCACACGTCTTACCCCAACCTCAGCCACCTGCATCGACAATATAATAGTAAACTTTTCTGATTATGAGTCAAATGTGCTAAATTTGGGTCTGTCTGATCATACAGCTCAACTTATTAAATTACCATGTAGTATAGGTTATACAAAGAAATTTTGGTACGTGTATGTTAGATATATAGATAGACATATGGACTTATTTATTAAATATATTTCTCGAGTTAGTTTTGGTGAGGTTTTTGATAAATTTGATGTAAATACTGCCTATAACACATTTATTGATATATATAAAATGATTCATGATTTATGCTTTCCCTGGGAAAAATCTAAAAAGACATACAAGAAGAAACCCAATTGGAAAACAAAAGGAATCATTAAATCCTGCAAAACAAAAAGAAGACTTTACATAGGTCTACAAAGATCAAGGACAAAACGTACAGTTAATTATTATAACACATATAAAAATAAATTAAAAAGTGTTATACGATGCTCTCAAAGACATACCAGTATAAATTATATAAACCGTAGTACTAATAAAACAAAAGCAACATGGGGACTAATAAAACACTATACCACCAGCAACAACGAAATCAATAATACAATAAATTGTCTTGTACACAATGGGTCCACTCTTCGAAATCCTTCTGAAATTGCCAATTTACTTAATCAACTTTTTACTACGCGAAATAATAATACAGATCTTAAAGATAGCTATACACCCGCTCATTTGATTGAAAGTAGCAGCATATTTATGAGACCAGTAGACAAAGCCGAAATTATTTCAATTATTAAAAAACTTAAAAACAAAAAAAGCTGCGGTAGGGATGGTATATCAATGCAAGCTATTAAAGCTAGCAGAAATTATATAGCTGCTCCCCTTACACATATAGCAAATCTAATGCTTGAAACAGGTACTTTCCCAGAAAAACTTAAGCATAGCCTAATAATACCAATTCATAAAAAAGGTACTAAAGAAAATCCTGATAACTACAGACCCATAGCTCTACTTTCAGGTGTATCAAAAATATTTGAAACTATAATTTATACAAGAATAGTTGACTTTCTTGATAAAAATAAAAGATTTAATAAATTTCAATTTGGGTTTCGTAAAAACAACTCCACGACAATGGCTATATATTCATTTCTGATAAAGCTTTGGCAGGGACTTAATAATAACAGTGAGTGTACGGCGCTATTTCTGGACATGTCTAAGGCCTTTGATTGTGTAATACATCAAATTTTATTGAGACAACTGGATCGCATTGGTATTCGTGGTATAGCGAATGACCTATTGCGATCTTATCTTTCAAGTAGACCACAAACAGTGGTCCTTAATAGCTATAATAGTGTTGATAACTCTATGGAATTGCTAAGCTCTAATGTTGGAATGTCGGCTCTGGGCGTGCCACAGGGAAGTGTGCTAGGGCCACTCCTCTTTCTAATATATGTAAATGAAGTTCCTGACCTAACTAACCAATTATGTGTAATGTTCGCAGACGACGCTACAGTTCTCTTTGTGAACGATAAAAATGACATAATTCATCATAAAAATGAGATTACCCATACTACCAAAAACTTAATGAATTGGTTAAGCAACATAAATTTAAATGTAAATTTAGACAAGACGAAATTAATGTCATTTTATAAGTACAACAAAAAAACTGAAAAGCTAAATATCAAAATTAACAATTATGTCATAGAAGAAGTAGACAATACCAAGTTCCTAGGTGTGACCATGGACACGAATTTAAATTGGAAAAGTCATATAGTAAAGCTAAATAATAAATTACGAAGCTACTGTTTTGCATTATCTGTGCTAGTTGATGTGAGCTCTGTCCAAGTTGCTGTCACTGCCTACTACGGGAATGTTTATCCGTTGCTTCTATATGGTATAATATTTTGGGGAAACTCTGTAGATGCATCCAAAACATTCATCCTACAAAAAAGGTGTCTTAGGATTATGTACAGTATGCGCAGTGACGAATCACTTAGAACAGTCTTTAAAGACAAAGGTTTTCTGACACTCACTGCTCTGTACATTCTGGAGATCTGTGTCTTTGTGAGGACCCATATGACAGAATTCATAAAGGTGTCAGATGTTCACTCCAGAAATGTTAGAGATAAAAACCGTCTTATTCTTCCCAACATACACTGCCGAATATATGATAAGAGTACATATGTGAGTGCCATTCGTATTTATAACAGAATTCCTAATTCAATAAAAGTAGTTAATAATAATCAATTTAAAATTGTATTAAAAAAATGGCTAATTAATAATGTATTTTATGATCTTAAGGAATTTTTTAATGAAAACTGATAAAATTGAATGAAATGAAATGTGATGAGCTTTGAAATTTAATTTATATGTGTAAATAAGTATTGATCCACCTAATTATTATAATTATTTAATATTCAATTATGTTAAGGTAGATTTTAAGGTTTTATTGTATGCTTGACTATAAGGTACAAACTGTTTCTTATTTCCCAATGTTTACCATCTTGTGATTCCAGTTTGACAATAAATAATTCTGATTCTGATTCTGATTCTGATTCTTAAAGTTTTAAAAGAAAAGTTTATTTTATATTTTTATTTTATTTTTATATAAAGCTTGTTTTTATATATATTTTTTTTACTTTTAATTTATTTTTTACTTTTTAGTTATCACTGGTCAGGTTTCGCAGTGCCATCTATTGTCGAAAGGCGGTACTAGTCTAATAAATTTATTTGTTATAACTAGCACCAGCAATTAGAATACCTATATAATTTCCTGATTTTACTACAGTCACCCTGCGACAAACTAAACGGGTGTATGTACCCATCAAAAATAAAATACCGACCAAGGGCAAGTAGAACTCGCGCATGAGGGTTCCTTCCCATAATCATACTAGTCATACTATCATACTAATATTATAAATGAGAAAGTGAGTTTGTTTGTTAATCCTTCACGGCTTGACTAATCAGTTGATCATTATGAAAATTTGTATAAATATTGTCAGGGGTACAGAGCCCAACATACCTTTTTACCCGTGAAAGTATGTCAATCCAAAGGGAAAGTATTTTTTCTACTATAGAGGGCGCTGTATGGGATGCTATCGGCCAACAGATGGCGCCACAAGTCGCGCTATGGATTGTTTTGTTGTCAAACGAGATCTATGTCATAAAATTAACACGAGCGAAGCCGCGAGGAAAAGCTACTAGTAGCTAAAATACATTTTAATTCAAAACCGGTATAAAAAGAGCCATATACCAATGTAAAATGTACCAAGGGTAGGATCACATTATATTGGTTGTTTAAAGAAGAAGAAGTAACTACAAATTTACAATTTTCAGATTTATTCCTGTACTTGTGCTACATTATCTTGCTTCTTGCCAAATTTCATGATTCTAGGACAACCGGAAGTACCCTATAGGTTTTTGGTCGGAACGGTTTTGTACGAAAAACGGAACACAAACGGCTGTATCGTAATTTTGTTATCATAATATTGTATTGTCATCTGATCTACAGTTTTAAGCAAAATTTCAGCTCAATCGGTCTTCGGGAAGTGGTTCAAATTTTCGTTTCAAGATTCCGCCCTTACATACATTCATACATACATACATACATACAAGTCAAGTTAAATAAAAGCTTTTAAAAATGGTCATAAGTAGGTAAAGAGTTTTAGCCCATGACATGCACGGGCTTGGACATACAATCTGCACCAATATTCTCTCAATAATATGGACAAGGCATGCAAAATAAACATAGATAACAAACGTAGTTTACGTTTTATTTATTTTATTAACAAACGTATGTCAATATATTACACTAGCTTTTTTGCCCGCGACATCGTCTGCGTGAAGTTCCGGACCCGTTCCCGTGGGAACCACATTGAATTTCGGGAAAAGCTATAGCCTATGTTACTCCCTGACAATGTAGCTTTCTACTGGCGAAAGAATTTTTGAAATCGGTCCAGTAGTTTCGGAGCCTATTCAATGCAAACAAACAAACAAACAAACTATCAAATCTTTCCTCTATAAAATATTAGTATAGAATAGATTTAAATCTAAGCAAACAAAGTGTAATAATTAATTTTTGTATAATTGAATATTGTATTAATATCTATAAATTGATGTAGACATAAGTAGTTGAATGTGTGATAATGATTGTGCCTGCGTTGTTGACAAAGTGCTGGCACATGCGTGTCGCCAGTTAAAATAGACGGAATTTATAAAAAACAAACACTTGAACATTCTCACAATGTCGCCGTCGAATCTAAATTGTAATTCCAAATCCTTAGAGAGCGGTGATTCCCATAATATAATCCCGACATACCAAATATAGTGAAAAAAGTTATTTCAGAGATACGGCGGAACAAACACAAGTATCACTGATCCCTGAGGTAATTCCACATTGAAAATAGGTATGACTCTGTTTGAAAATTTGTACGTGTAGCAATTGCTGAAATATATTTAATTTAGTTTATTTTTAGGATTACGTACCCAAAAGTACTACTGCCTGCACTGTCCGTCTGTCTGTCTGTCACCTGCATGTATCTAATGAACCGTGGTAGCTAGACAGTCCAACATTATTTCACAGATAATGTTTTCCTATTATTGCTAATTAGTAACTAACTAGTATTTTGTTGTTATCAATAAATTACCAAACAATAATTTACTACACAATAATTTGTTGTTATCAACAAATTACTAAATAGGTACTAATTATTTTATTCTGTGTTTAGTAATAACAACAAATAATAATTTGTTGATAACAACAAATAATAATTTGTTGTTATCAACAAATTACTAAATACTAATTATTTTATTCTGTGTTTAGTAATTTGTTGATAACAGTTAACAAATTACTAAACAATAATTTGTTGTTATCAACAAATTACTAAACAATAATTTGTTGTTATCAACAAATTACTAAATACTAATTATTTTATTCTGTGTTTAGTAACAAACAATAGTAAACAATAATTTGTTGTTATGAACAAATTACTAAACAATAATTTGTTGTTATCAACAAATTACTAAATACTAATTATTTTATTCTGTGTTTAGTAACAAACAATAGTAAACAATAATTTGTTGTTATGAACAAATTACTAAACAATAATTTGTTGTTATCAACAAATTACTAAATACTAATTATTTTATTCTGTGTTTAGTAACAAACAATAGTAAACAATAATTTGTTGTTATGAACAAATTACTAAACAATAATTTGATGTTATCAACACATTACTAAACAATAATTTGTTGATAACAATACTAGACTATTATTTCATTGCTTAAACGATCATATGTAACCTATATAGTCATGTGTTAAAAGGAAGTTCATTAATAAATTAGGACCTTATTTAAAAAATAAATATGTACAATGGGACAATTTATACAGATTGAGCTTGCCTTAAAGTAAGTTCGAAACTTGTGTTATGGGATACTAACTCAACGATATTATATTTTATAACAAATACATATTACTGATAAACATATAAGACCCGAGGCCAATCAGAAAATTTCGTTTTTCATCATGACCGACCGGGATTCGAACCCGGGACCTAATGCGTGATCTGGCGTGGTAACCATTACGCCACAAAGGTCGTCAAAACATCTTTGATGTATGGTGGGAACCTGAATGCTCATCGTACAACAACAAACGTGACTATTTTGTCGTTTTTTGACTCTGTACTAATAACTCTCTTAATATTTGAAATAAAACAGCAATTAAATCTGCTAACAGACAGCAGAAACGACTTGATATTATATTTGTCGTAAATAAAAGAAGGTGTTACAATTCCCTAAATTTAAAAAATCCACAATAAGCGGAGCAACTATGAAAGGAAATTCCAAGAATATAGACTGACGTTTTGAACCTTATTCTAACTAGCAGGTAAGTAATGTGTTTTTGACAGGACTACGTGTACGTGTTTCGCGGTTTCGGATGGACACTGTCATAGTAGCCCCGAAGATTTTATTATGAAGCCTACAAACCTTTATTAGCAAAAAAGTGTTAGCCACCCCATAGAGAGATGGTATAGTTTAGACTAGTATTTATAAATCTATACCTAATTATAATAAAACAGTAGACCCCGATATATCTGTTCTTTGAACATATTTGGCAAAAATGGAGAGGGAACAGTTAGAAAAAGATAATAAAAAAAATTTTTTTTTTTTTAATTTTTTGTCTGTCTGTCTTTCTGTTTGAACGCGCACATCTTCTAAGTTACTGAATGGATTTTAATGCTGTTTTCACAGGGAGATAGAGCTCGGCTTGGAGCAGAATATAGGCTATGTTTAATTTAAATCGCATGACAGGAAAAGGAGTTATCCTTATTTGAACATTTCACGCGGACGAAGTCGCGGGTAACAGCTCGTATCCTCTAAAATCTGGAATACAAAATTTTTGCGTCGGAGCCTGGGTTTCTTTTTTATCACCTCTTTTATTATTATTATTAAAAGATTTAAAACAAGAATCTTTGTGATTTGAGAAAGCTAGCTTTCATGAAAGCTCTGCCGCATTCATAAAAGCTCTAGCCTTTTTAAGCATGTACGAGTTTTTCCACTATGTTTTCCTCCACCGCCAATGGCTTTGTATACTATAAGCACAGGGTGCTTTAAATAAACGGGGTCTCGTTATTGCTATTATAAATCACACGAACACTGCACTCTGGAATAAATAGCACATTCTGGTTGGTTGGCTATTTTTCTTCGCGCCACAGAGAAAGCCAAACGGAATTACAATTTATCTATACTAATATTATGACCTCCCCAAACCCCCTCAAGTGGAGACCTTACTCGCCGTAGGAACACAGCATGGCCTAAACCAATGCTATTTGGCTACGATCTTCTGTAAGGTGGAAGTCCTTCCCCAGACGGGCTGCTCTGATTTGAGCGGATTTTCCGCTGTGCCCTACCTCTCTTCAGCTTTTTTTTATATTAGGTATTTTTGTTTGTAACGAATAAAATAAAAAAACTACTGGACCGATTTGAATAATTCTTTCACCGTTGGGAAAGTACATAGGTACCCCCCTTATCCCCATACCCCCGTGTAACATTTTATTTTATTACAAAATCCACAGCTCTTAACAATAATATCACAAGTGACTTATTCAAAACTTACAGCCAATATTTTTATTACTTTTTTTTTAATTTTTATTTTTTTTATTAATTGAAAAGTTCAGTTCGGGTGTACTAACACCCTTTTCTGAGACACCGGACTGTTGCGGGAGCGTAAGGCTCTACGCGCGTAAGTCTCACCGGCAAAAATTTAGTGTCGTTTTTTTTTTTTTAGAACATAGGTGCTATATTATATATATTTTAAATGGGATCCTTAGCACCCTTATGTGCGAAGCTGGGACGATGCGCTATACTTTACAGACTAACAATTATACATATATCAATCCATAATCATCCCACTGCTGGGATACGGGTCTTCCTTCAAACGAAGGTGATTTGAGCGTACTCTGCCACGCTGCTCCAATGCGGTTTGGCAGAGGCCGGTGTTTACAAACCGCCCGAAGGCCACCGACTTGGCTTAACGACTGTCATCCATCGACAATAGCCGGGACCGTCGGCTAAACGTGCCCTCCGAAGCACGGAGAAGCTCGAGATAACGAAACCCATCTAAACGCTAAAGGCAAAGGGTCGACGTCGCTTGACATGTACAATTAATATAATTAGGAATAATTTTAAGAAATATATTTTGAGTGTTCAAAAGCGAGAACACATTTATTACACAATAATAATAAAGCAGCGATTTAAATATTTTATGGATAAATGTAATATAGGTAATTTTTATAAACATGTTCAAAAATAATGTTAATGTTACAAGTTTACTTCTTTGCGATTTTAGAATTTTTGTTTTTTTGTTTTGTTGTCTCTCTTTTATTTTATTTTTGTAAAATCCAGGCATCCGCAGAAAACCAGCGCTGTGGCTCACACCACGGCACATACTGAGCGGAATGCCTTTTTGGTACGATATGTTTAATGTAAGATTTTATTTTTGTATTTGTGTTTGTGTACCAAATAAACATTTTTTCTTTCTTTCTTTCTTACATGCGTTTTCATATACACACAGCGACGCGCGACGCCATCGAGCTCCTCGATTACCTATATAATCATAAAATCACTAAACACTAAAAAACACTAAACATGCGATGCAGGCGATGTGAATCGTGTCGTGCGGGTTAATAAATAATTAAATAAGTATTTAGTGAACATTTAATTGCTGTGCTGTACAAGCGTTCCGACAAAATGACAATTAATATAATACGTAATTAACAAACGTAATAAAATTTAAACAATTCCCATTAAGCTTTGCACTAACAAGAGTGTACGGTATTCGCATGCAGTCGTAAAAGTTGAATTCGGCACTAACATTTACTGTTTCATGTATATTGCAAATTGTAAATCACTTTGAGTATGTATTGCGACGGGTTTTATATAGTTCTGTTGTTAAAAAAACTGTACACAATTTTTTTTTATGTCAAAGGAGAACAATAAATCTAGCGAGTCGCCTGTTGGTAGGGATGGGTCCACGGACACCCGCCGGCGGGGTTGCGGAGGCATCACCAGGTCCCGCGACCCCGCCACTGTGAAGGCGGAGAAGGTGACAGACAGTCAGGTTTGTAGTCGGTATCCCTCACAGAGAGGTGAGCCCGACAGACCCCCGTCGCTTCCCCAAGTGGCGAGACATGCAGTAATGCATTTTCCTGACTATAACTTACAGAAGATCGTAGCCAAATAGCATTGGTCTCGGCCCTCGGCCATTTGGTGTTCCTACGGTGAGTAAGGTCTCCAGAGCTCCACTTGGGAGGGTTGGGAGGGTTGGCAACGCGTGAGTGATACCCTGGTATTGCAAGCGTCTATAGGCTACGGTGATGCTTACCGTCGCGCGGGCCGTATGCTTGTTTGTCAACTTTGTGGTATTAAAAAAAGGGTCGCCTGTTGGTAAATAATCAGCGCTGCCTTTGGACATCCACAACTACAAGATCTTGGATGCATTTCAGACTTATGAATAAAAAAGAAAGGACGGGGGGAGGAATGTGAAATAGGGACTAGGAAGCTATAGGGGGGGGCTTCTGGCTCTCTCACTCTTCGTCTACGTCGATATTCTGTGAGAGGGTGGTACTGCGCCGGTCGAGCCTGCCCATTTAGCCACTACCAGGTTAATAGTAGGTGTCCTACGCTGCGCTTTCCGGTACGTGGTCGCCATTCAAGAACCCTTTTTGCCCTACCGGCCATCGGTTCTACGCGCCGTGTCTCTTGGACTAAAATACGCACGCACACAATCATAATGCCACTGCCGATGCCGATTCACCACTTGCCGATTAGATGCATCCACCTAACGTTATGGTTATATTTTTGATCTACCCTACTATTTAGTTGTAAATCCGCTTATTCGTTTAAACATATTTTTTGCATTATATAATTTTAAAATAGTTTTCTACATTGCATGCTTCGTCATCTGTTTGAACCAGGATGTATTAAAGTAACCTTACAAAGTTTTAATTGTTTTATTCTCATGTAAGTGACTTATTATAATGTCTTATGAGAAATAAAATTCTTTAAACCGAAGTGCCTGCCCGCTGCCACTTCAGCTTGCAGGTCGCATTGTAGGCGTTTGGTGGCCTATGTCCAGCATTGGACTTCTTGTGGCTGAGATGATGATGATGAGTTAATAGTAGTGGCTATAGGCTCTACCACTCGAAAAACTCACTCAGGTGGCTGGCTTGCGGTATTATATAAAAAAAACGTAATTCATTATAGATTCTTTGTCAAATGGAAGACGTTTTAAATTTACATTTTATCCTAAATTAGGTGAAAATTGTGCTCCCGCTCGCTCGAAGCATTGACCTGTTTAATATTATTTGATTTGACCCGCGCCCGGGCGGAGGGTGGCTGGCTACCCTATTGAGGATGTTAGATTAATATTATATTAAATTAAAATCATATTTTAAAATGTTGACAACGCCGGCTGTTGGTTTACCTTGCCTTCGACAATAGAGGGTGTGAGGTTCGATTCCCGCACGAGACAAACAATTTTATTTGTGTTATCTATGTATCATACATAAGTAAGCGTGCTTTACATAACATACGTAGACACGCCCAAATTTTAGAAATACTGAGAGAGGTAGGAGCGGATAATCCGCTCAAATCGGAGCAGCCCGTCTCGGAAAGGACCTTCACCTTACAGAAGATCGTAGCCAAATAGCATTGGTCTCGGCCATGTTGTGGTCCTACGGTGAGTAAGGTCTCCAGAGCTCCACTTGGGGGGGTTGGGAGCATGTTGGGAGGATTGGCAACGCTTGATACCCCCGGTATTGCAAGCGTCTATAGACTACGGTGACGGCTTACCATCAGCCCGCCTGTATGCATGTTTGCCACCTTTGTGATATAAAAGAAAACCTGAAAGGTATGATTGTTTTAAAAGTACATATTTAATTTAAGTAGTAGACCTTATATTGTACGGCTTACGGCTTGGCTCACTTAATCTTGCTAATATTCGCTACACGCTTTAAAACAAAGTAAATTTTCTTTTATACTCGTAGTTTACAAGTTGTAAATGACAAGAAAAAGTGTCTGTGAAGGTCTCATTTCTGAAATAAACATTTTTTTTATGTCATACAGTAGACAAACAAGCAAGCGGGCCCCTTGATGGAAAGCAGTCACCGCCGCCTATGAACATCAGTAACACCAGAGGCGCTACCAATGCGTTGTCCACCAAGGGGGTTGGAGGAAAGGAAGCAGGAAGGAAAGGGAAAGAAGGAGAGGCAAAGAGGGGATAGGGAAGGAGTTGGAGTTCCGGATCTCTCACTCACCGAACGAAACGCATTGCTGCTTCACGTCGATATTCTGTGAGAGGGTGGTACTTCCCCGGTCGAGCGAACCCATTTCATTATAATTGCTCTACCACTCCAGAATTTTTTTAATTACATTTTAGTAATGATTGAAATTGAAATTAAGTATTAAAAGTATATTTTTACAATGAGCTATTCAGGTAGCATTGTGTGATTTGTCTATTATTTATTTATTAATTGGTAAAAAAAAAAAGAAAACAAACGAAAGTAAATACTGAACAAAAGGCCATTCCAAAAGTTCCTCCCGCCATCTGACACGGGCTTTTCATTGTTCCGAAGTTAGCACTAAGTTTGGCAACCTAGACTTTTACTAGTCGGAAAACACTTGAAAATTCTGATGTGAAATTCTAGGCTCACGTCACAGGGATTGTATTATTCTACACTTACAGTCAGATTCTTAAAAGTATTTTGATTTTAATTTAAGTCTTAGGCTACCTCTTTTTTAGGGTTCCGTAGTAAACTACAAGAAACCCTTATAGTTTCGCCATGTCCGTCCGTCCGCGGTCTAGCGCCTAAGCTGCATAATTTGGTATGTATACACATATTATCAACGCTAACAAAGTGTTGGAAAAATATTTTGTGCAAAATTTTTTTCAGGGTGGTCTCCCCTACATTTATAAAGTGGAAATGATTTTTTTTCGCGACCACTACATGTTATAGGATATCGTTAGGGAGGTCTCTTCATCATCCAGGGTGTGGGAAGATAATTTTTCGATACAATGATCCGTTTCGGAATTATTTACATTTATCGTGTCAATTTTCGTTTTGCACGATGGTTCCCCTCTATCTCCGAAAGGCTTGTGTTTAGAAATTCAAATAAAATCATGGTAGTAGTCCATATAGTGAACCTACAAGGAAAACTATAACGGTTTAGTAGACTCTACTAGTTACCGAGTAATAAATAGACGACGAACTTGTGAAGTAAATTTTTTTGACGAAAACGTACATATGTCATAGAATATGGCATTTTCTACTCATTTGCAAGCAAGCAAAGTGTAGCAAATACGGAACCCTACATTGTGCGTGGCCCGATACGTACTTTCTCAGTTTTTTTTCTTCTCTTATTTGACAGTGACAGCTATGATATAATGAGTCATTAAATTTTAAAATCGTTTTAAACAAATTCACTGTCAGTAGGTATAATACCGAAAGTACGCGGCCTAAATTAGGCGCTATTATTCATGCAATTCTATTTAATTTCTAGTAACACATTTAAAAAAATATATAACAATCTTTATTACCGACATGATGTCTGTTTTGTTAGGGCTCCGTAGTAAATTAACAATCCCTTAGGCCTCTTTTTTGCCGTCTCCTCCATCCAAGCTCGTCCTCGTCCAAAAATAAATGTTTTTTTTTTTTATATATTTTCTGTCATTGTAATTGTATTTTATATCATTTTAGAAGAGCAAGTGCTATGTTTCTTGCCAGTTTTTCTAAGCACAAATCTGCCGTCTGATCTGATGGTAGGAAAAAATTGTGACCATTCGAAAGAGCTTTTATTAGACCTATTTGAATAATAATACTCGACTTTTTTTGACAATAAATAGCTGTCGCTATACAGCCTAAACAAGGACTGCAGTACACGAAATATTGGGTCCATTATCACGATCCCCAGCCCCCCCAGCTTTCCTCCCCGAGGGCTTTAAGTTCAAATCCGTGCTATAAAGCAATCTTGACGTTGGATAAACTAAGGTATTAAGTAATCCCTGATTATGTAAATATTATGTAATTATGTAGAGTTGTAATGAACAGTGCTTTTCTTAAGCTTTTTGGAGATATATTAAAATACTACCCGCGCACTCAACTTCGTTTGCGTGTATTTATTTATGCACAGCAGCGCCATCTATATCAGATTTTTAATCAAATCTTACGAGAATTGCGTAGTTGACTGAATAAAAAGTACCCATGTGTTAATCCAAGGTATCAGCTACCTACATACCAAATATCATTAATAATGGCCCAGCTATTTGAGCGTGATTATGTAACAAACATACATATAACTTTCGCCTTTATAATATTTGTAGAATTCTATACAATTTACACAATGCTAGGCTACTTTGCAACAAAAACGCGGTTTTAATTTCTGTAAAATTTCAATTTAAAATTAACAGCAAATCCTAATTGGTTTTCTTGAAACTTTATACTTTACTAATGTGTTAGTGTACAATCCGATTTCATTTTGTTTTTTATTTAGTTAAAGCTAGTAAAGTCTCTCAAGAGTTCCTAAACGTAACAATCTAATACCGATCGCTCAATGTTTTTATATCACCCCCCCCCCCCCCCCCCCCCCTCAAGAGCTCTGGAGACCTAACTCACCGTAGGAACACAACATGGCCGAGACCAATGCTATTTGGCTACGATCTTGCTGTGCCCTACCTCTCTTATTGGTGTCAAGAGTAGCCTAGCGAGTCCCAAAGTAAGCTAGACTTGTTACGGCTTTTTTGTCATTCAATTTTTTTTTTTCGATGTTTATTCTTTTTTTCTTTTTTTCTTTCATTCTACCACTTCTGTTATATCTTAATAAAACTCCAAATTAATTAATTGTAATTTATTAGGATACTGTTACAGTACATAGACAAAACCCGAATAGAATCATGGCGTTCTAGAGCGACCGGGCACTATGGTTGGCACAGATCACAACTCCATTCAGCCTAGTGCCCGGTCCAATATACTACACTCTCCCACACCTCATTATGGCAATACACTATTTAAACAAAAACTTTTAGCACTTATAACTTTTCTGAACATACAAGCATTTGGTTCACATGTCGCTTCCAAGAGTTTCCTTCAACGTCTACCAAATATGTCAACCCTGGTACAGACTCTCCTACAATTATTCCTAGAACCCAAGGCTTGCGCCCTCTTCTATAATCTCGCACCATAATTTTCTGACCCACACACCATTGAACCTTTCTATTTTCTTGATTCATGTTTTCTGATTTTCTCTCAATCACTTCCTTCAATGGAGGAGGTCGTAGTAAACTAAATCTATTTCGAAGCTCTCTACCTAACATAAGTCGCGCTGGTGATACACCAGTCGTTCTTTGGGGAGTATTTCTATAATCCATCAAAAACAAATTAATTGCAAACGATAAAGAATTACCGGCTTCTTTAATCTTAGTGACCGTATTTTTAAACGTTTGGACAAATCTTTCCGCCGCACCATTAGTGGCCGGGTGATACGGTGGAGAAAATGTATGTTTAATCTGAATCAATTTACAAAACTCTTGAAACTCTTGGCTCGCAAAAGATGGACCATTGTCTGTTACAATTTGTACAGGAAAACCAAAGGTTGTAAACATTTTTTTAAACTTATCAATAGTACAGCTGGAAGTGATACTTGACATTTCAAAAACTTCGGGCCACTTAGTATAACTGTCGATTACAACAAGAAACATCTTATTATAAAATGGGCCCAGAAAATCAGCATGTATTCGGTACCAAGCTGTAGGGGCCACAGGCCAAGGCCTTTGAGTTTTACCAGGGCTTTTACTATTTTGTAAACATATGATACATTCTTTTAC
This sequence comes from Endotricha flammealis, assembly GCA_905163395.2. Lineage (NCBI taxonomy): Eukaryota > Metazoa > Arthropoda > Insecta > Lepidoptera > Pyralidae > Endotricha > Endotricha flammealis. The sequence goes on from LR990876.1 coordinate 10,558,647, forward strand.
AATATGTTCAATATTTTGATCTAAATTGGGCCACCAAAAATAGGAGCGAGCAATCTCTTTCATTCGTACTATCCCAAAATGGCTTTTGTGTAAATCTTTTAATACAACTTCTCGAATCGTTTCCGGTACAATAATACGATATCCCCAAAACAAACACCCTCTGTCAATCGATAATTCATTCATCCTTGTATGATATGGTGATAAATCTTTTGATAAATTTTCTTTATTTGGCCAACCATCCATCAAATATCTTAAGACTTTTACCAGTGTCTGGTCCTTTTTGGTTTCTGTTTCTATTAATTTCCAATCCAAAGTGTTTAATTCGGTATCATATACCTGAAAGACATTGCTCGTCTCCGCACTTATACATAAAGAGTGATTTATTGTCACTTTCTCATCATTATTTTCCGGACACCTTGATAAGTAGTCTGCTGGATTATTGTTAGATTTTATATGTCTAATTTTATAATTGAAAGCAGACAAGAAAATGGCATAATGCTGTAGCCGTTTAGCAGCCATCTTTGGTATACTTTTCTTTGGTCCAAATATCCGTACTAAAGCAGAATTGTCTGTTTCCAGTTCAAACTCTCGACCATAAATGTAATTATAGAATTTTGTTATACCAAATATAACTGCCATGGCTTCCTTATCGATTGTTGAATATTTTAATTCTACCTCGTTAAGTTTTTTACTTGCGAAAGCTATTGGAAGTAGTACTCCATTTTGTGTTCTGTTTGAAAGAACAGCACCCAGACCAGTGTCCGAACTGTCCGTAGTTAAAATTAATGGTAAGTTACTATCATAATGACTTAATTTGCTAGCTTTAGCTAATTTTTCTTTGACTAAAGTGAAAGCAGTATCACATTGGGTAGTCCAATTAAATTTATTTTTCTTTGTACATTCATAAAGAGGGGACAATATTGAAGACATGTTTTTTAGAAAACGAGAGTAGTAGTTAATTTTTCCTAAAAATGACTTAAGCATGCTTAAATTGGTCGGAATAGGCGCATTCAATAGTGGTGTAATATTTGACTGTATTACACTAATTCCGTTCTTATCCACTAAATAGCCAAAAACCTTAAGATTGGTTTCAAATAATTTACATTTTTCTGGTTTTAGCTTAAATTCACAGTCTTGTAATTCTTTTAACACCTTACATAATGTCTCCATAGTGTTTTGTAAATCTGAACCTTTAATATAAATATTGTCTATAAAAACTATAGTATTTGGTATATTTTTTAACTTATGTGCCATTAGGCGTTGAAAAGAACCGGGTCCAGAACTAAGGCCATACGGAAGATAATTATATTTGTAAGTTCCAACCTCTGTAACAATAGTTGTACAGTCCTGACTACTGGGACTGAGTGGTGCCTGTAAATAGGCTTCTTTTAAATCAAGTTCGCAGTAATATTCACCATTTTTTAATGTATTTAAAATATCTTCGACATGGGGTAAAGGGAAATGATCCACTTCTAAACATCTGTTGACCGTTAGTTTGTAATCACCACACAAGCGCACCGAGCCATCTGGTTTTAAAATTGGCACAACAGGAGTTCCCCATTCACTGTGTTCTACTACTGAGATTCGGTTATTCTCCAATAAGCGATTTATTTCATTGTTTACCTTATCTCGCAGAGAATATGGTACCCGCCGTACTGGTAGACATCTAGGCTTGGTATCTGATTTTAATTTGAGTGTGATCATCTCACCTTTGAAGTTTCCCCATCCTGGGCTAAATACTGCTGCGAACTGATTTTTTATATATTGTTGTGCATCTGAAACAGTTTGCATCACATTAATACCTATATTTAATTCTTTGTTAAACCTAGGGGGCCACAAATTTAATTCGTTGAGCCAATCACGGCCAATTATTCTAGGTGCATTATTTTTTACTACATAAATATTTAATTTCTTTTCAATATTATTAAATTTAACAGGAATATTTAATAAAATTCCTAATGGCTGTGACACAGATTGATCAAAATTCCTAAAAATAACATTACATTTATATAAACTGAAAGTATTTAAGAACTTATGTTTATCCTGCATTGAAATTACAGTAACTTCAGATCCTGTATCTAACTGAAAAGACAAGTCCTGCTTATTTACATTGAGTGACATATAATGTGGAGGTATTCTACTTACACTTTTAAAGGAATAAGTTTCAAATTCTGTGTATGGATTTTTTACTTCCACTCCATTATCCTTATTGTCAGAGTGTTCTGGCTCTTCTGTTAACTTTTCCACAATATTAATTTGTTTCTGGGGACACATTTTAAAAATATGTCCTCTTTTGCCACACTCCGAGCAATACTTCATTTTTAATGAACATTCCGCACGAATATGATTCACTTTTCCACAGCAGTAGCATTTATTTTGATTGTTCTTTCTTCTCATGTCTGTGGACGCTGTTTGACCTCTTCTATTATATAATATTTCAGAAACTTCTGGAGTATTATCTGTGTGCAGTAAGGCTGCCTCCACTGTTTGTGCTAGTTCTATACATTTGTCTAACGTTAATTCACTTGAACTCTTCATCAATTCGAACTTAATCATTTTGGAAGTACAGCCGTCGATCAATTTTTCTTTGAGTTGATCATCCACATCCTTAAAACCGCACTTCCCTGCTAATTTTCTGAGTTCTAGAACATAGTCGTCTATTTTCTCATTAGGTTGCTGGCAGCGCTTTCTAAATTTTGCTCTTTCCAATACAATTGGCAATTTCTTGTCATATTTTTTCTTCAGTATATCACATAACTGTTCATAACTTAATTTAGTAGGTGTCACCGGACACAAGTTAACCAAAACTTCGTATACCTTGGTGGTTAATTTTGTAATAAGGAGCGGCACTTTCTTGTCCTCGTCTACATCATTGAGTGTCACAAAGCACTCCAATTGTTGGCTAAACGCCTCCCAACTCTCCCCATCGAAAGGCTTTAATTCGCCGAAAGCCGTTGTCATTATCACTTTCTTTTCTTTTGTTCCCTTTTTGCAGTGCTCGCTTAGAATTTTTCTAAGGACTTCGAGGTTATCTGTCGGTTGATATTCTAGGTTTTCAGCTTGAAGAATGCGTAATATTTGTTCTTTTGTGCATTTATATATAAAACTTCTCTTCCCTAAATTGATTAGTTTTCTATATTCTCGATATTCATCTTCCGACAATGTGGCCGCGTGCGTGGCGCCGCACCGTGTTTCGTAATTAGCCACTTTAGCACTACTTATTACGTTTTTAAACTGTATTTTGCAAAATTAAACTCGTAGATTCGTTTAATCTCGTCGCCAATTGTTATATCTTAATAAAACTCCAAATTAATTAATTGTAATTTATTAGGATACTGTTACAGTACATAGACAAAACCCGAATAGAATCATGGCGTTCTAGAGCGACCGGGCACTATGGTTGGCACAGATCACAACTCCATTCAGCCTAGTGCCCGGTCCAATATACTACAACTTCAATCTATTAGATATGCTATCTGGAGCTGATTATAAATATTAAACGTACAAACGGCAACATACTTAATGATACACATTTTCTCCTGTCATATATGCAGGAATGAGACTCGCATTGGACGTTGACAGTTATGAATCCTAGCCAGTGGCTAAGTAATTTATCTTAATTTCGTCGGGTTTTCGAATCGGGAAAATTCGGTTAAACCTCGGCCAAACCAACGCGTTTAGCTCGTGTCCGCGGTGGCGATCAGCAATACGCCCTCTGATTGGCGTCCACTCACGTCCAATCAGAGTATGTATCGTTTTATATTTTACGACCTCCGTGGCGTAATGGTTACCACGCCGGACTACCACCCAGGAGGTCCCGGGTTCGAATCCCGGTCGGGTCATGGTGAAAAACGAACTTTTTCTGATTGGCCTCGGGTCTTGGATGTTTATCTATAAATGTATTTGTTATAAAATATAGTAGGTATCGTTGAGTTAGTATTCCATAACACAAGTTTCGAACTTACTTTGGGGCTAGCTCAATCTGTGTGATTTGTCCCTATATATTTATTTATTTATATATCAGATATTTTCTTTGTTACCGTTTTATCGACTATCATAACATATTCTAAATAAAAACAATCATTTATCATTATTATTTTATTTACATTATTTTTATTTTATGTGCAACATTGTGTTCAATTATTTTACAATATTTTAAGTCAATACGCCCCATTCGGTAAAGCAGCCAATCTGCTAATTTGTCTTCGAATAATTCAACAACGTGGAACTCGCTGCCAGCTCACGTGTTTCCATCCTCTATTTCCCGGGTTTTTCAAACGGAGGATGAAAAATCTTTTACATAGCGTTCGTTTCTCCGCCTGTATAATATTTTCCGACCATCCTTATCCGACTTGAAAGTCTTTTCGTCTACAAATATGACTATATTATTGATCCAGTCATCTCAGATCCAGCTATTCTGTCGTCCTTGTGCGCTTGGGTGAGTAATATTTTTCGGGCCGGTATGTGTCGCTGCAGGCCCCCTTCATTTAAGCGACGACGCACTGTCTGCATTGAAATCTGTAACAAGCATTATGACTCAGTAGGTATAATCTCAATTGAAAAAAGAAACTACAAGATACACAAAGATGTCATAAGGGGTGCAGTGAGTGGCTAGCGACCATGGCAGCATCTTCAGCCTCCGTTGTAACACGTCCTCGTGCTTCACGAGGACGGTCGCGTAGGGCTTCATCTCCGCCTTCCTCATGCCGTCGTAGCCACGTGTATACCGACCGTCCCTATAAACACTATCAGTGCTGTTAAAAACCAGAACCAGGTGTGTAATCATCTAAACATATACTTACTTAGACGAACACGGAAAAACACTAGAAGTAAAATTTTATAAACTTACGTGCACATTTAGTTCCCGGGATATTTCGGAAACTCTCATTCCCATTTCTTTATGAATAACAATGCGTATTCTTTCAGCAAGCGTGAGACGTGCGGGCATTTTTTAGAGCAATATTTTTTATTAAATTTGTATTAAATTATGCTCCGGTGTCAGTTAGACAGGAAAAATGACAGAATATAGATTTTTGACTTTTTACGAGAAAATATACTTTTTCTGTTTTTTGTCTGAGATAACCATGAAGAATTTATTTAAATAAGCGTTCGAATAAAAGTCAAGATTGTATCGAACCATAGTTATATGGTTCTGTTTGAGTTTTCTTGTTGAGTGCATTTAATTTTCTAGTGGAGAGTTTAAAGTCAGACGACAGTTAAAGATATACGAACTGTTTGATATAAATTAAGTATAGGTAGTGGAAAACTTTTTATAGTGAAGAATTGTTAGAAACCAATAATCTTGTTATAGCCATTAAATACTTAAATAACAAAAAAATCGTTAATGGTGTCCGTTGCTAATTTGAATCTAGTAAACATGGTTTTTTAAATTTATTGTTGAACCCTAAAAAGGCTAAATAGAATAAATTGTTGCTTCGGCAATTCATGAATTTTTGAGGGTTTTCTGAAATGACACCCTCTTGTCAAAGTGGCGCCAACTAGGGGCGTTTTCATGAAAACCCTCATCCCTATTATTCGACCGAATTAAGAATCATTACTTTGGATAACTTGAAACTACATTGAAATTGACAGAAATATCTCTATCCCTTTCGAACAGTAATATTTTCTCTCAGTTGCGTCTTCAATGGATACACAGCTGTGTCCGCGTTTGTACATAAACTTTTGAACAATGTAATGTTTTAGCGTACCTAATTATTTTCGACAATTATAAAAAAAAAACTTCCATGAAAGACTTGAAAGTTCCGAGGTAATATTTTATGAAAAGAGTTTCCTCGGAGTTGGAAATCTCGACGCGAACTGTGCTCGAGTTTCGAATTCACGTTTTTCGATTGAAACAATTTTTAAATGCTTAATTGTTTTTTACTTTTCTTTTAATCAGGTTTCATTAACTTGTCGATTACTTTATCAAATTACTAGCGAAACCCGCGCAACTTCGTTTGCGTGTATCCAGCTTTCCCGTGGGAATTTTGGAATGTGTTATACTTAAAAACCTTCCCCTTGAATCACTTTATCTATTAATAAACCGCATCAAAATTCGTTACGTAGTTTTAAAGTTTTTTTTTTTTTTAATATATTATAGGGACAAACTTGTGTTATGGGATACTAACTCAACGATATTATATTTTATAACAAATATATAAAATAGATAAACATCCAAGACCCGAGGCCCATCAGAAAAAGTTCGTTTTTCATCATGACCCGACCGGGGATCGAACCCGGGACCTCCTGGGTGGCGGTCTGGCGTGGTAACCATTACGCCATGGAGATCGTCAAATCGTCTACTGTATCTGTGATACATAGGGAGGGAGGAGCTCGATGGCGTCGCTGTGTGTCACACTCTAATATGAACACGCAAGTTAAGCGACGTCGAGCCTAGCCAGCGTTTGGATGGGTTTCGTTATCAAACTTCTCCGTGCTTCGGAGGGCACGCTAAGCCGTCGGTCCCTGCACTCCCGGCTGTTGTCGATCGATGACAGTCGTTAAACCAAGTCGGTGGTGGCCTTAGGGCGCGGCGATTTGGAAACATGTAAACCTGTAGTGTAACGTCCAGTTGTGAAACAATAAAATAAAAAAACACCTGCCTCTGCCGCTCACCATCAGGCGGACCGTAAGCTTGTTTGCCACCTCTGTAAAAAGTAAAAAAAAAAAAAACGCATTGGAGCATCGTGGCAGAGTACCGTCTAAACACCTTCGATTGAAGGGAGATCCGTATCCCAGCTGTGCAGCACACAGACGCACAGACAGACAGCAAAAGCTACTTCATTCTATACTATGTAATGTTTTAGAGCCTAGTGGTGCGTTTATTTATTTTTATTTATTTAACTTTATTGACCACAATACTTATGTACTGATACAATAGGCGGACGTTGGTAGTATTCCTTCGGCACCAGATGGTACGGGTTCGATTCCCGCTCGTGGCAAACATTTATGTGATGGCATTTGTGTTTGTTCTCGAGTCTGGGTGTTCTCTATGTATTATAAGTATATATTTACAATAATATAACAATTGTCTGGTACCCATAACACAAGCCGGTTAAGCCTAGCTTGCTTTGGGACCAGCTGGGTTACTCTGCATAGCAATCGCAAATTCACTTTCAATTCTGTATAATTTCAAATGCAAAATTAACAGCAAATCCTAATTCGTACCGTTGAAATTTTATACTTTACTAACTATTTGGTTAGCATACAATCCGATTTCATTTAGTTTAGTTTTTAGTTAGCGCTAGTTTAGCTGTAAAGAGTACCTAAAATTAGCAATCCAAATTATCTTCATGAGAAAGGGGGCTGGTGGTGCCGTGGGAATTGTGTAGAATTTATTTATTACTAGCTATTACCAGCGGCTCCGCCCGCGTGGTCAAGGGAAAATGTCAATAATTTTTCCCATGGAAGTCTCTTTATCCCGTGGGGAAAAAACCCTATGTCCAGACTTTAAACTATCCACAATAAAAAAAATATATCAATCCGTTCATTACTTTCGACGTGAAGGCAGGACAAACAAACACACTTTCACATATAATATTACAATGGAAGTATGGATTTCTGTTTTAATAAAAAATCACAATGTGAAGAATAAAAACTGTGATTTATATTTAATTCAAATATTGCGTCGATTTTGGGATACTTTTAATACGGTTTAAGATCATTTATTTCTCATAAGAATCATACATTTAATAATTCACTTACTGAGAAAACTTAATTATGTACAAAACAAAACTTACATTACTACATTTTAATGAGCGAAGCAAGGTAACACACAATTTAATGTAAAATACTTTCTCCTGAAAAGTCATTTAACAAAATGTGGTCTTAATAAACAGGCAGCCCAAATTAGTTAAGATTAGAATAAAAACTAGGTGTTTCTAAAACTTAGCGACCAAATACTTCAGCATTTTCGATATCTCTTGAATCAAAAAGTCACGTAGGTAAACCTTTGTCATAAACTTGGAATATACGAACTTTAGACCATTATTCGAATCCCAGAAAGGAGATCCGATATGTTCCTATCGAAACTACAACTTTTACTATTGAAACGAAGTTTATATGAGTTTTAGTTCAGTTGAAGAATATTTGCCTTTAGGAACTTTATTACTGTTTGTTATATGTATAAAAATAAAATTCCAATCTATATTTACTCATCTATACTATATACATATAAATGATATTATAAAGAGGAAAGATTTGATTGTTTGTTTGTTGGTTTGTTTGTTTGTTTGCATTGAATAGGCTCCGAAACTACTGGACCGATTTCAAAAATTCTTTCACCAGTAGAAAGCAACATTATCAGGGAGTGACATAAGCTATAGCTTTTCCCGAAATTCAACGTGGTTCCCACGGGAACGGGTCCGGGAATTCACGCGGACAAAGTCGCAGGCAAAAAAGCAAGTTATAATATGATTGTCATCGGCCGCTAATCAAAAATCTTATGTAAATATTGATGTTTTGTTGCTGCTTTTCACATTTTCGTTGAATATCTTTATCCTTAGTCCTTACTAATATTATAAATGAGAAAGTAAGTTTGTTTGTTTGTCATTCCTTCACGGCTCGACTAAGCAGCCGATCATTATGAAAATTTGCATACATATTGTTAGGGGTACAGAGCCCAACATAGGCTACTTTTTATCATATCAATGGGAAAATAATTTGTCTACTATAGAGGGCGCTGTATCGGCCAACAGATGGCGCCACAAGTCGCGCTATGGGTTGTTTTGTTGTCAAACGAGACCTATTAACGCGAGCGAAGCCGCGGGCAAAAGCTAGTTTTAATATAAATGGCTAGTAGTTAATAAAAACAGCATAAATCAACAGACATATGAATTGCTGCTTATTTGTCCTCTAAAACTCAAGAATTTCTGGACTGATTTGGGTCATTTTGATCTTGAAATATTTGTGGTTAGTTCAGGGAAGGTTTGAACGGTGAAAAAATACTTGAAAAAATTGCGAGGAAAATACTAAAAAAATTAATTTTCCCACAAATATTAGCCATCCATCAGGTTGCCCGCTTGCTTGTATGTCTACTGTTTGACATTTTTTTTAAAAGAGACTGATCGGTGACTGCGCTCCCTGTCCGCGGTACCGATGGGTCTCACCTCAGGACTACCTACTGCTCAACATGAGGTACGCTGGAGTCAACTTGTTTAGCTTAAATAAAAATTACACCTTTATCATAGGGAACCCTAAAGCAGAACCTCCATTAAAATACACTACAAAACCATTTCTCCAAGTTCCATATTCCATTTTCAATCCTTATTCTGTTTGAGACATATGTACACGTATATTTACTATATTACCTTTCCTATTACTATTACTTCTTATAAACATACATGGGCTGGTATTTCGTCTGCGGCCGACGCGGTTTGTGGTTGCGGTTTGCTTACATAAGTTTCGTATTTCGCGTTCAAATAAATTAAAATGTAGATAATATTGAACGACCTCCGTGGTGTAACCAACCAGACCGCCACCCAGGAGGTTCCGAGTTCGATCCCCGGTCGGGTCATGATGAAAAACGAACTTTTTCTGATTGGCCTCGGGTCTTGGATGTTTATCTATATACAATACAATACAATACAAAACACTTTATTGCACCAAAACTAAACATTAATACATGAAACTTAGAAACTAAACAGTACAATAGGCGGTCTTATCGCTAAGCGATTTCTTCCAGACAACCTCAATGGAAATGGACAAAGAAATTTAAACGGGTTGCGTGGCACAACATAAAGTCAGACTAAAAATAATAATAATATTAAATAATAAAAAAAAAATAATAACAAAAAACAATTCACAAGCTAGAACCACAGGGGTGCATCCGCAGCACTCTCACTACCTACTGCGCATGCAGCCGTGCGGCCCCCAACCAGCGAAATAATAAAATAAAAAAGTCTACTTAAATAATTATACTTAATAAATAATATATTAAATATAAAATAAATATATACATATTACGATAACGGATTACAACATTTAAAGCTAATTAATGCCTACCATCACACTCAAGCAAATACAGATTTTTTACGGCTTTTTTAAAACTAATAACGCTTTGAGCTTGCCGCACAGATAAAGGTAGGGAATTCCACAAATGGACCGCTTGGACAGTGAAAGAATCGCCGTAAAATCGAGTGGAATGCGAGGGAGTCTTCAAACGAAGAGTTAAAGCACTACGCAGCGTAGAACCTTCATGAAAAGTGAAGCGATCTCTGAGATATGAGGGAGTATTGGGATGGGTATATATGTTTTTGTTATTAAATATAATATCTATAACACAAGTTTCGAACTTACTTTGGGGCTAGTTCAATCTGTATGAATTTATATATTTATTTATTTATTGAAACGTTAAAGTATGATGATACATATTTTTTGTTTTTTAAGAATTTGTTGAAGATTTTGAGATGAAATGATTGTCAGATCTTTACAAGGGCAAAGGGTAAACCACAATTTACATTTTGTATCACAAGAGTTTTTTTTTTCTTTATTTTACATTCAGTTTTTTTATGACAGAGGAGGACAAACGTGCTAGCGGGTCACCTGATGGTAAGCAATCACTCTTACCCCTAGACATCCACATCTATAAGAGTCTAGGATACGTTGCCCACCTATAAAGAGTTAAAAAGAAAAGATGAAGGACGACAGGACGAATAAAAAAATTTGGCTTCCGGCTCTCTCACTCATCATACAAAACAGTGAGAGGATGGCCTCTACTATGGCCAGAACAGTAACATTACTGTCGAGTAATTTATGTCCCTCTTTCGAGTCATATAGAGCCACTACATACACACGCACACATTATACAGTGAAGTTTTACGCCCAGTTTCTGAAAGTCTCAAGAATTTTCTTTTTTCTTCTTGACAGTGACAGCTAAAATGTCATTTTAAAAATATGTTTTAAAAAGTGGCCGTCAAACTCATATTTTACTGCGCTTATTGACGTTTCTCAGTCAAAATCATTCAGTACCATCAAACTTATATGTGCCTATGGGAGCGCTAGGATCGAAGCTATTGAAGGTTATTGTCAAGGTATTCAAGGCATATTCATCAGTTCTAGTTTTGGCCACCGGCACAGATGTGTTTGTGGCACTGTAGACGTCCTATCTTTACTTTTTTCTAACCGCATAATATCCTTTCACAATTAACAACCGTATATTTCCATATGAAATTGCGTAGCTCTGTATATCTACAGGGTGTACGCGACCCATGTCTCGTAAGTTTCATTGTTTTACGTGACTCCGGCAGCTGTGTATACAGGTTGAGTCTTTAAATTAACTTGCTACTTTTACATACGTGTTTGTTTATTACATAAACTGGCTTTTGCTTTTGACTTCTGACATAAGGAGATATGGAATATATTAAAGTTTGTGTGGTTTTAGGCGATCTACTTAAGAGCAGCCCGTCTGGGGAAGGACCTCCACCTTACAGAAGATCGTAGCCAAATAGCATTGGTCTCGGCCATGTTGTGATACTACAGGAGTAAGGTCTCCAGAGCTCCACTTGGGAGGGTCGGGAGGGTTGGCAACGCGTGAGTGATACCCCCGGTATTGCAAGCGTCTATATGCTACGGTGACGGCTGACCATCAGGCCGACCGTATGCTAGTTTGCCACCTGTGTGGTTTTAAAAAAAACATTTTGGAAATGATATATACTTAATAGAATGCCACGTTATTTATGAGTGTCATTCATACTAACATTATAAATGCGACATAGGCTACTTTTTATCCGGGAAAATCATTCTCATGGGGAAAAAATAAATAGTTATTCCTTATTGTCACGCGGGCGAAGCCGCGAGTAATAGCTAGAAGGCTATATATTAACAAATTAAAATAATTCCCACGGGATATACTTATTGCTAATTTTATCCATGGCGAAAACCCACGCGGATGAAGTCGCGGGCACAGCTAGTCTAATCTAGTTTAATAGTTAGTTTAGACTTTCTAGCTATCACGGTGAGAGACCGACAGACAGACGGACAGGGGAAGCTAACGAAAGCTTAGTAATAGGGTCCCGTTCGCACCCCCTGGATACCTTAAAAACAAAATCATTGGTCTACAAATAACCGTTGTTGTCACAATAAAAGCTAAAGAAAATGTTTGTAAGTTATTGGCTTTTTTCCCGAGGCCTCGTAAGCTGCAACTCAAGGGCTTTTGTGTGCCAAGGTCTCGATCAAACGTCAGAAAAGCGTATGTAGGTTGAGTGGAGCAGGATCGATTTCCTCTCAAAAAAAGCTCTGTACCTGTTACAAACTATAAAGCTTTCGTGTGCTTTCAATTTGTTTCAGTGTTTTCTAACTCATGACTGATTCGGCTTAACGATCATTGACAGGTAGGACGTACCTACAAATTAGCGTCGGCTTAACGATCATTGACAGGTTGGATGTACCTTCTAATTAGCGTGCTTCAAATTATCTCTATTTTTGATACTGTTTTATTAAATGGTAGGCGTTTTATTTTTTCTATAGCTATGTTTTCTATTTATAAATGTATTGTAAAAATAAATAAAATAAATAAATGTATAGGGACAATTCATACAGGTTGAGCTAGCCCCAAAGTAAGTTCGAAACTTGTGTTATGGGATACTAACTCAACGATATTATATTTTATAACAAATACTATATACATAGATAAACATGCAAGACCCGAGGCCAATCAGAAAAAGTTCGTTTTTCATCATGACCCGACCGGGGATCGAACCCGGGACCTCCTGGGTGGCGGTCTGGCGTGGTAACCATTACGCCACGGAGGTCGTCTGTGTGTTGGACATGGATGTAAATAAAGAAATTTATCCATCTATCAATTTTTTAAAATATTTAATTATGATTCATTTTTCATTTATTTATTTCACAAACATTATACATTGTGTTGAAAAGTTGAAATACAATAATAATAAAATATAAAATAATGTCAATAATGTGAAATTCAATAATAATAAAATATAAATGTCAATAAAGTAAAATCCAAAAATAATAAGATATAAATGTCAACAATGTAAAATAATATACTAAGTTGAAATCAAAGGCATGCCAGCAGTGTCATCTAAAAATTCATTGACGGAGTAGTAGCACTTTGTTATCAAAAAATGTTTTAATTTACTATTAAATTTAATACAGTAGACAATAGATTTCAATTCCATGGGTAATTTGTTAAATAATTTTACTGATTGAAAAAGCGTGCTGTGTCTTGCAACATTTAAATTAGGTGACATTTTTGATACCAAGTCTTTCCTTCTTGTACTTTCTCTATATTTTCGTTCAGCATCGGTTTCGATTTCATGCATATGCTTCGATAAGTGACACAGCAGTACTAAGATGTACAAACACGGTACGGTCATTATGCCAAGAGTTTTGAAATGTTCTCGACAAGATTCCTGTTGTCGGATGCGAACTATGGTCCGTATTGCTCGTTTCTGTAGTATGAAGGCCTTCTTTATGTTATAGTCATAGCTTCTACCCCAGAACATGATGCTATAGCGTAGCTTTGATTCTATTAATGCATGGTATACCATCTTTAGGTGGGCCGTATCTATTTCATCCCTTAGACTTCGTAGCACATAGCATGCGGAGCTTATTTTGTTTTCTACATCTTCAAGTTCATTTTTCCAATTTAGTAGGCTATCGATGTGGACGCCCAAGAACTTAACAGTTTCCACTAGGGATATTTTCTGGTTATTTAGAACAATACTTAGGTTTTCATTATTTCTTACGGTAGTTCTAAACAACATTACGTTCGTTTTTGATGCATTTATTTTGAGTCCGTTAACTTCAAACCATTCATTGAACAAATTCAAGGCTTTTTCAACATAAATGTTAAGAGATACAATATCATCCGCTGTCAAAATTGCATTAGTGTCGTCTGCATAAACCACTAATTTTATTGCATTAGGAAGATTGCTGTTAATATAGTCCACCATGTCATTAATGAAAACTGTAAAAAAGACCGGTCCTAATATGCTGCCCTGTGGTACTCCCGTTTTAACATCAAGCAGTCTAGATCTATATTCTTTCTGATACATGTTCTCATCCAAGCATTTAATCTGAACGAACATTTTTCTGCTTTCAAGATAAGATTTGAACAATTCCAAAGCTTTATGTCTTATTCCATAGTGGTTTAGCTTCTTCAACAAAAGTTCGTGATTTACTGTGTCAAATGCAGAACTTAAGTCCAAAAAGATTGCAGCAACTTTTTTCTTAATGTTAATGTCACCAACGACATCCCTGACCAGTGCGTCTATTGCATCTATTGTTCCTACGTTTTTCTGGTAGCCAAACTGTCTTTTATTCAAAATGTTGTTGAGATTTAAATGCCTGATTAACCTTTTTTTTAACACTTTCTCCAGGATTTTGGACATTACTGGTAATAACGAGATAGGCCGATACATGTTTGGATCCTTCTTCGAACCCTTCAGTACTGGCAAAATTTTTGCCAACTTCAGTGGTTCGGGAAAAACACCTTCCAGCAGACACATATTACAAAAACGACTCAAGGGTCCAGCCAAAATATCGATGTTATCTTTTAATACACTAATAGGCATTTCATCATGTCCGCTAGATTTTTTAGTTTGCATTGAATTTACAATTTTTGTAATTTCTTCTATCGAAGTTAGATTTAGTATCATCTCATCGTCCCGTTGTACCTCCTTTGTGTACCTATTCAGATACATACTGGCTTTATTTATATCCACAAGAGCCAAGTCGCTACTCTGATTGAATGTTTGGGCAAACACATCTACAATATCCATTGGATTATCCACAATACCGCTATCTCTTTTTAAGAGGTACCCTTGAGTTTCTCTTTTGGCCTTATTTCTTTGCTTGTTAATTATTGTCCAAACATCCCTTGGGATGTTCCTAGAGGTAGCAATCTGTGACTGTACAGCTAGTTTTTTGGCACTTCTAATAACTCTTCTGTACACCGTATTGAATCTTTTAGTGTAATCTCTAATGGATTCACTGTTATGGAACGCTTTTCCCAAAGACAGCACGCGTTTCGTTTTGCTGGAGACTTTGATTCCCTGCGTTAACCAACGTGCTTTTGAATTAATTCCAATGGTGATTTGCCTTTTTGTATTCGTGAAAGTCTTCTGAAAAACATCCTTCATTGTCTGCACAAACCCGTCAATTCCCATGGAGCTCCATTTCAGTTTTAGTATGTTTTTTCTGAATGTATCACGATTCTTCTTGCTGTAATTTCTGTGAGTAATGTAGACTTTATTCACGGTTTTTTTTCCGCCATTGACGCGTGGCAAGTTTAGATTACACTTCAGTGCCGCATGTCCATCTGCCAGACCATTATGGTCAACATGACAACCAGTAATGTTATCCTCAGGTAAGTTTGTGAAGACATTATCAATGCAGGAGGAAGAATTGTTTCTTACGAAAGTATGTACACGTACCAATGGTCTGAAGTTATAACACCTTAGCAAGTTCAGAAGTTCGTTGCGCTTATTATTGTCAGTCATTAAATCAACATTGAAATCTCCACAAACTATACATTTTTTATTAACAAAGTGCTCCAATAACGATTCGAGTTTAGTCATGAATATTTCAAAATTCTTATCGTCGGGGGTGCGATAGCAACAACAAATGCATACACCGGTTTCAATATCTTTTATACAACATATTTCAAAGCTATTCATTTTGTACATATTATTAGCTATAGTTAACACTTGGCTATTTCTATCCATGTGTGCTAGTATAAGAGTACCTCCTCTTTTCTTATTAACTCTAGTATTATAAGTTGCCAGTACATAGTTTGACAAACAGAGTGATGATACCTGTTTATCATTAAGGAAATGTTCGCTAACACAAATGTAATGATGTGTAATATCGAAACTCGCCAAATAAATTTCAAGTTCGTCTTTTTTATTATTAATACCACACAGGTTTTGATAAAGAATATTTAATTGTATCATAGCGTCACTATCCAAACCTCCAGTGTGCATACCAGTACTTAGTTGGTTATTCACGAAAAAAGGAGTTCTCCTCACAATGGTCGGTTTGAGCACTAGCATTTACAAACATTGTACCTACTTCAACATTGGTATGCAGTTTAGTTAAAGACATGCAATTATTGGCTTCAGTTTGTGTACCTACATTAATCTTTCGTCTATCAGAAATCAAATTTGCCTTACCACGTTTTATTTCTGTTACATATTTGTTGTAATTATTTTTATAATTTAATCTTATTATTTCTCTTAGTATTAATCTGCATGCGTGTAATTTGTTAAATATATGTTTTTCATTGTAATTGTTTTCGCTTAGTATTAAAAAACTTGTATGACTAAAATTTAAACAAATATTTTTAAGAACATGATTCAATTTCCGCACATTGAAATGAGCATTTCTACAGACTTCCCCAACAAGTATATTAGTATGCCTGATTTTTTGCAACATATAATAATAAAAAGACTGCAGTTTCATCAAGCTGTTATCGTTAGTCCCCGCCAAAATTTGAATGTAATCCGACATGCCAAAATCCTTACATAACAATTCACAAGAATTCAAAACATTATCTATATGTGCGTTCGGTTTCAAATGACATATTACAATATATTTATCGCCTAGAACTTTTTGTAGCTTATCCCTAATTCCAAAAGCTGTCTGATCCGCGAGTATCAACACTCGTTGCTTTTGCATTGCGTTGTATGGCAGCCTGTCAGCGCCAGCTGTCGTAGATAGGCTGCTTCGAGGCTGAAAGTTATTATCCTCTTTAACATTGGATTCTGTAATATGATTTGCTTGTGTGTGTCCTATGAGTTTTTCCGTCTGTTTCGCTGTCCTATGAGTTTCTCCGTCGTCTGCTGTATGAATTATTGTGGCGAATCCGTCCACAGCCCTACTTTTAAGATTTCCATCTATGTTTACCGTAGTGTCAATGAGACTGCTATTTATATTTTGGAATTTTATAAAATTTCTTGTACTAATCCGAGAAGGCGTCGTTGGAGTACTCATTTGTGTCTGTGTAGGTTTTAGCTTTCTATACTGTGGCGAAAAAAATGTTTTTGGTGAAGATGTTCGGCATTTATGTATTCCATAGATTCCAACTGATTTATATAATTTAATTATCTTTTCATTCTCATTAATTGTATTTTTTAATTTAGTATTTTCTATATTAAGAGTGTCAATCTCAGTAGTAGCAATATTTAATTCCAAATTTAACTTCTCTATGGATTCTTTCAAATCATCGATTTGTCGGCTGGTAATAATTCCATGCGCAGTAACATTTGGAAGACTTTGATGGGTTATGTCTAGAGATATGTCTTGTTGCGTATTTTCCTCAAATGTGTTGTTTAGGAACGACCTATCATCATCATTTCTATTCATTAATTTAGTTTGTTTACGCAGCGTTACTCCATTGAATTCATCGTCCGATGTGTCGTCTGACGCCATCTGGTGGCTACTTTTGTGACTTATTAAGTTAAACAATGCTGATGCTGATGATAAATAAACTGATTTAAATTTGAGTTGTCAAAATTTATTCTCAAAAATGCAACTCCGTTGCTGGGGGTTTGAACTTGGTATGCTCGACTGTCGGAGTTGTGGTATTGCACTTGCTTATTTCGCTAGCGAGGTCGTTAACGCTCTTGACGAAATTAGCTACTGGTTTCTGCATACAATTTTAACTTCAAAACAAAGATAGTGGGTAGGCTGTTTGTGCACCGTAACGTTAACGATATTATATTATGGTACATACCCACATATTGAAAACATTATTTAGTGTTGCAGTAAATTCGAAATACCACTGTTTCTTCAACACTAAAAGTTAAAGTAAAATCCTTCACTGTATAATCAATGCAATACACTTGTAATCCAAAGTAAATCGTTAGGCTATTTGTTGATATTTTGTATAATTTGTCACTAGAATGTTTCTGTTCATATCTTTTATTTTAAAAGGGCGAGGAGTACACCAACACTTTCACGTCTTATTCATTCATTAATTTACGACTTAGTACTGTTTTTTATTTATATTTTTCACTTTTATATTTTTATTTAAATAAAAACTACAGAGCAATTTGTTACTACCGTGCGCCATCTAGTGGTCATATCGTTATGATTAATTTTATTACCTACGTTTTTTATCATTTTTAACGTATGTGTGTGTTTGAAGCAAGAAATAAAACGATTTATCTAAATGTCTATACTAGTAAAATACTCGCAACTTCGTTTGCGGATATCTCGCTTTCCCATGGGAATTTTGAAAAATCCTTTCTTAGTACACCCCTAGACGTCGTAAGGAACCTACATTCCAAATTTGGAATCTCTAGACCCAGCGGTTTGTGCTGTGCGTTGATATATAGTTAAATCAGTCAGGAAGTCAGGACTTTAATATACAGTTATATTTATATATACAGGGCGACTTTTCAAGGGGTTGACATTTTTAAAAAAATAACCTCTACAGAACAATGAAAATATTTTTTGTATTTTTTGAAAACACATTAGCTTGAAATTACAGTGGCGGTCCTTCCAATAAAGAAGAATAGCCGGGCTTGCCCTACTAAAATACGCAATATATATATATTTTTTAATTTGCTTTTTACGCCAATCGGCTAAGCTCCTAATTCTTAGCCCCTCCTCAAAGAATGGCAACCCCTTGAAAAGTTATCCAGTACAGATAAATGTTTTAAATATTTTCTTGTCAAATTAAAATGCCTTGGGTAAAACATAATAAATATTAGTTCTGATATAATCAAAGAAAATTAAACTTGAAATATAAATTAATTACTTATAGTGTTGTCTGCAATCTAAATGCCTATGAAGATCTCTGAAACGATAAAATAAGTATGTAGCGACCTCCGTGGCGTAATAGTTACCACGCCAGACCGCCACCCAGGAGGTCCCGGGTTCGATCCCCGGTCGGGTCATGATGAAAAACGAACTTTTTCTGATTGGCCTCGGGTCTTGGATGTTTATCTATATATGTATTTATTATAAAAATATAATATCGTTGAGTTAGTACCCCATAACACAAGTTTCGAACTTACTTTGGGGCTAGCTCAATCTGAATTGTCCCTATAATATATATTTATTTATTTATTATCTTTTTAAACTTACTTTTATTACGATTAAGTTAGATTTTTGTCGCCTGGCACACAGGAAGCAATTTCAGATTATAATATTATAATCTTTAGAGTGGCAGAGCATATAATAAAGCTGGCTCGGCAGGAGAAGTAACACCTTCCCACAGAATATTGGCGTAAAGCAGCAATGCTTTTATTCCGAACGTTTCAATAGAATTTAGACAAGTCAGCAGTCCTATTTTATTTCCATAGTTTTAACCATAGTAAGAAAGAAAGAAAGAAAGAAAGAAAGAAAGAAAGAAAGAAAGAAAGAAAGAAAGAAAGAAAGAAAGAAAATACATTTATTCTTTACAGCACATGAGACACAAGACAACAACATAGTACTAGAAAATATAAAATTAATGACAAAAACGAACGCCGTAACTGGGTTTCTGTTTCAAGTAAATAATTTACTTTTTTTCCGAAATGGTGGTAGTTTATAGAGTAGCTTATTTTTTTTATATTAAATACAGAATAATAGTATGTACAACATGACAAGAGAACGTGCACGTAAAACCCTCTGAATAAATGGTTTGCCATTTCATTACCAATAACTAATATTTAATACGCGGTCACATCATCACATATTGTGACAATCAGTCCAACTCTGGATCCCTCATTATTCCACACGATATTCAGATCACGCGCATGCAAATATGACAGCCGACCGACGACCTTCCAGTAGGTCACGCTCGCGTATCACACGAGTTTTCAGAACTTGTAATTTATGATCGAAACAGATTTTTATGTCACCATGACATGAAGAAGGCCATCAAAACGGTGATACTTAAGTCACAGATTAGGCACTAATATTATAAACGCGAATTTTGTTAGTATTTGATACGAAAACGGCTAGATAGATTTGATTGAAAGGTGTCGAGACAACAGTCAGTGTTGTTACTTGTTACCAACTTCTTGTTTTGTTCCACTCGAGTCGCTAATATTCCTGATGTAAGCGACTGGCTGACTGGCTCGAAAATTTTTATAAAGCATTATTGTCATTTTGTGAAACGTATTTCTCTATATTTTGGCTTGTTTTCAGTCTTCTTGGTCGATTCTTTATTTTGTTAATTTTATTTATCATTAATGTACCGTCTCCGTCTAACCTGTTTTTTTTACTCATAGGATAGTTTTTATCCCGTACATCAGTTCGGGGAAAAACGGGACTTCGCGGGTAAAACGAAACGAAAGTCAAAGTCAAATATTTTGCTTTTTGGAACCGTGAAGTGAAAACTTCTTTAGCGGCGCTTGGCACTTTTTTTTAGATGTGTAAAAAATGTTAAACTCGCGTCAGATCCGTAGCCTGATCGAAAAAGCGTAAGATTCCCTAACCATCCCAAAATATTCAAAAATGCACAACGTTGATGTTTAAGTTTTCAATTCTGCCGGCACTCCCGGAGTGCAACCCGTCCTTTTTTTTCTATCACCAGTAAAGTAAAGTTTGTTCCAAGTTTGGACAACAAAGGGTTCTGTTCCTTCCTTTTGAGAGACGAAACCCTAAAAATATTATTAATTACCAATTTCCCCTTTTTGATGACACAAATTAATTCTTTCCCATTCATCATAAACGTTACAGTTTAATTAAAATTCTTTGTAAAATTTAATCGCAATCTTTCAGCTTTGTTCTACTTAAATTACTTTCGAGCTTTTTTTTACTCAGATATCATTTGCAGAGAATAATTTACGACTTTAGCAGTCAGTTACTGAAAGGCATTTTTATATTTTATAATGACAAATTAAATAAATAAATGTATAGGGACAAATCACACAGATTGAGCTAGCCCCAAAGTAATTTCGAGACTTGTGTTATGGGATATGGGATACTAACTTAACGATACTATATTTTATAACAAATAAATAAAAAAATAAACATCCAAGACCCGGGGTAAATCGGAAAAAGTTCGTTTTTCATCATGACCCGACCGGGATTCGAATCCGGTACCTCCTGGGTGGCGGTCCGGCATGGTAACCATTACGCCACAGAGGTCGTCAACTTACAGAAGATCGTAGCCAAATAGAATTAGTTTCGGCCATGTTGTGTTCCTACAGTGAGTAAGGTCTCCAGAGCTCCACTTGGGAGGGGGGGGGGGGGGGTTGGCAACCTGTGAGTGATAGATAATACGTCAAGCAAGCGTCTATAGGCTACGGTAATGCTTACCATCAGGCGGGCCGTATACTTGTTTGCCAACTTAGTGGTATAAAATAATAATTGCATGACACATTGAATGAGAGATTGTTGAATGACACATTGAATTAGAGATTGTCAATCCCTGTCAATAATTAATGGGGATCTAAAATGCGTGACAGAACCAGCTGTAATTTGTTAAACCACCATGCCTTTATTCGAGACTAGATGTTGCGGTCAGCTTCGTCCGCGTGAGCGTTTTGAGCCGAGGTCGCGGATTCGATTTGCTTCGCGTGTTTGTTCTCGAGTCTTCGTGTGTGCTCATCCTACTAATATTATAAAGGCGAAAGTTATGTGTATGTTTGTTACTTCTTCAGACTCAAATAGCTGGGTCAATATTTATGATATAGTATGTAGGTAGCTGATACCTTGGATTAACACAGGGTACTTTTTGTCCCGAAAAGTATTAGTATATATATGTATATTTTTTTTTTTTTTAAAAGATGGCGCTACTGTGCATAAATAAATACACGCAAACGAAGTTGCGCGGGTTTCTCTAGTGTTACCATATAAATAATGTTGTCTGGTACCCATAACACAAGCAGGATAAGCGTAGCTTACTTTGGGACCAAATGACGCTGTGTGAATTATGTAGAATTTATTTTTTATATTATTGTTTCAGATCGCGAATGTCCCGAACTGGAGCAACCTCTCGTTGGCAAGATCACTATAGACGGGAGGCTCTTTGGGAACAAGTGAGTGTCTAAGGCCGCTTTTCATAATTATCAACCCTTATTAGCAAGCCCCCCCATTCCATTTTCATAACCCAAGTTTAAAGCAGTTACGAAAGAACTTTTCTTTTCGCCGTTTCGTTACTAGCTGTGAATTCTTTTTTCACTTTCAAATACTAAAACTATTTCAATTTTTTTTTACCAGAGGATGGTTTTCAGATGAGTTTGGGATAGTAATGCATTTGATATGGTTTTGGGATGAAACTATCCCAAAACCAGATGGATGCTTTTCAAATAGTTTTGGGGTGGTATTGAGATCGTTTCAAGATGATTTTGGGATAGTTTTGAAATGGATTTGATATGGTTTTGAGATGTTTTTAGGATAGTTTTGAAATGCATTTGGTACCTACGGTTTCGGGATGGTTTTGGGATAGTTTTAAATTGGATTTGGTATGGTTTTGGAATAGTTTTTAGATGGTTATGGGATAGTTTTAATATGGATTTGGTATGGTTTTAAGTTAAGTTTTAAAGTTAATGTATTTTTTAACACCAATAAAAAATATTTTCCAGGGCTCAGTACACGTGTCCCCACGGCTACCACGTGGTTGGTCTGCAGAGCCGAAGCTGCCAGGCCGATGGGAACTGGGCTGGCCAGCCGCCCGCTTGCAAGGAGAACAGTAAGTTATTTCTTTCAAAAAACATCTCTACATTGTCACTTTAACTTCTGACAGAAAGCAAGAAACTGCAAACAATTTTCCAATTACAGCTCTTAAACTGCACGGGGATAAAGAGTTGTATTGAATTTATAATGTAGCAGGTTGGTCTAACAGCTGATCGAGGAAAACCACACAAGCACACCTTATTTCTTAATGATGATATAAATAGCTACCAAAATGCAGTTCCTTGTGGACACTGGTTTCTGGTGGAAATTCTTTAAAATAATTGGAAGGAAAGAATCTTCCGTTTATCGTGTCGACAACCTCTGTTTCACATAATTTTGATTTAATATAGAGAGACCTTGACAGCTTCACACTAAAACTATGAGAGTTATTTTCTTCCTTCCTTTCAGTATACTGCCTCCAGCCACCCACGATTGAGCACGCACGACACTCAGCGTTACCCGAACAGCAGACCTTCGATCTGGATGCGACAGTGCAGTATAACTGTCATACGGGCTATGTCACCAATGGCTTTCCACGGGCCAAGTGTCTGGCAATCGAAGGCCAAGCCTCCTGGTACGGACCTGACATCAGCTGCGAACGTAAGTATTTGCCATTCTTTCTCCAAGCCGAAACAAAAACTTATTTTCTATTAAGTTCTGATAAAACTTCTTGGAAGAACCTCACTGCTTGCTGCCTTCCGTCTTTCTTCCTTCTTCATCCCTTCATAGGTCCAAGGCATATCGTCCAAGATTCTTGAAGTCGTGCATGTCCATGGGTGGCGGTGTTACCATCAGGTGGCCCGCAAACTCATCACTCCATTGTCTTCTGTCATAAAAAAATAACACTGCATTAACCAATTATTTGTTGCTTCGTAACGCTACCGTAAGTAGATGAACTGTTCCCTATGGCATGTGGAAACAGACTAGTTACTCTCAGTTTGTACAAAAAATCTCCAATGTTAAGGAGGTAAAAAAAAAATGCAAGTAGATCAACAGGAAATACATTTGTACGTCAATTTTTTTTATCCTACTAGCACATACGACGTGAATGGCCTGTCGAGAAGAAGTGCTGCAAGAAACTCAACAGTTAGCCTTTTTTTAAAGCCATTATAACATAAAAAGATAATCCACCATTATCATTATCACACATACAATCACTACCTGATTACAAGATCTCAATTTAATCAAAATCAAACCATTATCTGACCTTCCAGCACGCTCCTGTGGTGAGCCAGGCGACGTACCCCATGGATGGGTGACAGCCGACTGTCATACCTTCGGATGCCGCGCTGTAGTACAATGTGGCCAGGGTTTCGAGCTGGTGGGCAAAGCCGAGAGGTACTGCCAAGCTGACGGTGCCTGGGCACCTAAGGAGCTACCCACTTGTGTCCGTAAGTAGACTTGAATTTGAAATATTAATATTGGTTACAATAATGAGTCTAAAATTATACAAATCCCAAAAATACGAGAATATTTAATTTTATAACATTTAGATTTAAATCATTTACACTCTAAAGACTCATCACTGTCGCCAAGTTGGCCTTTCTCCAGTTACGCAGGTTGCGGATGCGGGTCGACCCGCAAACGAATCGCCCGCATTCTATCCTACTATCCTCTACGATACTCGCGGCTCCAGTCATGCGGGAAAGGCCGTACTCATGCGGGGCGATACACGCGTGCACATGTACCCGCATACGCATGCCCGCGTGAATGGAGAAAGGTTGTAATTACGCGTTTTATGGCATTGCTTCGTGACAATGTAGTTGCCAATTAAATGTCGTCTTAATTTTTGGAATGTGCATGGTTTTCCGGTTATGTGGACTCTCTACATGTCTTTAAAAAATTAATAGTTTTTAGCATGACGCTTTTACCTACGGCTATTATCATGGCTATCATCGTGCAATATCATTGTCATGACGCAATTAGAATGATGGATCTCCCACTTTATATAAATCATCGGATTATACAGAATGTCATCGGAGCCCTATGACTAGGTGTAGTTAAAATAACAGATTATAATAGGATGTTCTTTTGAATTATGTCACTACTGCTGCACCTAAAATTAAAGTGTTTTCTTTTGTGGATGAGTCAACTGAGCCCTAGAATTAGGTATCGATTTTTGCGTGAATCAGTTTTATAACAAATTATACAGGCTGTGCTAAACGAATGGGTCATCTGAGCTCTATAATATAGGTGACGATTTTTGAATTGGTTAAAATAACAGATTTTACAGGTTTTTCTTTTAAAATTGGTTACTAGAGCCCACAAATTTAAGTGTTGTCTTTTGCGTGATTTAGTTTAAAATGATAGAAGGCGGCGATATCCGCGGGCATAGTTAGTCCTTCTGCTCAATTGGACAAGTGTGATGAAATTTCACGTCCAAACCCCGCCTTCGTATCCATGAACATAAGGAACTCATGGAAAGGGTATAAGGAGGCCTTTGGCCAACAGTCTGACAATTTAGAATAATATAAAATGAAGCTTCAGTTGTCTCAGATCTTTTGAAGTACTCAACGGATTTTAACGCGATCATCAATAGAAAGAATGATTCCAGAGGAAGTTTCATACGAGTATGTTTAAATTAATCCGTAAGTCCCACGGGAAAGCGGTATAGACGCAAGCAAATTCTCCTTTCGATAGTAAAAAATAATTGTTTCTTTTTACGCGCCAAAATTTAGGCTTGCAGTTTATAAAACAAATGAAAATCGATTGTCGTTATGCACTGAGTTATAAGTATGAGTTTCGAACTTCGTTTTATGACTGCGCGAGTCATCCGTGCTGGCGACCAGTGTAACAGTGGGATTTCCATCAATATTAAGTAATAAAATAATGAATTTTACAATCATTTTTTTTCCTCTTTCCTGCTGCTCAGAAGGAGTAGAGAAGGATACAAATAATCATTAATAGTAGTGTGTCTTATGTACATGTAAAATAGAGTTGTTGTTTATTCAGATTCTATACATAAATATACGTTGGCCATGATAAAAAATTAATTAAAAACCCCCGACTCAAAGAAGTAAAATTATCAAAAATAGATGATGTTCAGACGGCTCAAAAGAATTTCTCGAAAAGAAAAGTCTCGAAGTTATATTGCAAACTAATAAAAACTTAGTCAAAAGAATCTGGGAGCTACTACGGTACAGACAGACACAAGTTCACAGATACACACGTGAAACTTATAATAAGTTTTAACAATCTCTTTTAGTTAATTTGGGGCTAACAACGCCCCTCTGTTTGCATGTGAGGCTAAGTACGCTCCTCTTTTTGCATCAGAGTCTAACAACGCTCTTCTGTTTGTGTCAGAAGTTAACAACGCATCTTTTTTGCATCGGAAGTTAATAACCCCAGACTTTTTGTATCGGAGTTAACAACACCCTTTTCTTTGCATCAAGGGCTAACAACGCCCCTCTTTTTGCATCACGGGTTGACAACACCCTTCTTTTTGCGTCAGGGGTTAACAAAACCCCAATTTTTGCGTCGGGGGTTAAAATATATTGTCAAATACTGCCTATAGCAATCTGGTACTACATTGTAGTTGTAGCGATGGCTTTAATGTTGAACGTGCAAGAATTTATTGTTAAGAATTTCTTAAATCTATATTATGCTGTAGCGAAATAAAAATAAAAAATAAACAAAAATTGTTTCATTTAATGCATGATGTGTTTTGCATGGAAGTCGTTGGAATATCGCTTATCGTAAAACATTGTGTGTTAAGTACAGAATATTTTTATAAAATGTGTCCTCTTAATTATTTCAAATGTTAATTTGTTTAAAAAAAACATAAAATAAAGTGAAGAAGTAGAGATCTAAATGTAGGTAACAATCTTTTTATGAAAAGACCTTATGTATGTATGTGTATAACAATGTATGTATGTATATTACAGATGTAGCTTGAAAAGTTTTCTAATCAGTTTAGCTAATTAATTTCGTAGAATATAAAGATTAACACGATCATTAAAATCTTTTAGGAGTGCCTTTTTCAAGTTTCATAGTGAATAGTTGTAATTTCTAACCCCCTTACTAATAAACGTAGTTTAACGAGTAGGTATATTGTTATTCACTGTTGTGTCATTGTGTCACTGTCTTTCTTGATGAGAATTAAATGAAGTGTGAAAGTGACAAAACATTATATAACTACACGCATTGTTACACAACGTTTATTAGTAAAAGGGTAAATGTTTGGTCGGACACAGTTATTGTAACCACCCTGTTTATTAGTTATCCCAATACAGATCATTAATTTTATTTGTCACTGGTTGAATAAATTTTTGTTTTAATCGACTCAATTTTAAACAGCATTCTGTCAAAGAGAATTCTATTTTACAAAAAATAAGATTTATTTGTCTAGTTTTATTAAAAAGCCTTATATGCGTACAACGCCATCTGTAATCAAAATATGGAGTTAAAGCGACGCGTGTCGCCATCTAGTGGTCACGCAGGTGCAGTGTCCACCGCCCGAAGCCCCGCGACACGGTAAAGCTGTGTACACATCATGCGCATACAACTCAGTGGTGTCGTATGAATGCAAGTACGGATATCGGCTTGTGGGAGATGCGACGAGACGATGTGGAGCTGACAAGAAGTGGTCTGGGACACAACCTGCATGTAAAGGTGAGTCTGAATGACTAACTGAAAGAAAGAAAAAAAAATTGAGACACTAAACAAAAATTTTATCTTAATATTAGGTAACTATATCTAATTGTGTCCAAATCCAAATCTATCTCCACTCATCATAACTGACGATCAATGCACAGTCTGCACCGCTGATAAAACGGAATATTTTTTTTATGCTACAAAGGTGGCATACGGCCCGCCTGATGGTAAGCGAGCAAGCAAGCAATACCGAGGGTATCACTCACGCGTTACCTACCCTCCCAACCCCTCGCCCCCAAGTGGAGCTCTGTAGACCTTACTCACCGTAGGAACACAACATGGTGAGACCAATGCTATTTTCCTACGATCTTCTGTAAGATGGTTAATGTTTAAGTTTTCACTACTGCCGGCAATTCCGTAGTACAACTCGTTTATTTTTTTATTTATTTCACAACTACAGCATATTGCGACCTCCGTGGCGTAATGGTTACCACGCCAGACCGCCACCCAGGAGGTCCCGGGTTCGAGCCCCGGTCGGGTCATGATGAAAAACGAACTTTTTCTGATTGGCCTCGGGTCTTGGATGTTTATCTATATATGTATTTGTTATAAAATATAATATCGTTGAGTTAGTATCCCATAACACAAGTTTCGAACTTACTTTGGGGCTAGCTCAGTCTGTATGAATTGTCCCTATATATATTTATTTATTTATTATTGTGTTTTCAGAAATCAACTGCGGACACCCAGGACAATTATGGAATGGATGGCTGGAGAACATCTCCTCGGGTACCGGTTTGGGCGCGTCCCTTATCTTCCGATGCCAAGACGGCATGAGGATGGAGGGAAATGGATCTGCCATCTGTCAGAATGATGGCACGTGGAGTCATCCACTACCACAGTGCTTAGGTATGACAGTTTTACATTTTATTATATTTTTTAACAAGAAAATCTTCATTAACTTTCTTGAAGGGCAAGAGATTAAACCTGACCCCTTACTCTTGAAGATAATTCCGCACGATCGCCATTGGATTGTTAATTTTAGGTACTCTTTACAGATAAACTAGCGCTAACTAAATACTAAACTAAATGAAATCGGATTGTATGCTAACCAAATAGTTAGTAAAGTATAAAATTTCAATGGTACGAATTAGGATTTGCTGTTAATTTTGCATTTGAAATTATACAGAATTGAAATTAAAATCGCTATTGCTTTGCAGAGTAACCTAGCTGTTCTTGCCTACGCCTCTTAGCGGTAGTAGAATATTCTTATGTCATCAAATGTAAAAAAAAACACTTACGTTATTCCTACCGCTAGGAAGCGTTGACGATATCGGGCATCAGACACAGACTTAACCCCGGGATCTTGCTGAGTCATGCTTATTAATTTATTTATTTAAACTGTACATGTAATAAAGTAAATAGAACTATGTTAAGACATGGACCCTGGACAGGGTATTGCAATTTCGAAAATTTCTTATCCTATCGTCCGGGGCCCGTAAAGTCGTCCTATCACCCGAGATGTCGTGAAGTCCTATCGCCCGACTGAGATGTCGTAAAGTCCTATCGCAATAAATGAGTATTATTTTCAGCTCCGTGTGTCGTGCCGCACGTGTCACAAGGCCGAGTGGTGTTAGTTGACAATAGGACAGCTGAAAACGAAACGAATGAAGGAAACACACAGATTGTGGGCAGCTCTTCGATGGTGCAACACGGTAAATAAAATAAAGTGGAAAATAAATTTAAAATTAGCAAGTTTCTGGACCGAATTTTTAATTACACATTAATAGTTAACAATAGACCGTGGTGCTCGACAATCGAGCCTCACTTGATTTGCCATCTCTCTAAGGAATAATGCCTTTTGATTCAAATTGCTGTCTCTTATGTAGTTGTTAAGGAGGCTACTCTGACTATCTTTCTGATTAAATTAGTTGTGAGTTCCAAGACAGCCGTAGTTTCTTCCCCGGGACGTCAATAAGCTTCATCGCTTATTGTCAATCTGAGGTCGCCGTTGTTGATCCCGGCTACAAAGGAGACACATCGGTGGAACTGTGTGGTGGGCTTGTTCCGATTACACATTAAATTAAAGCAGTCAATGTCACACTAAAGAAAAGAAGGCTTAATGTGGAATTTCAATTAAAATGCGTTTAAAAAACTGTCTGTATGTTATGAATAAATTAAAAATTAAATTAATAATAACGTGATTTTAATCAGGATTTTAATGCATGAAAGGGTTTTTTTTATATAATAACGACTAGCTTTTTTGCCCGCGACTTCATCCGCGTGAAGTTCCAGACCCGTTCCCGTGGGAACCACATTGAATTTCGGGAAAAGCTACAGCCTATGTCACTCCCTGATAATGTTGCTTTCTACTGGTGAAAGAATTTTTGAAATCGGTCCAGTAGTTTCGGAGCCTATTCAATGCAAACAAACAAACAAACAATCAAATCTTTCCTCTTTATAATATTATAGTATAGATGACAATAGTTATTTGTTATGCAAGGCTGCAAAGTTGTTTTTTGGCACGAGTACTTACATTGAAACCCGAGCTAGCGAAGGATTCTAGGATTGAACCACGAGCGAAGCAAGTGGTTCAAATATAGAATCCTGAGCGTAGCGAGGGTTTCAAAGGTACGAGACGAGAAAAACTTTGCTGCCGAGCGAAACACACAACTTTTCATCTCACTACAGCGAGGAAAATGCTTGGTGCAAGAAAAACGCAAATAATATATTAAATAAGTGTTTATTTTTTTCATGCGGTGTCGTGCTGGCCAGTTCGATTATTTTAAAAATAAGGTTGGCACACTGGCATGAAATAAGTATTATGCATTTTCAGAGGATTGGCGGTATAAAAAATTATAGAATAGAAAGGTTCGAATTTTAAAAATTCTTTCCACGCTAGGGCACAAAATGCACTTTTGCGCTCAGATTTCGAATGACAAACAGATTCTTTCCGAGCTTGTGAGGTGAAAAGAGTATTTATCGAAAAGATAAACACATATTTTGACATAACAAAGTGTGAAGCCTAAAGGCTTTGTTGTTCCACACTTTGTAACCCATTTTCCTCGCTGTAGTGAGGTGAAAAGTTGTATGTGTCGCTCGGCAGCAAAGTTATTCTGCGTCTCGTACCTTTGAAACCCTCGCTACGCTCAGGATTCAATATAAGTACTCGCGCCAAAAAACAACTTTGTTGCCTTGCATAACAAATAACTATTGTTTGTTGTTCGTGTTAGGTAGTAAAATTTATAAAATATTGTATACTAGCTTTTGCCCGCGGCTTTGCTCGCGTTAAATTCGGGGTAACATGGTTCTTTTTTTTTTTTTTATATCACGCAGGTGGCAAACAAGCATATGGTCGGCCTGATGGTAAGCCGTCACCGTAGCCTATAGACGTAAGCAATACCGGTCGTATCACTCACGCGTTGCCAATCCTCCCAATCCCCCCAAGTGGAGCTCTGGAGACCTTACTCACCGTAGGAACACAACATGGCCGAGACCGATGCTATTTGGCTACGATCTTCTGTAAGGTGGAGGTCCTTCCCCAGACGGGCTGCTCCGATTTGAGCGGATTATCCGCTGTGCCCTACCTCTCTTTCGTAGGTATTTTTCGTTGGTAACAAAGAATGGTACATTGAAAACTGCGAAGTCATATAAAATTTCACCCCTACTTTTAAGGGGATGGCAGATTTCCAAAAAAAAAATGTTGCACGATTTAGTCACAAATAGTCCGCATATCAATTTTTAGCTTTCTACCTTGAAAATTGTCGAATGCTCCATACAAACTTCAAACTCCATACAAACATTTTAGGGAAATGGGGTTAGAAAGAGACAAAAAGTAGTAATTCGTCGCTCCGTTTTGCACACACACACACTTTCCCACTTATAATATTAGTATGGATTTATATTGATTGCTAAATCTATGTTTACAGGTGAAATAATCCTCGTAGATTGTGAGAAGAACTATGAATTTCCATCAAATAATGCAGCAGTAACTTGTAATAATGGGACTTGGACGCAAATACCAAGATGCCAGCCTGCGAGGTAATACTGCCATCTGTTGTCTAATACCTAAAGTAAACAGACGTTTGTAACACAAGATTTCTAGATGTTTACAAAACAAAAGATTTCTTAGTACTTGTACAGCGCCATCTGTTGTCGAATAGTATCAAAGTTTTATGTGTGCAGTTTGTATTTTTAATTAATACATGGCGCTAATTTTAATGCCATTATAATCAACGTAATTTAATATTTTATTTTTTGAATTTTTGTATTATCGTATTTTTTTTTTATCCGTAAAATAATTGTTAGTAATTCAGACTGGCCGTATGCTTTTAATTTGCATTAGGAAAAAAATTGTAATAATACATTTATTACATAAAACATGTTATGGTGTTATAATTTTACATTACCTTATTATTAATACATTTCCTCGTTTTTTCACAGATGTAAAAAAATGCCAAAAAATCCTCGCAATGGTATGGTCATAGCTCCGAAGACTGAACATGGGATGAAGGCTAGATTCCGCTGCAAAGATGGGTATGAACTAAAGGGAAACCCAATCGTGGTCTGTTCCTTTGGTAATTGGAGTGGGGAGGCACCCAAATGCGAAGAAGGTAAGTTCGGTGGCCTCGAAGATGGGAGGACCAATTTAATAAAACTCGCTTGCACATCTTGTAAGTGGAATTTTTGTCAGCTCCGACCTTTTCTTTGTTACCAAACAGGGTTTTTGTTTATTAGAGCCACATGTGTCTATTAAATAATAAGAGGTTAGGGTTAGGCATTGTCCTAATAGGACGCGAATCCGCGATCATCGTGCGAGTAAGCTATGCGACCATCGCGTGTTCATGGGTATAGGCGTGCGCCCAAGCGTCGCGCGATTGTCAGTTTGGACACCTATTCGAGTTCAATATGTTTGATCGCGAGTTCGTACGAGTAAAATTCGCGCGAACCAACGATGATCGCGCATTCGCGTCCTATTAGGACAATGCCTTAGGGTTATTATGAATGAGCAGTCATAAACTTTAAACACTTTGTGATGGTCTTTCGGGCTATTATATTGGTGAACAACAAAAATCGTTATCTTGGATGTTGCAACCAAAAGTCATCCTAACGATGGTCCTGCTATCCTCGAGCCGACTACATCTATTAAAGTATTTTGAGAAGTGCTTTGATCGCGTGGTTAGCAATACTTCATCGCAGGGATCGCGCATTCAATCCATGAAACAAAAGACAATTAACAATATTATAAAATAAATTTTGTTCTTAGTGCTCAACCCTGGATACTTTAATCTGTTGAATGTTCAAGATAAGTAGTCCAAGATACAATCTTTCCTTGATCAAATTAAAATTTGTTTAGAATAAACTCTATTTGCATTTCTTTGTCTAAGTACAGCACATAGATTTTATTTTATCTCCATAATCTTGTTATTGTATGCTCATTTCCTTTAAAAAAAAATTATTTCAAATTTATGTTTTATGAAAATTAATATTTTTTTTCAGTGTTCTGTCCTTTTCCTGGCTACATAGAAAATGGTAAAGTACTGCTTGTTGGAAATATGGGATTGTATGACTACCGGCCGTATGTCAAAAAGGTAATATGTTTATTTAAAAAATTGTACTTTTTTTAATACCACAAAGTTAGCAAACAAGTATACGGCCCGCCTGATGGTAAGCATCACCGTAGCCTATAGACGCTTGCAATACCGGGGTATCACTAACGCGTTGCCAACCATCCCAACCCCCCCAAAATGGAGCTCTGGAGAT
Organism: Endotricha flammealis; assembly: GCA_905163395.2. NCBI lineage: Eukaryota > Metazoa > Arthropoda > Insecta > Lepidoptera > Pyralidae > Endotricha > Endotricha flammealis. Next base: position 10,591,578 of record LR990876.1, read on the forward strand.
CTCACTCACCGTAGGAACACAACATGGCCGAGCGAGACCGATGATATTTGACTACGATCTTCAGTAAGGTGGAAGTCCTTCCCCAGACGGGCTGCTCCGATTTGAGCGGATTATCCGCTGTGGCGTACCTCTCTTGAATTTACTTTTGTACTTATCTTACTAATGGCGCTGTATGAATTTGTGTACATATTTTGCATAAACCCTTTTTTGTTGAAACAATAGTTAGATTAGTCTTACCCCACTTGACTTTTTTAAACTAAAAAAATATTGAATAAAATCTAAACTAATATAAAAATTAAACAGAGTAGGTCCCTGTTGGAGGCCACGAGGGGAATACCCAAAATGCTTGCAGCGTTGCCTTGCTGAATAGCAATAGAAATATATTGAGCGAAGTAATTATTATTATTAAATTAATTCCAGGTCGTAAATAACAAACAGATAATGTATGAGTGTGAAAAGGGATATGTATTGTCCGAGGGCCCTCCGGGAGCCACCTGCGTCGGCGGCCACTGGAGTCCTAGAGAGCTTCCAAAGTAAGTACAATTAAAATCATAAACCATAAAAACAAAATTTTAGTGGAAACACATAATAAACTGCTTTATAGATAAACCGATTAGTAATGTAAATCTTTCTAAAAATAGTATATAAAATAATACTAAGCGCAGACCGCGGACAGACGGACATGATGAAACTCTAAGGGTTTCTTGTTGGTTTATTACGGAATGCTAAAAAGATAAACCAAACTGGTTTTGTCATTGTCTTTCTTGAGAAAAAATTAATAAGTGCTAAACATAGACTTCTTGAGTGGTAGAGCCTAGCTACTATTATGAACTAGACTGAAATCTTTACGGTATTTTTTCAGGTGTACTCTCTACCAGCACCCAAGAATACGATGGAGCAGGAGACGTAGATCAATCACAGAACCGGAAGTACGTCACAGAAGATCTACCTACCTAAGACAGTACTACAACAATATCCGTCGACAAGCAGATCCAACACAACAATATTTAGATCAACTATACGATAAATATAATCATAACACACAAAAATCAACATTAAGACATGCTAATTTTAAAATAATGAAAAAGTTTGATACAGTTATTGATGATGACTTAAGTATAGGTGATGAAGATGATGATACCAAAGATGAGAACTTTCCAACAGCTATGTACACTGTTTACAATCTACATGGAGAACCTATAGGTCATAGATTATATTCATATCAACCTGTGTATGAGTCAGAAGGTGATGATGTAAGCCATGAAGACACTCCTTATGAGAATTCTGAAGAACTTAATGATTTTCATCACCTTACTGTATTAAAAGGTGGTTTATTCTCAGATGGTAATGAAAGCGGTAAAGCACATAACATAGATAGACTAAAACATCAATATTTCGAAAGATATTACGATAGACGTAGCAAAAGATTCTCTAAAAATGAAGACAAAAGAGAATTAAATGTAGAGTTAGATGCAGAAAGCACAAATGAATTTACAACCAAAGCTGTAGATACAACGACCAAAGTAAGGATAAAACGTGGAGTGAATTTTGAGGAGGCTGACAGATTTTACACCGTAGTACCCGCAGCAAAAGAACTGAACTTCAATGATGTCCATAGTGAATTTTTAAGGGTCATACCATTAGAAACACAAATACATAATGATACAGTGGCATATATAAAAGAGATTGCTGTGATACCACTGCAGTATAATAATACGAATTCCACTGAAGTAGATAATATATTAGATAAACGAGATAAAAGGACTAGTAGGAAAACTGATAGACTTAATCAAACAACTGCGACTGTGCCTAAAACGTAAGTAGCAAAAGTATTGGTAGAATATGTTTTATCTACAATATTATACTAGTGAAAACAAAATAATGGCTTGACTACAAAATCTAAGCCTCTTAAAAAACAAAAAAAAATTGGTGGAGTCTTCTGAACCAGTTTTACTGTAGAAACATTACAGTTTTAAACGTTGTGTTTGTTTAAAAACACAAAAATGAAATTACTGTTTAGCTCAGCGAGAAATTTTTAAATTTTCTGACATTGTCGCTTAGAATTGAAATTTTAAACAATTACAAATTAAATATATTTTTTTCCAGTGGTCGAGAAGGCAAGGGTGGACGAAATCGACAATATTCAGACAGTGAAGAGGGGCAGCCAACAGAAAATAAGGAGGTGGTAGAAGGGTTGGGTAAAGATGGCAATCAAACTGAGAAAGGAAAGAAAGGGCGACCTAAAAGCCCATGTGAGCCTATAGAAAGTGAACCTTATGTTAACATTGAAATTGTTAAGTATGGAAGAGATCCAAATAATACATTTAGCTCAGGTAAATGTGTATTTATTAAACTTAAATCTTTAGGATTAGGATTAGATGTGTAAGAATTTCTAAAAATCGGGAAAATTTACAAAACTTGGAACCACATAATCTCACCGGTGTCACGTGTGACGTCCAGAGTGATAAACTACAGCTAAATATTAACTAATCTGTGCTACAGCTGTCTTGGATATCACAGAAGATCGTAGCCAAATAGCATTGGCCTCGGCCATGTTGTGTTTTTAGAGTTTGGTTTGATTGGCAACGCTCGAGTGATACCCTCGGCGTCTATATGCTACGGTGATGCTTACCATCAGGCGGGCCGTGAGTCAAAGTCAAAAATATTTTATTCTGTGGGTCCTCGCGGGCACTTAGACACGTCATTTCCAATGAGTGTTATAATAATATTATTATTCTGTAAAAAAAAAACTACCACCATTTCGGAAACAAAGCAAAATGTATGTATGCTTGTTTGCCACCTTTGTGACATAAAAAAACGGAGTGCATTCTAATAGAATTTAAATTTCCAGGTACTATTGTAAGAGTAGCATGCGGTAAAGGCTACGGACTAAATCTAGACTCAAATGCCACCGCTAAATGCGTAAGAGGCAGGTGGAAACCGGAAAAACCAAAGTGTGAAATATGTAAGTAAAAATTAAACTGTCTGCACTCGTTCGTCCCAAGTGTCATCCTAGGCCAATCGACCCTCCTTGTGGGGTGCCCTAGACGCTGTAAATTCTTTAGTGGTGTGAGCCTACCATTCTTGCAATTGTCCGGTGTAGTAGTCAGGAACTCCGTAGTCAGTCAGGTCAACTGACTTTAAACAAGCGAAACCCGTGCAACTTCGGTTGCGTGTATTCCGCTTTGGGAATTTCAGAAAATCCAATCTTGTTGGATGCTTATCAACGAACACATCCTCCAAATTTCAGATCTCTACGATCAGCGGTTCAGGCTATGCGTTGACCCGTTAGTCAGTCAGTCCATCAGAACAAATATGTATTTAAATAATTATAATAAAATAAATTTTGTTCTGGACCATTACGGATTTTTTAAAATCATTCTTTACTTTTTTTCCTAAAAGATTTTTTATCTATGACCGAGTTCTTATATCTTGTGAACAAATTTTCAGTACCCTGTCACGTCCCGTCAACAGAATATGGCATTTACACAATGCCATCAGACCCTGGGCACCCGATGACAGCAAGCCAAGTGCTCGGTTCTCCAGGGTTAGGGCATGGAGAGGAGAAGGAATTGAATGAAACCGACCCAGTACCTAATGGTCAAGTTGTGCACTTCTCTTGTCAGTACGGGTAAGTCGATATTGTTAGCATGAAATCACATTATTTTATGTTCTATATTTGGCTTATCCTCGAAAATAATATTTGTGAGAAGATGATTAAAAAACTGTTTTACATTATCTCGTCTCCATGTAAGCGATTCTGTGTTTCCTTTTGGCGTTCCATGATAGCGATGGAACTATATATCTATTTCTTGAAAGATTTGCTTTTTTATTTTATGATTTTATTGATCATGATCATAATATTATAGGTACAATGTCCAAGGACCAACAAACCTTCGTTGCTGGCTCGGAGAGTGGGCCGTCACGAGCATGCCGGAATGCGTGGCTGGTAAGTGTAAACGGCAATGAAGAATAACCAAATAATGGGAATGAAAGTGTTACAATATTTAAGTAGATAAGTTATAATCATATTATAATCATATTAAACAATTATAAATAAGCCATTATTATATTGAATTAATCTGATGTTGCTTAAAAAATTAAAATAATAGTTACATTTAACTGAACATAGGTACTTATTACTAAATTGTATTTTAGTATAGCGTTAGTAAACAATAAAAAATCACTAATAGCCATTAAACAATAAAACTTCCTAGAAAATCACTGAACACAACCCATTAATTTGTGAAAACTTGTTACCTCATATCCTGCCGCTTGAAGAAGCTACGGGAACCTCGGACTTTTTGCTCTGAGTAGGAGGCAAACTATATATGGATTTAGTCTATATTCTGAATAGCAGTGAATTCCAATGGCTGATGATTGTGAAACTCTTTCCAGCGCCTTGTGAGCTACCTCTACTCCACGGAGCCACCTACGAGGCAGGTTACAGAGCTGGACTAACAGTAGCTCATGCATCATCTGTGAATATTGCCTGTGAAGCTGGACGGACCCCACCAGCAACACTGAACTGCCACTTGGGGAGACTACAGCCCACTATTCATGATTTTTGTAGACCCTTGGGTAAGATAGATTTCGTTTTTATAATTTAGTATATAGTAGGGATAGGAAAGTTTTGGAATAGTGAGTGACCACGTACCGGAAAGCGCAACATAGAATGATCTAAGGAAAGTCGCAGAAAATCAGTGTATACAGTCCGCTGCCAGCTGGAAGCGTTTGGGGGACATCTCCAGCAAAGGATTTTTTGTAGATAAGATAATTATGATGAATTAATATAGCTTTCAAGCCGTGGTGATTTTCGTCTTCATCCTGGTGATACAGGTAAAGTATATGGGGAAATTGTTTCGGACTAAATTTTAAAAAAATTAACATCATTGTGTCTATTACAAAACGATCATGGGTTTCGTTACTGGGAAAATTCCATGTATTCCATTTTCATAACTAAAGTTTCACAGCCAGTTGCGAAAGAAGAGTTTTTTTCGCTGTTTCGTAACCATGTAGTTGTGAAAGAACAATTATTTTTCCACTCTCTTATAGGTACCAAAATTATTACTATTTTTTTTAACAAAGGATGATTTTGGAATAGTTTAAAATCGTTGTTTTTATTGGAACTTTCTAAATTTTAAGTTTAGCTCCATTAAAATAGAGGAAAGGTTTGTAAACACGACATTCATTGACTGTAGGCGGTACAAAGTTCTCCGGGTCAGCTTGACAATCATTATTGTAATCATTTTAATTCTAATTAGGTACCTACTCAACTCAGAAATTATTCATTAATTATTTATATTCTTAATTATTCTGACATTATTTAAATTGCTTATTAGCATACAATATAAAATATAATAGGTATTGAGCATTATTTATGATGAAAATATAAATTTCAAATTCCAGAAAATGTATGGATTCGCCAAATTTCAAAATAAATTATACTTATCGGTTAAAATGTTACTCACCTTCCCAAAAAAAACCGTGTGATACCTTCTACGCTTCAAACTGTGTTTCGGGAATGGGTACATCTGCAACTAATACTTTCGTAGAACTGGGAGCCCAAATCAGTAACCTGAAGTAGTATTCTGAAAACACTACACCAACAAACCAGCCGTCCACACCAATTGCTGCAAGTATAAGAAGATAGAACTGGCTGACTAATATTTAAGTCATCATCTCTCCTCTTAAATATAACTTTAGAAAGATCTATGTAAACTTAAGAATGCCATCTTACTGGCTGAACATCTTGCCATTAGGATGTAGGAATTTTATTTTGTTTGAGTCACTGACACGAAAAGAAAAAGAAGGATGCAATAAAATAATTAAATTGAGCAAAGTGGTCGGACGACATAAAAAAGTCGCAGGAAGCCGCTAGATGCAGGCCGCTGCCAACCGGTCATGTTGGAGACGTTTGGTGGAGGCCTATGTCCAGCAGTGAACTTCTTGTGGCTGAGGTGATGATGATGATGATTCAGTATATTATTTATAATGTTTACAGCTAATTTATCACGACCACGGCCGACATCAGAGTTTCAAAGTGGTTCAGACATCGTCAGGGAGGATATATCTGAATTGGAACCTGATATTGATGGCAAAACTATCACAGATTGTGGACAACCAGCGAGGTAAGAGATGGCATAAATTTATTGATTACTAAATAGATATAAAATACCAAAAGTCATACCTATTCGTTAATTTGTATTATAACAAATTGTGTAAAAGTGTGATTGTAATTATAATAAAATAAGAGAAATATGTTTTTTCATATTGGTAGCAATTATGATGATTTAATATCAAAAACATGCAAAAGAACTCTATTTATATGTGCATATTGTAGGTCACATCCTTTGAAAAGTTCTTATTTTAAATAGCAAAATTATAAGGTAGGTTTTTTCTCCTGACTATGAAGTTAACCATACCCATTTGACCATCTCTTGGTCACAGGACATTGTATCTAATTCCTAATGTCCAAGAAAAATATTTAAATATTTACTAGTCCCTTGGTCTTTCTACGAATGCTACATTTTCAAGTTATACTGCCAGTTTCTAAAACGCAATTTAATTTCACATTAAGTCTCAAGCTATCTCCTTTTAACTTTGTCTATAAAGACTGGTGGTGATGATCTGTAAACATGTCATGATTTCTACCAATGGCACTATTATTTTTAAATTTTAAATGCGCTTTCATTGTAGCTTCCGTGTGATTTTCGTGTCCATTTATCATAGACACATCTCATTCAGAGATAATGTCGCCACATTATGTGTTGACTTTGCTGGTGTCGGATTTGTCGACGGTATTACATGCAGATTGAAATATAAATAGATACCGAATTAGTACCTCGAGTGTCAGTGAAAAAACTGAAAAGAGATTCCTATATCCGGGAGTGTAGAATCAGTCCGATCGACTTTGAGTGTGAAATGAACCCTGTAAAAATTCTTATTTGAGTTGAGCTGTTAAATCAAATCATTTTTTTTTATTCTGTGGGCCCTCGCGGACACTTAGACACGTTTTTTTTTATTTTTTTTTATCTACCAGCATTACAGAATGGCCATTGATAAGAAGAAATTCTGAAAAGAAAACTCTGTACCTATTACTTGGTCTTTCTATGAAAACTAGCATTCCCATATAATGACGTTCGTTTAGTATTACGTAGTACCGCCTGGTATGCTCAATTTATGTCAATTTAGAGAAAAGGTGGAATTTCATATGCCAGCAGTCAGTTTTTTTTATTTTGCCACAAAGGTAGCAAACAAGCATACGGCCCGCCTGATGGTAAGCATCACCGTAGTCTATAGACGCTTGCAATACCGGGAGTTTCACTCACGCGTTGCCAAAAGTGGAGCTCTGGAGACCTTACTCACCGGTAGGAACACAACATGGCCGAGACCAATGCTATTTGGCTACGATCTTCTGTAAGGTGGAGGTTCTTCCCCAGACGGGCTGCTCCGATTTGAGCGGATTATCCCGCTTTGGCTGTGCCCTACCTCTCATAATTAATGATTAATAAACTGTTGTCGCTGAAATGTTCAAATGATGTCTCAGGAGATAATAAAATTTGGTGATATGTTTGCTTTTCTTTCTGATTAAATTCGTTGTGAGTTCCAAGATAGCTGTTAGTATCTCCCCCGGGACGTCAATAAGCTTCATTGCTTATTGTCAATCTGAGGTCGTTGCTGATCCTGGCTATACAGGAGACAGCGGTCGGAATGTGTGGTGGGCTCATCCCGAATGTTTGCTTTTCATTCAGAATGAGGATCTTGCGGTATCTATTTATATTTGTCTGTGGTGTTAAGGTTTTTGTTAACTAGTGACACTAGTAAAGTATGCGATGTAACTTGCGCTTTGAACGCATTCAGTTCGTTTTTGTTTCTTTCCTTATTTTGCTGTTGTCTGGTGTATAATAAGCAGTGTTTGAAGGAAGGTATACTTAATATCATAATAAGTTTCATTGACATCCCAAAAATCTACTCAAGTGTTAAGACAAGTTTTATGGGCGCGTTGAACCTCCAATACTTCGTGGTGTCAGTCGATGAAATACCCCCAATAAGGGTAAATACAATGTTATAAATTAATAATAATAAAATGGGAATTACTGACGTTTCGACCAGGCCGGGTCACAGGCAAACTGGTAAAACGTCATTTTATTATTATTAACTTATAACAATACAACGCGAAGTTATAATAAGTCGACAACTTTAAAATATTCTACTCAAGTGATTTGAAGTAAATCTTCCTTTTACTTAGTAAAACCGCGTCATCCATTAGGATGAGATGTGAAAAATGACAAAAAAATAATGTTTTTGCAAAGAATCTGCGTTTCTTATTTGCTGGCTGGATAGACTGAAGGGAACACAGGCCTTCAGGGATGCGAAGCCCTGGTGAGAGCCTTATAGGTTCGGACTTTTGCTTCTTTAAAATCTCAATCATTTTCCTTATTGCTACATTTGCACTCAGCTTTGTGATTCGTGAACTATTGCCAATAAACGTTGAATTTTTCCACGTTGTCGTTTACCTAAGTACACAATATGCACGCGTGTTGGCGTCGCGTTTCATACTACATTGATCTCTTTGAATATAAGAACCTCACGATGAAATGATTGCAACTTCGCGATGGATGAAAACACGAGGTGCATCCGACATTTCTGGACAAGGTCTTAATGTTGAGCGTCAAGTATTTCCTACTGGGTACCAAAGTGCCAATTCTTGTATCTCATTTCACATTTTGTATGAAAAGTTTGAAACTTGATTTCGAAAAAAAGTTGACTCGCTGGTTTCACTCGCGTCGAAGTTGATACTATTATTTAGGGCAATAGTTTTAGTAGAGGCAAGGGCTGAGTGTAAATATAGTGTAACATCATTAAAATCATCAATTTGATTAGTTCCATTAATTGAAAATACTTCATGGTCGTCTCAATTGTCATTATTTTCAACTTTTTCGTCACATCTCAAAGGATCTTCACATCATCATTTTAATAGGTTATTCTAGGTTTAAAATCCTCAGAAGGCAGGGCTTAGTTTCTTTAGGTATTCTTCATACGTTTATGTATGGATTAAGAAAGCTGTTTGTATGGCCACCGTTATGGCTTTTTTTGTCTTGGCCAAGCTTTGTTTTGGTTGCTGAGTTTCGAAAAATCGATGTTATAGTGCATGTAAATTGATTTTTTATATTTTTTCTAAATATCTTTCAAATACAAAAGATCAATACGATCTTGGTTATTAAGAAGTTTTTAATTTTGACTTATATCTGTACATAATTTTAAAATTTCTGTTTGAAAACTGGTTTATGCTCTTTGCTAGAAATTAATCTGAAATCTATAGGGTTCAAGGGACGTTGATATACCGTGATGGTACTGAAGTCAATGGAACAGTTGAAGGAAGTATGGATGGGTATCCTCACGGAACGGAGATCACGTTTAGATGCATAGCATCTATCATGGGAGAAAAGACTACGTGGAAACTAATATGTGAACAAGGAAATTGGGTTGGCAAGAGTTTTAATTGCGGTAAGTGAGTTATTTATTATTTTGACACTTTTAGGCAGATGCCAAAAACACTCGCATTAGTACTCTGGAAAATCTTTTCCAGAGTACTAATGCGAGTGTTTTTGGTCACATTCGAACGTCTTAACATTTACAAGTCGACCAAATTGAAAAAAAGTTTAATATTGTGAATTTACCAGACGCGTGTTAAATATCTAAACTAGCTCATGGTAAACTAGTTATGGTACTCACTTCAAAATGTGAGCAAGTAAAATAATTTTGATATGTAACACGTGTCTTATAAAATTTCGTCAAGAGAGTTCTTTTCTATTTAGACGGTTTGTTTACGTCGATATAATCGAACACGAACAAAAAGTCGTAAAATCACTCAGATGCATAAATTAATAAAAGATTTTTTTCAAAAATGGATGACTGATCTATATGAATAGGGAAATCTCTAAAGAATAAAATTTTTGCCAAAGGTTTTCTTGTGTTGTAAGTAAGTGTAAATTACATGTTTGTTAATATTTAATGTATATTACAAATTGCAGAAGAGTTGGAAGCCCAAAACGAAGAATTATTGAACAACAATAGCTGTACATTTAGAAATGAAGAACCACATGTTGTGTCCTTTTTTAACGACTTAGAAATTACTGAAACAGTGGATTTTCCGGCTGGATCAATGATAATTTCTAGGTATATACTCAAGTTTTTTTAACTTATATATAATGTGAACGACGGCACATCAAATTTAATCCAACTGTCATTGTCAGGATCTCTTCACTGACTCTTCAATCTATAGACCGTCCACTGTAATATGTCCCCTGGCGTGATGTTGGCACTGTCGACATAATCTCTCTTGCACTGTTTTTAAATGGCTTTGGCATGAAAAATTCGAAAAATATTTATAACTAGCTGTTTTGTGCTGCTGTGAAGTTACGGACCCATGCCCGTGGGAACCACATTGAATTTCGGGAAAAGCTATATATAGCCTATGTCACTCCCTGATAATGTAGCTTTCTACTGGTGAAAGAATTTTTGAAATCGGTCCAGTAGTTTCAGAGCCTATTCAATTCAAACAAAAAAACAATCAAACCTTTATAATATTAGTATAGATAATATGAAAAACATTTTTTTTATTTTTATTTGTACCATGAGCACGAAGTTGAAAATTGTAGAAATTTGAAAGTGAGGTCCATTTCTTCAAAGTGTTTACGTTAGTAACTTGATCTGCTGTCGACTGTATAATCATAATAAAATTAACTCGAGAATTTTAGTTATCACAAATTTTTAAGTAGCAGCTGTGTTATCTGCCGATGATGATTTGGAAACGGGTTACTACCAAATCCACATTAAATTTTAATAGAAGTAATTCAATGTTATTATAAGTAAATAGGCATGAAATCCTTTAGGAATATACGCCCTTTGGTGACACAGTAAAGATAACAAGGATTATTCTACAAATCATCTATTCTATACGTATAAAACGCTTTGTCCTGATTGGCTGACAGACGGATTACATAACCTAAACCACTGATCGTAGAGTCATGAAACTTACGAAGGTGTATTCTTTTCATATCATCAAATATGAAAGGATTTTTTAATTCCCATGGGAAAACGGGATACATGCAAACATAGTTGCGCGGCTTTCGCTAGTATATACTAATATTATAAAGAGGAAAGATTTAACTGTTTGTTTGCATTGGATAGACTTCGAACTACTGGACAGATTTGAAAAATTCTTTCACCGTTGGGAGGTACCTTACCCCTAAGTAACATATGCTATATTATATATTTTTTTAAATATGAATTCTTAGTAAAACCCATCCTTAGTGAAACCAAAGCCGGAGCGATGCTCTAGTTTAATAATATTATTTTTAGTTCAGCGATAATTTGCGCTTTAATCAAAATGGATCAACTTTTTTCCGCACAAACTTCTATGCAAATTATAGGTATTTAGTTTATGTTACTGTTAATTTTTCCTTTGTTTCTGAGTGGTGAGAACCTGGTGACCTGTGATACAGGCTTTTCAAGCCTACTTCAGGCACCAGCATCTCACACAATCGATAAGAATTTGTAAAATGCATTCTATAGTATAATCTAAATTTGTTTGTGAGATGAAATAAATAAAATTTATTATTTATTATTATAAAAATTTATTATTTAATATAATCAGGCACATCTGATCAGCTGAACTTTATCACAATGAAGGCTGCAGTCATATTTTGAGTGTTTTTTCAGTGAGGACTTCTACTCGTTATTCAGGAATTATGTATTTCCTTTTATGACGCTTATCATAAGTTTGTGTTGTCAGATTTGCAGCCATTTCATTAGGGTAAACTTCTAATAGTTTAATAATATAATTATAATTTTATTCAGGTGTAGCGACATTGGAAAGTACGCCATGACTGGTTCTCAAGCAAGAAAATGCATCGGCGGATCCTGGGATGGTGTCAAGCCAACATGCTTCGGTCTCAACCAGGAGAACGATTATGCTAGTAAGAATTAATTCTTTTAATACAATAATGATATCCTGTAAATATTATTAAACAAAGTCTACCGCGGGGCGTCTGTCTGTCTGTTCGCGATAAACTTAAAAACTTACTTAAGATCGTAGCCAAATAGCATTGGTCTCGGCCATGTGTTCCTACAGAGAGTAAGGTCTCCAGAGCTCCACTTCCCCCAAGTTTGGGTTGGGAGGGTTGGCAACGCGTGAGTGATACCCCCGGTATTGCAAGCGTCTATAGGCTACGGTGACGGCTTACCATCAGGCCGGCCGTATGCTTGTTACCTTTGTGGTATAATAAAAAAAATTGCTAATACTAAAATTTAATACGTGGTGGATTTTCACGTCCAAACCCTGCCTTCATATTATCCATGATAAAATCGCTCTTTAGAATTTTATTTATGTTGAAAAGATTTCATGTGAATGAAATCAACCATATTTATCAGGCTTCGTTCCAAAATACCATAATATTGTCACTTTCTTTCAGTGGAAAAACCTCCTACTATCCTCTTCAGGCATTCTGAGGGTCCCATCGCGCAGACCAACGACGGAAAACTGCTGGTGTATCCAGGAACTGTGCTGCACATGGAATGTCTTTGGATGAGGCGTTTTGGGAATCCCAAATGGAATGTCACCCATCAAAACCTTGAGTAAGTTGCAATACGTAAAAAAAGATAAATTGTTTATTACGTAAGTAAATTTTGTATTTGATTAGTTATGTTCTCACAGTGTAAATAATTTTATGGGATTAAATGTATAAACTTAGGTATTTGGTACACAGAAAAATAATTAATTAATAGGTAACAAAAACAGAATAACAGTAACAACGTTTTGTAGCAAGAAGGTCTCCGCTCAACATATGCTGTAATGTGAGCCACGGTGTTGGTTTTCCGCAGATGCGAAATTTTTTATTATTTTAATACGTTTTATTTGTAAAATGTAATAATAAGATAACTTTATTTAAAAATAAATTTAAAAAAAATGCAAAAAAAATAAAACTAAAAATTAACAATGACTTTTTTATCAATTAAGTATTCAGGTAGTTTACCTAGAATTATATATTTAATACTTGTTTCATTTACTTAGAGTGGACCGCAAGTATCCTGAAGGTTGGACCACGGATCCTGGACGGGACAGTGCCCTGGAGTACCGCTTAAGCATCATCAGCGCTGAAAAGGAAGACTCGGGAATCTACCGCTGCGAAACTCCCGCTAGACAAAGCCATCAAGTTGAAATTATTGTCGAAGGTATAAAAGATTTTGAAAAAATGGTTGTAAGAGAAATTTCATGTTCCATCCCAGGAATCGAAACTACGTCCTCTCGATATCCGGCCTATTGCTTTTACCACTGAACTACCCGGTAAAGGTGGTAAATTTTTTCATTCCTTTAAACCAAATACTATAGAAGACTAATACCCACAGCTTCGGAAGAATTCGGGCAAGACGCGACACTAGCGCCCCTACGGCATGAGGGCGGCATGAGATGAACGATTTCAAAACTTTTGTATGCAAAATGTTATAGCGCCCCTAGCGGCATGAGGTGAACGGAGGTTGCCAAGTCATTGCATGAGAAACGTCAAGAGCTGTAGGTATTGGTCTTCTATAGTATTTGTTTAAACAGCGCAAGGCGCAGTGGTTTTTTTTTTCTTTCGATCATTTTTCAAAATAAGAATGGTAAGTTGAACCGAACTAATTAGGCTGGTTTTAGAGTCGCGCTGATAGCACGCTGACCGTCGGCGCTGACAGCAAAATGTATGAACCGTCCGCGCTGATTACTACGCGTTATTGAAAACGGTTCCTAGATGTTCATAAATTTTTGGCTGTCAGCGCCGACGGTCAGCGTATTGTCAGCGCAACTCTAAAACCAGCCTAAATGGTATAATATGTATGTAGTTGTAGTATAAAAGTTTTGGCTCTTTCGCCGTACAAGATGGCCAGGTCTTACAATAATCTGATCAGAGCAGAACTTGACTCTTCCCCTTACAATATTGTCGGTCTTTGCAAATAAAGACATTAACTTGGAGTATTTTTTCATACCCCAGATGTCCACTGTCCGCCTCTGCCGATCCGACGTGGGCTTGTAGCGAGCGGACTCGGTACTCGTCTTGGCACTGAAATACGGTTTCATTGTGCCAATGGGAACGCACTACTTGGAGCACACACCCTGGTATGCCGTGCATCAGGGAATTGGAGTGCACCACTACCTGTTTGTGAAAGTAAGTTTGGAAAGTCAAAGACAATGAATTGATAAATTAGAACTAAACTTTAAAATCTAATGCTGTAAGGGTTGCTAAGGGGTGGCTAATAAAATCCTCTTCGTACGGTGGTAACTTTTATTGTAGTTCATACAGTTAACAAGTACACATAGGTATACATATATCACATACGGTGTCCCTAGAGGAATGTACCTCCTCCTAGCTTGAGATAAAGAGGACTGCGGGGCTATCGCTCCTTAATCTCCCTAAACTCTCTCCTGAAGGCCGCTAGGCTACCGAACAGGAGGAGCACTTGGATTCGAGAGGACTGCGGGGCTATCACACTCGTCTCCGTCTAGCTGTCGAATGAATGTTGGTTTAATGCCGGCCCTTTATATATCCACATCGAGCCGGTGGGGGCGCGTGCACCGGTGATGTATTCATAGTGAAGTCGAATCTATAGTAATGTCGTGTTACAATGCTATTTTAGATTCTAAGTCCATCCTTAAATCCTCACACCAAATAATTTTATTAATTTAAGGTATAATAATTTGGTATTATGCAACTCAATGTTAAGTGATCAGCTTAAATTTGATAGCACCGTTTGTTTTTTATTGCTACATATTTTTTTGTAAATAAGTAAATAAAATTTCAATTCCTGAAAGTTAAAAAACAGGAAACTAACTTTTCCTTACTGACATTTTGGTAGAAGAAGCCTCTGGTCATGGCCATGGTCATATTTATCCAAGTCTAAAATGTTTTCTATGGCAGGTGTGGAGTGCGGGGAAGTGATCCTGGACACGCCCCTGAACGAGGGGGAGCGGCGCCCACGCGTGGCCGTGGTGTCGCGCGGCGTGGGCGGGCGCGCCGCCTTCTCGTGCCCGCCGGGCTGGGCGCTCAGCGGCGCCACCGAGACCGTGTGCTTGCCCGCCGCTGACTGGGCCAAGCCCTACCCGGTCTGTAGAGGTGTGTATACAACACTTAATCCTGATACATCATACTAATATTATAAATGAGGAAGTGAGTTTGTTTGTTATTCCTTCACGGCTTGACTAATCACACACGCGGTACAGAGCCCAATATAGGCTACTTTTTATCCCGTGAAAGTATGTCATGTCATTCCAATGGGAAAATATTTTTTTTTCTACTGTAGAGGGCGCTGTATGAGATGCTATCGGCCAACAGAAGGCGCCACAAGTCGCACTATGGGTTGTTTTGTTCAACGAGATCTACGTCATAAAATTACCGCGAGCGAAGCCGCGGGGAAAAGCTAGTATATTATATTTCGAGGAGCTCGATGGCGTCGCTGTGTGTCGCACTCAAGAATACAAAAGTTAAAACGACATCGACCTTAGCCAGCGTTTGGATGGGTTTCATTATCTCGAGCTTCTCCGTGCTTCGGAGGGCACGTTAAGCCGTCGGTCCCGGCTGTTGTCGTTAGATGACGTTAAGTCAAGTCGGTGGCCTTCGGGCGGCTTGAAAACACCGGCCTCTGCCAATCCGCATTGGAGCAGCGTGGCAGAGTACGCTCTAACCACCTTCGATTGAAGGGAGACCCGTATCCCTGCAGTGGGGTTGATATGATGATATTCTATTTCACGAAAAGCATTGTTTATGTGTGCGTGACCGTTTCTACAAACGTTTCCAAGGTTACGCACACTACAATAATGTGCATGAAAACGTTACGAAATAGCCATAACTATGAAATATAATATATTATGTTAATACTAAAATTTTTGAACCAGTCAGATGGCAAAAGTACTTACTTGTGTATGATTCGTTGATGATGTGCTTTGGGATATCAAATTCCAGAGGTGTCCTGCCCAGCTTTACCTCCGCCAGCATCAGGCTATGTGCTGGGTCGTGCACCGTACAGGGCTGGTGATGTCCTGCAGTTCCATTGCAACCCAGAGCATACGCTACACGGTAGGCCTATCCTGGTCTGCCAGGAAAGTGGAAGATGGAGTGACAAACCGCCTACTTGTGAGTACTCATAGATCTATGATTTCGTTTAATGTATTATGTAAAACTGTGTAGGTATCTTACTAATACTAAAAAGAGGAAAGATTTGATTGTTTGTTTGCATTGAATAGACTCTGAAAATACTGGACCGAATTCAAAAATTCTTTCACCAGTAGAAAGCTACATTATCAGAGAGTGACATAGGCTATAATTTTTCCCGAAATTCAATGTGGTTCCCACGAGAACGGGTCCGGAACTTCACGCGGACGAAGTCGCGGGCAAAAAAGCTAGTCTATACTAATGTTATAAATAAGTAAAGTTTGTGTGTTTGTATATTTGTTAAATTGTAAGGGGTAATCTCGGGATCTACTGAACCGATTTTAAAAATTCTTTCACCAATAGAAAGCCACATTAATGCTGAGTGTCATAGGTTATATAAAAAACCGAAAAATGGAAAATATATACCACATAAAAGTACCACATAAAAAAGGCTTTTATGTGGTAGTCGGTTTTGCAAAGTGAATCGGAGAAAAAACGGTCGAATGAAAGCGTTTCTTACGAACGCCTGTACTAAAAAAGGATTATTAACATTATGCCCAACGAAGTGGGCACGGGTCAGCTAGTTATAGATAAAGCATAATCTATCAATACTTGATTAAGCCTGTTAGCTAAGTCTAAAGTTAAGTCGAGATATTTAATTTGGAGCGATTCCTTAACAATCTTCACAAGTTTCACAACTCGAGAGTCTGAATCATTCTTACATTAGTCTTTTGAACTAAACACGAGCAAGTACATTAAAAACAAGTATTCTGATTTATTATTAATTGTATCTAGTATATATTTACTCTAGAATTTCAACTGGAGGTTAGTAAAGTTGTTGTATCATTATCATTCAATAAATATCTTGATTCACTATCTACTGGGCTGTTACCAGTTCCTAATGGATTCATATATTTAATTTGTTCACAGGTGCTCAAGCGTGCACATACCCCGGTACAACAATATCGGGTCGTATGTCTTCAGTAAAGTTCTATTACAAGATTGGTGAGACTGTTACATTCACTTGTGAACCGGGTTATAGGCTGAAAGGAGCACCCATGCTACGGTGCTTGAAGTAAGTTAATATCCAAACTACGGGTCTATTCAATTAATAAAAGCAGTTAAAATCTAGTTTTTAGAGAGGTAGGACACAGCGGATAAACCCGTGGGGAAGGACCCCCACCTTACAGAAGATCGTAGCCAAATAGCATTGGTCTCGGCCGTGTTATGTTCCTACGGTGAGTAAGGTCTCCAGAGCTCCACTTTATACAGGGTCGGCAACGCGCGAGTGTTACCCCCGGTATTACAAGCGTCTATAGGCTGCGTGACTGCTTACCATCAGGCCCTATGCTTGTTTGCCACCTTAGTGGTATAAAAAAAAGTCTCTCTCGCTTGTTTTAACTTTTGTACTAGTAAGATAACACTTGAGATTGGACACTAGATTTTAACTGTTTTTGTTAAGAGAATAATAGGCCCTTAGTTCTAAGCCTGCGATCCAGTTTGAAACAAAGGTTACAACGAGATGCGTTGCTGGCTATATCCTTATAAACCAACTCCTAACCTCAGCACATGAGTAAATAAATGACGGACAGAGGCTTCACTTCCATACAACGTCGCGCGCCGAGGACACGCACAAAGGCATGAGGCGCGTGTATTGCGTGTCCTCAAAGCGCTCGTCACGTACACATGCTTGTGTGCGTGTCCTCGGCGCGCGCTATTGTATGGAGTGAAGTCTCTGTTCCGTCAGTTTATTTACTCATGTAACCTCAGTATGTACAGACGCTGCATCAAACGCATGCTCTAAATTCAAAATTCAAATTCAAAATATTTTTATTCAAATAGGCCTAATATAAGCTCTTTCGAATCGTCACATTTTTTTCCTACCACCAGTTCAGGCGGCAGATTTGTGCTAAGAAGAAACTGGAAAGAAACTTAGAACTTGCTCTTTTAAATGGTACTTATTAATAAGATACAAATTACAATGACAGAAAATATAAAATTAACACAAAATATCTGAAATTTGTAATGACGAAAAAAAAAAGAAACTGCTACCAAGAGCGTTTGTAGGCCAAGCATATGATATGAAACCTCTTGACTATAATGTTTTAAGGTGGTACGTTTCGGCGCGGAAATGATGCATATTTTTCCCTACAAACGTGCATTATGCACATTCATAATGAGAAGAGCCAATATTTATAATTTATATTATTATTATTCAGTAGTTATATTGTATTTGTTGTCGCCAAACCAATTTTCACGAAAATTCTATCTTTAATTGAGATGCAATTTGTAAAAACCCCCAAACAATTTGAATTTCCTTAGACACCTAATTTCAGAGCTAACATTTACCATAATCCATGTAACGCTTTATTCATAGCTGAGTAATTTATATTATTAATATTATTCCATTACAGAAATAGAAAATGGTCCAACGCAATACCATTGTGCACGCCAATAAACAACTACACGTCATCAGACACAGTCGCCATGTTGAACGAGGATATCGACGCGCTGCTGTCAGATGCCGCCATCTTGCCAACTGACATTTTGAAAACGCGGGAAACGCCCGCCATTTTGTCACCGGAGAGCTACAAAGCGGCGGTAACTAGGGTTGCAGCCGCGAAATTATTGCGTAGATCGCCAATTGAAAACTATAAAAACAGAATTTATAGAGTAAATAGATTGTTAAGGAGGGATACAGAGAGATAATTTTAAATGTTTTAAAGGTTTTCGTGTGTTTTGGACTTATTCAAAGAGTGGCGTAAGGTCTTGGTTATTGGAACCGCATCGACATCTTCCTAAAAACGACAACGAACATGTTTAAAAATTTGGCACACATAGGCCCTGTTTTGCTACGTCCAGTTAGCTTCTTTCTGAGATAACCTAAGGACATTTTATCTGACGGATAACGATATCAAGGGATGAATCAGGGCTGCTACTACGAAACGTAAATCCGATACTTCGGCCGAAGTATCGGAAGAATTTTAAACGTCGAATACAAGGTATTTCATGGTTATAATTCAACGAACTCTAAAATAATCATAAAGTACAAGGTATTTCATGCATACAATTCAAGGAATTAATAAAATAACCATGATAAAACCTTGTAATTCATAGTTAAAATTCTTCCGATACTTCGGCCGAAGTATCGGGTTTACGTTTCGTAGTAGCCCTCCAGGTTACTTAATGTTAAAGAACTAGATGAAAACAATATTCTTTCCATAACAATTTTATTGTTGTAGATAATTTTATTTATTATTGCAGATGTTTACATTACTTATGTAACAGATATATTTAACATCTAACATGTCTCGCTCATACAAAATGATAGAATGCATGAGTGGGATAACACCATAGACTGGCTGTTAACGAGTAATTTTAATAGTTCTACTACCTATCGCTAGATGCCGCTAGTCTTGGTATACACATGGCGCTCAAAACAACATTGATAAAAACCCGTTCATTTATTATTATCTGTTTATCTATGTGTAAAAATCACATAATCAGTGTAGTAACATTCCAGTGGGATTAATTTTATTGTCTATACTAATATTATAAAGAAGTAAAGTTTGTGTGTTTGTATATTTGTTAAATTGTAAGGGGTAATCTCGGGATCTACTGAACCGATTTTAAAAATTCTTTCACCAATAGAAAGCCACATTATTGCTGAGTGTCATAGGTTATAAAAAACCGAAAAATAGAAAACATATACCACATAAAAGTACCACATAAAAAAGGCTTTTATGTGGTAGTCGGTTTTGCAAAGTGAATCGGAGAAAAAACGGTCGAATAAAAGCGTTTCTTACGAACGCCTGTACTAAAAAAGGATTATTAACATTATGCCCAACGAAGTGGGCACGGGTCAGCTAGTATGTTATAAAATTAAATAGATTTAAACATGCTACTTGCTAATAAAATGGTAGGTACATATATTTTATCTGATATTTAAAGCAAAACTGAAAAATGGGGATAAAAAGTGCGCGTCGGACTCGCCCATTCTCAATTTATAGTTTTAAATTTTTTTCTTGTAAGTACTTTTGATTTATACAGATGTTACTTGCCAAGTTTCATAGTTCTCGGTCAACGAGAAGCACCTACTCTATGTTTTGACTCCCTTCAGAGTGTCGAAATATGCGTTATTTTTCTGAATAAACGACCGTATCTTTTTTAGGTAAACTTAGTAATTTGATTTTTTCACAACTTCATGGGACCTCCACGCATTTCCGAAATAAATGGTCTTGGCAGACAGACAACAAAGTGATCTTTTGAGGTACGGAATTCTAAAAACATTGAAAAAACATTATTTAGACCCTGTACACATGTACGCGCGTTGGCATCGCGATTCGTACTACATTGAACTCTTTGTACGTTAGACCTCACGATGAGATGCTTGTAACTCCGCGATGGAATGAAAACACGCGGCAAGTTTTCAGAACAAGGTCTTAGGCCACTTTTTTAATTGGTTTTCGAAGTTGTAATTAAATTTTGGATTATTAAATACGTACTTTTTGATATAAGTACATACTATATCAATTCCATTTATATTTATTATAATAGAAGTCCAGTATACCATTATAAGCAATAAAAATTAGTTACCAAAGAGATCTCGAATTAAAAAAAAATGGGGAATTTTAACCATAGATAGGAACACTAGCGCCATTTTGTTGAGTTAATTTCATCTGGTGGCGAAATGTGGTACTATATTAATTCGGTGGCGCCATCTATGTGTAAAATTCTCTATTAATTTAAAACAAAGGATTTGAAAGGATATTGAAAGACTTTATAAAATTAATTGTGTAGATTAGTTTAAGCCTATTAGAACTGTCATGATATTTTTCACTAGGTTCAGGGAGACCGGCTAGGAAACATACATTTTTAATTTAATTATAATGATAACGCCAAATAGTGCGGATTTGGTTTTCTAAATGTTATTTTATCTAAATTCCATCTCATTCGATACACTTTTGAAATATGGCCTCAGTTTTTTTGCACGGAATTCAGTTTGGTCCTTCGAACCGGATATTCCATCCGGATTTGAAGGACCAAATCCACCTTTTTACAAATATACCATGACAGTTCTATTAAGCATAAAATAAAAATATTGTTAAGTAATTTTAATTTATTTCTTTAAAGACTGTACTGAGATTATATTTTCGTAATTATAATTACGTTTTGTTTAAAAATATTTAAATGTGTTTAAAAGTTTTTTCGGAAATGTAAATAGGAGTGCTTTGCCAAAGTCTAGTAATACTAACTTCTATAAATATAGTTCTAATACTAAAGCTTGTCATCCATTGATTAGGAGATAAATATGTACCATATTTCAACTGTTTCTTAGAGATTTTCAGACTACCCTTTTTAGTTGCCGTGATCGGCGATGAAACAAAATGGAGTCGCTAAAAACGCTGACTAAAACCGAGACTAAAATTAACTAGTCTAAAAAAATAAATTTAAGGATTTAAAAATGATTTGAAAATCACAATTCCATTGTTAAAATTAATTTGAAAAAAATTACAATGTATGTCAGTTTTTTCGTTTGCTGTCCTAATCATCTCTTTAGTGGATGACATGCTTTATTTACAGTAGTTAGTCACAATTTACTGACAAAAAATCATCAATGAATAGAAATCTAAATATATCTCTTCTCATAACATGTCCAAAACGTAAGTTATCTTTTAAGAAATGCAATCAAAATTGATATTACTGTTTCCCTTTAGGCGTCGACCCCACTGTGCGCGGACTAGCGGTCAGTTCTTTAACCAACGCGGTCCGGTGCGACTGCTTTTCGTGTAAGATTCTAAGCCACCACATACGTAGGTTAGGTTACGGTGAACGCGGAACGCAGAACTCTGACCGCTAGACCGCGCGCAATGCGATCGGCGTCGGCCCTATCAAAAATGAGGTAATCAAAGTGTAACTTAATGTCTAATAATCCATAACATGGTGGATTTTTGTCAGTAACTTATAATAATAAGATAAATTTGAAATATTAAGGAATTATAAATTAAATAAATACTAGTACCACGCACAAAATGTTTGAATCTACTTTTTTTTTGAAAATTCGAAATGGAAAACAGCTTAAATACATGATCTATATATATAAAATGCTTTGTCCTGACTGACTGACTGACTGACTGACTGACTGACTGACTGACTGACTGACTGAGAATCAACGCACAGCCTAAACCGCTCATCGTAAAAATCTGAAATTTGGCAGGTAGAACTATTATATGACGTAGGCGTCCGATAAGAAAGGATTTTTCGAAATTCGAACTCTAAGGGGGTAAAAAAGGGGGGTAAAGTTACTATGGGACAACTTGATTCCTTGGTCCAATCTACTTCAAATTTTGCATAAAAATTGTTTAAGAGAATTGATAGAAGATGTGATTCTTATTTTATTGAAATTCTTGAAAAAAATGTATTTTGTGGGTAGTTTTCTTCGAGTTGATATCAATACTCATACTCCTTAGTGCTTTTGATTTCAATTACATTTCATTTTGACACATCCGTGAAGTGAAGTGTATCATCTGTCATGTAATTATAAATTGTGAATATTCAATCATAATATCGTCTATTTATTCTGTTTGTGATATCGGAAAAACAGCTAAAATTCTAACTATGTATAAAACGGACTGAATTATATTAATCAATAATAAATAGTAAGTAATTAAATATTAAATTTTATAATATTTGACAGGGTTCAAGTTATATTGGTCAATGGTTAAATGGCATACATTTTTATATTGTCTCTTTCTCACTTATAGGAAATCTCATTACGTCGACTCGCTCTATTATTTCGTAGTGTTGTTGTAAGCTGAGGTTGTAGGTATTGAATTACCGATATATTTATACATTTTTTTTACGGAAGTGGTTGGAAAACAAGCTCAGGAATATGGATCATTTGATATTAGGTGATTACCGTCGACTATGGAGCACATAGATTCTAGGGTCCCTAACCCGTTGCCGACCTTTAACAGGAAAAAACAGGATATAGCGAGAAATAGTATAAGGAATGAGTGAGATTTTTTTTTATACCACAAAGGTGACAAACAAGAAATTCGGATATTTCAATCCCCGAACGAAACGCATTGCTGCTTCACGTCAATATTCTGTAAAAGGGTGACTCTTCACTGGTCGGGCTAGCCTATTTCATAAACGCCCACTCCAAAGATGTAATGAGAAGTATAAAAATAGAAAAAAAAAATCTATACATATGACAATTTTTTGGGTGTGTTCTGAAAAGTGTAGTGTATGATGTAGGCAACCGATATGAAAGGATTTTTTGAAATTCCCACGGGAAAGGATAAACGCACACGAAGTTGCGCGGGTTTCTCTAGTAAATAATATAATCATTATTACTATGATTCCATTATTACAATTCATGGAGCCCACACTGTCCCACACTGTGGGCAAAGGCTGTTGAAACAATCTATTGCTAAAAACTGCATTAAAATGAGTTTTAAGCTGTTTTTCAATTATTAAAATTATGCATATCAAAGTGAAATCATATCGTTAATGTTTTGGATAATAACATCTTTACAATAATAACATCATTTTAATGTATTAATTACGTTTTAAAACATAAATAACAATAATTAAACTCAGAAACAAAATGTGAATAAATACAGATTTGATTGTAAAAGATTTTTAATAATTTCAAACCCTCACATCTTAAGAGAGGTAGGGCACAGCGGATAATCCGCTCCGCGTCTTTCTTGCCCGTCTGGTGAAGTACCTCCATCTAACAGAGATCGTAGCCAAATAGCATTGGTCTCGGCCATGTTGTGTCATACGGTGCGTAAAGTCCTCCAGAGCTCCACTTTTTAGAGGGTCGGCAACGCGCGATTGATACACCCTGTATTGCAAGCGTCTATAGGCTGAGGTAACTGCTTACCATCAGACGGACCGTATGCTTGTTTGGCACCATAGCGATATTTATAAAAAACGAATGTGGGAAGATCTTACCTTTAATAGGGGAAACCTGGTCCGCGGACGGGTAGCTCCCTAGACCCTAATCCATCGTGGAGGGCTGGAGGCGGAACCGACAGATATACCTGTGCAATTCACGTAACAAGAACCGATTCTAGTTCGATTCAACGACACTCACTGTCCCGTTCAATTCCTATTTTGTATGAGTGAGACAGCGAGTGTCGTTGAATCGAACTAGAATCGGTTCTTGTTACGTGAATTGCCCCACTGCTCTGTAATAGGACGAAAGCAAGCTATTAATGAGCAAATGCTACTTAGTAGCAAATGTGTTCATGAATTGCTAGTGATAGATATGCTTATTTCAAGCCTGCACGATGCCGTTCGATTTTCGAGCACGCTACCTGTAGCGCGGGCGTGCTTTGAGCACGTCTGAGCAGATTTGTTTAAAACTTGCATGCTTGCTAACAAATTTGAAGGTGTATGATTAAAATTAGCATACTTATTGATGGCAAATGTGAACAGCTGCAGAGACTGCAAGTTTTATGCATACCCATTATTAGGCTCACCAGCGTGCTATTACAGAACAAATCTACCTATTCATACCTTTAGCACAGAATCTATACAAATTACTAATATTATAAAGAGGAAAGATTTGATTGTTTGCTTGTTGGTTTGTTTGTTTGAATTGAGTAGGCTCCGAAACTACTGGACCGATTTCAAAAATTCTTTCACCAGTAGAAAGCTACATTATCAGGGAGTAACATAGGCTTAGCTTTTCCCGAAATTCATTGTGGTTCCCACGGGAACGGGTCCGGAACTTTACGCGGACGAAGTCGCGGGCAAAAAGCTAGTAAATAATAATTACGTATAGATAGGACGAGTGACGGATGCCTACCTTTTAGGACCATTGAGATTAGCTAGTTGCGGCGATCTGCGATATTTTGACAGCCAAATGCATAGAATAACAAGATAGAATCACTAAAAACGCCGATAAAACAAGAGAGGTAGGGCACAGCCGATAATCCGCTCAAATCGGAGCAGCCCGTCTGGGGGAAGGACCTCCACCTTACAGAAGATCGTAGCCAAATAGCATTGGTCTCGGCCATGTTGTGTTCCTACTGTGAGTAAGGTCTCCAGAGCTCCACTTGGGGGGGTTGGCACTAATTACTATATAACTAAAGGCTACTGTGATGCTTACCATTAGGCAGTCCGTATGCTTGTTTGCCACCTTTGAGGCATAAAAAAAATTAAAAAAACTTGAATCATACTTATTTACGGACTGCTCAACTGTTTCATAGGTTGACTTAACTACTCGATACAGTATAAATAACTGTTCAAAACAATACAATATTAATTAAATACTAAACTCATAGTTTAACTTGGCCGCCATAATGAAAACATTAATCAATTATTATCACAAACAAATCAATAGTCAATTTATTACATAATAGATAACTTACTATTTCAGTATACATTGACGTGTTTTATAGATAACATAATAAAAGTTGCGTTGAGAACGCGCAATGAATTGTGTTATGAACAATTTAATAGCGGCGAACATAACAAAACTTGATTTCGTGGTATGTAGTTACTACGATGCATTGAATATTTTTTAGTTGTGCGCGCGCCGCGCTGTCGAGACGTTGTTTGTGAAAAGTTATGCGTTTCCCGCCGAAACGCGAGTAACTTTTATCGAATGACAAATTTAAAAATATGTATTTTGTTTGTGGTTTACAAAATAGTGATGTGATTATACAATAGTTTTTTTTTTGTGTGTGTTTTATAACAGTTTAGTGCTGTGCTTTCATGGTTTTTTTCGTCGCAACGTAGTCTGATAATGCTGATACGTTATGGAGGTAGGCAAGTTTAGAATTGTTAATAGTTTTGCTCGTTCAGAATTGTTTTTGTAATTAAGTTGCCTTTTGTTAGATACTAACTTATGTATCGTAAATTGTAATTTTATGTATTTATTTTATCTCTATATTACTGATAAAACATACCCTACATGTTTTCTACGTCATCCGAATCATCATATCAACCCACAATCATCCCACTGCAAGGATACGGGTCACCCTTCAATTGAAGAGGGTTAAGAGCGCACTCTGCCACGCTGCTCCAATGCGGAATATCAGAGGCCAGTGTTTTCAAGGGTTCCGACTTGGCTTAACGACTGTCATCTATTGAGAAAAACATTACTTGAATAAAATAAAATAAAAAAGTTTTTTTTAGTTTTTTAGTTTAGTTTTTTTTAGGTAGGGGTAGGGTAGGGGTAGGGTAGGGGTAGGGTAGGGGTAGGGTAGGGGTAGGGTAGGGTAGGGATACACGCAAACGAAGTTGCGCGGGTTTCGCTAGTTTAAAATATTTTTGTAACGAATGATCTCAGGGAAACAACGCTAACATTACTATTTGTTATAATACCCCAGGGGTGTCGTTAATAATGAACCACGAAATCTTTTTTATACCATTAAAGTGGCAAACAAGCATACGCCTGATGGTAAGCACTCGCGCGTTGCCGACCCTGTAAAAAGTGGAGCTCAGGAGACCTTACGCATCGTAGGAACACAACATGACCAAGATCTAATGCTATTTGGCTACGATCTTTTGTAAGGTGGAGGTCCTTCCCCAGACGGGCTGCTCCGATTTAGGATTCTCCGGACGGATTCATAGGACGGGCTGCCCCGGATTATCTGCTGTGCCCTACCTCTCTTAGAGTATTTGCAAAAATAACTTTTTCTTTATAATACATTATTTCCTAATTATATTAGCGCAAACCATAACACAATGTATTTACTGTACCTGCTAACGAAACGCTAAAAAGCCTTGACAATGTGTTATTGTGGGACCAAAAATAAAGTACTTATTGTCATATTTACTCGTTATTTAGCCGTAAAAAGTTATTTTAGCAATTGCGCACACTGGTTACACACATAGATGTTTATAGACCGTTCACAGTTTCGTAGCCGACGCACGAACAACGACCAATTTATTTATTTGGCTTGCCAACAATTGTTTACACTGTTACTTACACTAATACATTTTCTTTACTTTCAAAATGTGTAACAATTACTTACGGGCTAGCACAACATGCATAACTAGTATTTTTATTATTTATTTGAGTTTTTATTACAATTCCGAAAAGTGTTCACACACAGATCTGTAAAATTTTCCCTTGGGATCACAGTGCACATCAACAATATCACTACAACTATTTATGCTTTTACAAAGCCGGGATATTGGAGAATTAGAGCCCAAAACAGTTCTGCGCAAGCGGATACAGCGGAGTTACGCGACTTCGGGGGTATCTAGATGGAGCAATTCGTAAAAATAGGTTTAAACCCCTCAAAATAAGAAGGAATTCGTCGCTGCTCGTGCGTCGACAGTACGTAGTGGACGCTCGAACAGCGACGAATTCTATCAAACGTGTTGTTTACTTTCCCCGTGTTGTCCCGGGTTCGATCCCCGGTCGGGTCATAATGAAAAACGAACTTTTTCTGATTGGCCTTGGGTCTTGGATGTTTAACTATACTTAGTCTGGCCATAAATACTGTTACAATGAAAAATAAACAAAATATTACATTTGAATTTGGAATCTGTCATTTTTATATGATTTTTCATTGTCTTTTCTTATTTTGGCGCCAATACATTGTACCATACTTTGCGATATTAAAATGGAGTGGGGTGATAAAGAGAACCGAATCGCTGTGATTGCATTACACAAAGTAGGTATGGAGCCAAGTGCAATTTTGAAACCTCTCCATACGCTTGGTATTAGTAAAATGTTTGTGTACCGGGCCATTAATAGGTACAATGAGAGCTCCTCTGTTTGTGACAGAAAAAGATCTGGCCGTCCACGTAGTGTTCGTACGAAAAAGGTGGTCAAAGCAGTAAGGGAAAGAATTCGAAGAAATCCTGTCCGAAAGCAAAAGATTTTATCTCGGGAGATGAAGATAGCAGCTAGAACCATGTCGCGTATTTTAAAAGATGACTTAGGAATTGTAGCTTATAAGAGACATACTGGTCATTTCTTAACTGATAATTTAAAAAAGAATAGGGTGGTAAAATCGAAAAACTACTGAAGCGGTACGCAAAGGGAAGTCACAGAACATTTTTGTTTACGGATGAGATTTTTTTTACAATTGAGCAACAATTTAACAAACAAAATGACCGTATTTATGCTCAAAGCTCTAAGGAAGCTTCCCAATTAGTCGACAGAGTGAAAAGTGGGCATTACCGGACTTCAGTGATCGTTTGGTGGGGTGTTAGCTATGAAGGAGTGACTGAGCCATACTTTTGTGAAAAAGGTATCAAAACATCGGCACAAGTGTATCAAGATACCATTCTTGAGAAGGTAGTTAAGCCCCTTAACAACTCCATGTTCAATAACCAAGAATGGTCCTTCCAGCAAGACTCGGCGCCGGGTCACAAAGCTCGGTCCACGCAGTCTTGGTTGGAATCGAACGTTTCCGACTTCATCAGAGCTGAAGACTGGCCGTCGTCTAGTCCCGATCTTAAACCGCTGGATTATGATTTATGGTGCGTTTTAGAGAGTACGGCTTGCTCTAAACGCCATGATAATTTGGAGTCCCTAACACAATCCACACGAGTGGCAGTGAAGAATTTTCCCATGGAAAGAGTGCGTGTTTCTATTGATACACGCACTCAAAGTTTAAAGTACTGTATTGCAGCCAATGGAGACCACTTCGAATAAACCTTTTATATTTTAAATTGTTTTCTATTTATGTATTAAACTAACACATTGTAAAAGTAATAAATGTTATTTGCCATTGAAAAATAAAAAATAACTATTTTACAATATTTATGGCAAGACTAGGTATATGTATTTGTTATAAAATATAATATCGTTGAGTTAGTATCCCATAACACAAGTTTCGAATTTACTTTGGGGCTAGCTCAATCTGTATGAATTGTCCCTATATATTTATTTATTAAATAAGAGCGATCCATATATAAGTTTGATCAATGACCAACTGCTAACTAGTACTGCAGAAGCAGTCCGTCTATATCGGCTCGCACATCGCACATTATTAAATTTCTGCTACAGAATCATTCCTGTGACACTTATTTTGAGCGTTTTAAACCTTGAGGGCTACTACGAAACGTAAATCCGATACTTCGGCCGAAGTATCGGAAGAATTTTAACCGTGAAATACAAGTTATTTCATGATTATAATTCAATGAACTACTAAAATAACCATAAAGTACAAGGTATTCCATGGATATAATTCAAGGAATTACTAAAATAACCATGAAATACCTTGTATTTCACGGTTAAAATTCTTCCGATACTTCGGCCGAAATATCGGCTTTACGTTTCGTAGTAGCCCTCCTTGTTTCATATCTCTCGTCTAAGGTAAAACTGTGAACGGAGAGTACCTACCTACCTACATTTCAAATATTCAAATCATTCTTCTTCTTTCTTTCTTTTCTTAATTAATGGCGTTTCTGTCGTGTCTTGACTACACATTGACAATTTCGCCAATGTCGAGTATTTAAATGAACACTTTTTATCAAAAAAGTACACTTTAAAAAAGCAACGTGGTACGGTGAGGATCCGAGGTCGCCATCTTGACGACCTTCGTTGACAAGGCGGCGATCTCGAATCATATTCAAATCACCTATTTTTTTTATTTTTTTTGCCTACCACTTATATGTCACTTTGACAATGACATTTGTTTGTTTACATTGACAATGACATTGTTTGTTTACATTTTTGATCTTAAATTCCATTTCGAAGTATACTTACGTCTTTTTAAGCCTTCGGATGTAAAACCGCGTTAGAAAATGAGTGTTACATAAGAATTAGGATGTTACCATAGGTGTATATTAGTTTACGTATAATGATTTTAAAAAAACATTCAATTAAGTGGAAAATTGAGGAAACAGGAACGTGGAAATCCTAAGTTTATATAGTGTTTTCGTTGTTCATTTCTACAGGGTTTTATTTCACTATTTATAGACCTACTCAGTAGGTAGTAGGCAGTACTTACAAATGAGTGCAATGTCATAGAATATGACATTCAAAAGAAAATATTATGATATTTCTAGTTATAAAAGAAGAGAGGTAGGCACAGCGGATTGTCACGTTGCCAGGGAAGCCAGCAACGCAGCAAGGTAGGAGTAGAGAGAGAGATAAGAGAAAGAGCAAGAGTTAAATAGGATATTTATTTAGTCTCAGGGTGCGTGGTAGAGATTCACTTGCAAGTTCCTTGTGACACTTAGCTCGACTTCTTCGGGTATCAGACGACGGGCGTAGGTTCTGAAGGTGTAGGGCCTTCAGCAGTAGACCGGCTCAGCAACCGGTGGCAACCGTCGGGGTAGAGAGAAGAAGCTCGGGGCGTAGCGAAGCTGAAGCGGCTGTGTTGCTCAGGGATAGCGTGCTGAACCCGTAGGGAAATTCAGCGGCAGTGCAGAAGTAGATATAGCGTAGCCGTAGGTAGGTAACCCGTAGGTGGTTAAACCGTAGCGTAGAAGTCCTGGAATGGTAGGGTATGACGGTTTTAGTTCCCGTCTTCCAGGCACTCTGCGAGCCACCCCCAACAATCCTGACGCTGGCTGGACGCGAACAGCTAAGCGTCCAGGCCACCAATTGTTATAGGGGGCTCCACAGAGATACACAGAAGGTAAGCTCGGTTACGTACATTTGAAGAACGTACGGAACCTCAACACAAAGAAATAGATATTTAAATTAGCATTACACACTAGAAAATTAAAGATTAGACCAAAACACAGATTATAGCAATTTAGAAAACTTATTGGAAATTTCTTAATGCACTCACCTGATTCGGACACTGATTTTACTCACGAATAAATGTTATATGTTAACGTTAGACAAATACGTCTCGAGAGCTTAGATAGAACACAATTAGTAGAATTGACTTTACAGACTGAAGTTCGGATGTCGAATGGCAATAGGAGTTTGCCGATGTAACTTATTGACTCCTATGACTGTTAACGGAATTTTAGAAATTACTAGAAACTTCCAATCCTTTGTTTCGAATGACATGAGCGGGCGCAACGGCGATCCGCCAATGACTGAAGTTTAGTACAACATATGGCCACACCCAATCAATGAACGATAATCTATCAAACGAATGTGGGCCTTAATACTTAGAAATAAGGTCCACCCACTAGCTGGCCATATAAGGCATTGTCGCTTATAAAACGCGAGCGCAGCGATCTAACCATATATGGGCATTTTTGAAACGCATGACCCCTATTGGATTACGTTCTAAGTTAGAAAAGTTAATATTCAAATGTTTTAATTATAAAATTACGTGTGAATGAAGTTCACAACGTAACAGGATAACCCGCTCAAATCGGAGCAGCACGTCTGGGGAAGGACCTCCACGTTACAAAAGATCGTAGTTTTCAAATTATTAACAACAAAGACAGCAGCATTTGTCTTGACTATGTTGAGTTCCTACGGTAAGTAAGGTCTCCAGAGCTCTACTTTTGACAGGGTCGTTGGCAACACACGAGTATAGTATCCCCTGGTATAGCAAGCGTCTATCTATACCTATCTAGACCGCTTACCATCAGGCGGGCCGTATGCTTATTTACCACCTTAATTGTATACAAAAGAAAATGTATAAATAATGTTTTTTCTAATGCAGTTTGTTGAGTCCTTCTAAAATATTTATTGTATTTGTATTCTTCGTCTTTGACATGAAGTGCCTGTGTGGGTTTAGTCTCTGAATAAAGATTTTCATTTCGTAAAATTCATTTTTAGTTAAAAGTAATTTTGTTTTCCACTAAGTAAATTATTAATTTCTGTAAATGCTAGATACCACAGCAAAAAATGTTTTCGGGTATTTCTGAATGACTTTCAAAGTCGCTTCACACAAATCACCTCTAGACATTCTCGGTAAACCCTACATGCCTTTACTAAAGTTATTATATCTAACAAGTTTTTCCTTATCTGTCTGTTTGCACGTGTTAGCCAATTTACATACACGTGTCAATTATAATTACTTTATATGTAGACGTGTGTTCTTACTGGTATTAATACAAATTATTATCTAGTTAAAACATAAAATTATAGTAATACTTGTTAGCGGTTTTAACCGCATAGGTAATCATTCAGGTGGTCTCAGATTGCGGAGTTACTCGTCGAGTCGCGCGTATGAAACTCGCGAACGCGCGCGAAATGGCACCTTGGCTAGGTATACTTACTTTTCTGTTTGATTCGAATAATCAGCTACCAAAGCGAGCGAATTGACGACAAAAAAAAAAATTTAAAATCACACGTTGCCATCTCGAATAACTCGGCTTGCGGGGTTGCGGAAGTATGAGTTTAGAGTAAACTTTCGACGGACGTAGTGGTAGTGATTTTGGTATGCCCAATGGTATGACCCTTAAGTAACTATGGAAGAAGAGCAAAAATAAGTTTCTAAGGGCCAGGAGGGCTACTACGAAACGTAAATCCGATACTTCGGCCGAAGTATCGGAAGAATTTTAACCGTGAAATACAAGTTATTTCATGATTATAATTCAATGAACTACTAAAATAACCATAAAGTACAAGGTATTTCATGGATAGAATTCAAGGTATTACTAAAATAACCATGAAATACCTTGTATTTCACGGTTAAAATTCTTCCGATACTTCGGCCGAAATATCGGATTAACGTTTCGTAGTACCCCCTCCAGGTTTTGTTTATTTATTGCATATACATTATATTATTATACATAATACATAACACTAATCAACACCTTTCAGGCATAGCAAAAGTGGAAAATGTGAGGCAGCCATCTTCCAGATATTCTTTAACACCATCGTTATAAAGTCCCGAATAGCTAATTTATGGAAGTTTGTATTGTTGCAAATTTACTCTGGTTATCTCGTGAATAACAAGTGTGATTATAATATTATCGTGTAGTGCTTCTGTATGTCTGTCACGGCCCCCCAATAACGATGACAAGGTCGTGCTGTCATCCAACCGTGACACATGATTACAGGCTCATTATTATACTTCTACCTAATCGTTCAAGCTACCTGCTTGAAGCGACGAATGAGTGATTAAAACACTTGTTTTTACATAGTATAAACGGTGTTTTTTATACCTATATATAAGGCGGCAAACAAGCGTAAACCGCCTGATGCTAAGCAGTCACCGTAGCTGATGGACGCTTGCAATACCGGGGGGTATCACTCGCACGTTGCCGACCCTCTAAAAAGTGGAGATCTGGACACCTTACTCACCGTAAAAACACAATCGTTCAAGCTACGTGCTTGAAGCGACGAATAAGCACGAATAAGTAATTTAAAAGCATGTTTTTACATAGCCTAAACATTGGTCTAAGTCCTCAATACTTCCTACTACGACTATTTTCTTTCTAATTAAATTCGTTGTGAGTTCCAAGGTAGTTTCCCCCCGGGACGTCAATAAGCTTCATTGCTTATTGTCAATTTGAGGTTGCCGATGAGACACAGCGGTGGGAATGTGTAGAAGGTTTGTCAAAAAAATCTAAACACTAGTCCTAGTAATGGTGCTTGACGGGATAAAATTGTTTTTTTTTATCTTCTTCTTATCCTATTTTACGTGGGGTCGGTACAGCATGTTTTTCCACTTCGCCCGTCATTCGTCATCTCGACCTTAATATTCCTTCTCCACATATCATCCATCACACATTCAATTCAACTTTTCTATGGTCTTCCCCTATTTCTAGGGAAGTTCCGGACCCGTTACCGTGGGAATAACATTGAATTTCGGGAAAAGCTATAGCCTATGTCACTCCCTGATAATGTAGCTTTCTACTGGTGGAAGAATTTTTTGAAATCGATCCAGTAGTTTCGCAGCCTATTCAATGCAAACAAACAAACAATCAAATCTTTCCTCTTTATAATATTACTAGCCTTTTTGCCCGCGACTTCGTCCGCGTGAAGTTCCGGACCCGTTCCCGTGGGAACCACATTGAATTTCGGGAAAATCTATAGCCTAGGTCACTCCCTGATAATGTAGCTTTCCACTGGTGAAAGAATTTTTGAAATCGGTCCAGTAGTTTCGGAGCCTATTCAATGCAAACAAACAAAGTAACAAACAAACAATCAAATCTTTCCTCTATAAAATATTAGTATAGATTATAGATAGAAGAAAACACCCAAACTCGATACTATCACAAATGCCATCACCATCTCATAAATGCTTGCCCCGAGTCTGAAATGGAAACCGCGCCATCTGGGATTTCCAAAATTATAGTAAGGATTGTGCTGGTCAATCATACCTATGGTCAAACGACCTTCAAAAGTCTACCTTCATATTTCTAATCACCGCAACGCCTCGTATCAATCGATCACCGCGTTCATTGTCGGTTAACTGTATGCAGTCCACAGTTAGGTGCGAGCGAGACGCCGATATACTTAAGGTGCGAGTAGAAAAGAGATGGAAGACGCCGTGATCAATTTGTGCACGGGCAAGTGGAGTGTGAAGCTTGTAGGGTTGGTACATGTACATTAATTAATTAATGTTTTAATGTTCGTTGTTAAGCCAATGAGTAAAAGTATTCTAAATATTGCGTCTAGGGATTTATTTAAATTTTTATTTATCAATAGTACTTATTCATATTTTTCTATGTAATTACAAAGTTTCGTAACATTATTAGCATATAAACTTTTGTTATTAGTTCTCTATCCTGCACACCTCTTTCATTGGTGGAACACGTACATAGGTACATACACATTTATTTCGCTATCTGATATCATTTTTACTCATTTTTTATTTAATTTAGACAATCATTTTTAAACAGGTAGGATACAAATTAATATCTTACATTTCTTTAGTTTAACTATTCTAATTCAACTACTTATAAAAAACTAAAAACTAAACTATACTAAAAATTAAACTAAAACAGTAATTAAAAATTATAAAGATAGGGTCCTTGTGGCAGCGTACGTACCCAAAAAGTTATTTTTATTATTTTTTTTTTTTTTTGTATTTTCTTATTTTTCGTTTTTGTTTTTCTATTTAAGTTACCTTTATTTTGTAATAATGTATGTGTGCTAGAGATATACTTTTATCTAATAATCGATTTATGTATCTTAACTTACTTTCTCAAGATCGCCAACCCTAACTTCACCGTAGATCGTGCATGACGCATCGCACGCACACACACGTAAACTATGCATATCGGTGCTTCCTGCACTGTCCGTGTATGGGCTGTCTATGGGATATGGTTTAATAAAACTAATAGGGATTCATAATGACATAAGGATAATGATAGAGTTACATAATAATACCAATGATAAAAAAATCTCAATCTCATCAATCAATCAATATTTATTTGCTAGATAATGAGTTTGAGTTTCAAGAGCAAATCACACAGCACACAGCACGACGAGTCGAATCTGTTTTTGTTACGAGAATGGGAGGGGGGGGGGGGGGGGGTTTCTATGGGATATGGTTTTATAAAATTACTAGCTGTTTACCCGCAGCTTCGTGGTCCAGAGGAAATGCCATTCATATTTTTCCCGCGGGAATAAGACATTTTTCCTTCGCGCAAAGGGTACATTAAGCTGCCTAATTGCGGAGAAGGCCCGCACAACAGGTCCGAACAACGAGAACAAGATATTTTTCCGGGATAAAAAGTAGCCTATGTCACTCTACACAATTTACACAGCACCCGATTCCAAAGTAAGCTAGGCACAGCACAACGCTTGTCCACCACGGTGCTTGTAAGTTGTAACCATCACATAAATGTTTGCTACGAGCGGGAATCGGACCCAAGCCCTATGGTGCCGAAGGTAGAATTACTGTCGACACACCACCGGGCTGTCATTTTGGTTACCTATTACTTGTGAACTATAAATATAAGTAGGTATAAAGACTTGTATTTTTGGACAGTTTTGAAAAAAAATCTTTACACAACAATATATTATACTAACGTAGTTTTTACGGCAATTGTTACTAAAACTAGATAGTATAATTGTTGACTAACATAGTTTTTTAAGCATCTCTTGTAAGTAAGTAACAAACATGGACATGTTGTCTTAAATAAAAGATTATTTAATTAATGAATCCACGGGTGACATAGGCTATAATAAATTTTCAAAAATTAGGTATCTAATTATCTATCATTACAAATCCGTGCGAAGCTGGGACGGGGCGCTAGTCAGATATAAAACTAGTTCATTAGTGTCTTACACAAAATCTAGACTGGCACAGAAGAAAATTCCACGAAGCTATCGCGACTCATTGTGTGCAAGCAGAAAAACATACAAGAACTTTACCATTGTCATAGATTGTATTGGAACTTGTGTTATGGGAAGAGTAGCCATTGTTTCACACAGGAAAACGTTTGGAGCCAGTCTCTCGTGTCACAATTCGCAAAACAGTCGAAAATATTTGTTTATATACGACTAAGGTGGCAAAGCATATGGCCCGCTTGATGATAATTAGTCACCGTAGCTTATGAACGCTTGCAATAAAGCTAAATGTGAGCGCATAATATAATTATATGTATAGTACCTACCTGTTTTACCACATTTACTGCGAATAAATGAATTTGATTTGATTTGATTTTAATACCGGGGGTATCACTCGCGTGTTGCCGACCCTGTTAAAAGTGGAGCTCTGGAGACCTCACTCACCGTAGGAACACAACATGGCCAAGGTCAATGCCATTTGGGTACGATCTTCTGTAAGGTGTGGTAGCACAGATTACTTAATAGTTACTTCGTGTGGTAGTCTTAAAGAAATAAGAAGATTTTATGGTAAAAACTAGCGAAACCCGCGCAACTTCGTTTGCGTGTATCCCTACCCTACCCTACCCCTACCCTACCCCTACCCTACCCTACCCCTACCCTACCCCTACCCTACCCCTACCCTACCCCTACCCTACCCCTACCCTAACCCTACCCTACCCTACCCCTACCCTACCCCTACCCTACCCCTACCCTACCCCTACCCTACCCCTACCCTACCCCTACCCTACCCCTACTCTACCCCTACCCTACCCCTACCCTACCCCTACCCCTACCCTACCCCTATATTATCTTTAAAATTATTCAAGATGTGAAAAGAAGCCCAGACAAAGGTTTAAATTAAAAGTTTATAAGTCTATCTATTTACAATCAATTCTACCAAAAATTATAACACGAAACAAAATGCGCCTTAATATTAATTTTACAATAATGCAAGATGTGAAAAGAAGCCCAAACAAAGTAGGTTAGGTACTATAAATTAAATGTATGTACATACATACTTTGTAAAAGTAAGTACCTACCAATCTCTATTTACAATCAATATATTAAACCAAACAATCATTATATTATACCAAATACCACGACACAAATAAATTAATAAAATGCGCCTAAACAGAAACCAATAAATCTTTTCTATAAGTATATATAATTTTTAAACAGCGCCACCTAGCGTAATAGATTAAAAGTGCTTTAATTTTCACGCGATGTTTGTAATTTGATGAAAACGTAACCATAGCGCGATGAAACTTTTGAATAGCGCCATCTAGCGTAGAATAGAAAGTACTTGAATTAATTTCGGCAAACGCGTAATAATTTTTTTGCTGTAGCTTCTAAAGCATCTATTTAAATTATATGGTGTAAAGATTATAATAATGTACATGAAATGCTTAAGGTAACTAACGTAGTTAACTGGATAAGGATTAATACTGTATACGTCAAAATCGGTTTCCAATTTCCGCATTATTACTCGGAAATCGCTTTTTATTTTATAGTAAGTTATCAGTTAAAGATTAATATATGCTATCGCGGACTTTTTTGGAGACCTAAATAAGAGGAATATCCTATAATTTTTGTTTTGTTATATCTCAAAGGGTTTATTTAGCCAGCGTTTTCGTTAACAGCTCCCAAGCGGGTTGATTTTTTCCGACACTCCCAACAATAAACTTTATATTTCAGCCAATTTACACAAAATCCTGACTCCTTCCTGATGAACCAGGCTATCTGTTGGTGAAAACCGCAAGAAAATCCGTTGGGTTGTTTTTGAGTTTATCGCGAACAGACAGACAGACAGACGCGCGGGAGGACTTTGTTTTATAATATGTAAGGATGAATAGGTACCATGCCTTTGCCAATCCGCAATGCAGCGCGGCAGAGTACGCTCGAATACCCTTCGATTGAACGGAGAACCGTTTCCATGCGCTGGGACGATTATGGGTTGATATGATTATGATATGAATACTGTTGATAAATAAAAATTCCTAGAAAATCCCTTCTCGGAATATTTTGTAAACTTAAACCATATTTTATGTATTATTGTTTCGAAATAATGTCGGTAATAAAAGCGTGGTCGCGGAAAAAAGCAAGTTTTCCATAAATACAGACACTAAATAGTTTTTCACATAACGTTCTAGAAGCATTGTTATGTCACTAATGGGTAGAACCTTGACTTTGACGCAAAAATTGTTTGTTTCCGCAAAACGAACGCCTGCTTCGTATTCATGACATGTCGACGGAAAAATAAAAGCATTACTATTGAATAGTGAATAATAATTATGGAAAAATATTGAATTTTACATTATATTTAACAGTTTTCGCGTTAAAATAAATCTAACTACTAAGGCTGAGTTGCACCATATTAGAAGTCATAGTAAAGGTTTGTGTTAAATTTGACACTAACAGTAACGCTGACTTAAACGGTTACAGCAAAATGTGTTGCACCGGCGAATTCATTAGTTTTGTTAAAGTTAAAAGTGTTGCAAGTAAAATGAGGTGTGATTTCGTTTCGTTCCAAATTCGTTGGGAGTAACATTTTTAAATATGGCATCATCATCTAGCGCTGTCCACAAGTGTCAATTTTTTGACAGTTCGGTGTGTTTGTTTTATTTCAACGCGTTTGACAGCTAACCAACGAAAAGTGAGCGGTTACGGTTAATGTTAAAGTTATGACGTCATTTAACTTTTCTCAACTGGTGCAACTCATTTTTAGCCTAACCGGTACTTTAACTAGAGTTTCGTTGTTTGGTATTGTTAAAGTAAGATGGTGCAACTCAGCCTAAATCTTGTAGTAAAGTCATAGGTGTAACCTTGGTGCCATGCCGCCTCATCTTGGTTGATAGGGAGTTTATTTTATTTAGACTAACAAGCAATAGATAGATAGATAGATAGAATATGCTTTATTTGCAACACACAGACTGTAAACATTAAAACACAAGAAATACAATACAATATGGTAAACACAAAAAAAAATTAAAGCAATAATTGTACCTACAGAACTTTATTACAGGCCCACCACACATAACCACCGCTGAATCTCATGTAAAGCCAGGATCAACAATGGCGACCTCAGATTGACAATTAGCAATAAATGACCTTATTCCCGGGGGAGAAACTACAGCTGGCTTGGAACTCGCAAGGAATTTAATCAGAATGAAATTTGACGGAGCAGGAAACATTGAAAGGACGTTACTAATTAATATTAATTAACATATTTGTGTATGATAGAAAACCAGTTACGGCCTTTTTGACATGATCAACATTACTTGTAATATTTTTTTTTAAAGAAATGAAATAAATAAATAAATAAATATAAAGGGACAATTCATACAGATTAAGCTAGCCCCAAAGTAAGTTCGAAACTTGTGTTATGGGATACTAACTCAACGATATTATATTTTATAACAAATACATATAAAGATAAACATCCAAGACCCGAGGCCAATCAGAAAAAGTTCGTTTTTCATCATGACCCGACCGGGGATCGAACCCGGGACCTCCTGGGTGGCGGTCTGTCATGGTAACCATTACGCCACGGAGGTCGTAAAATATTTTTTTCAGAATGACCACTAGAAAACGTTTTAAGAGAGGTAAGGCATAGCGGATAATCCGCTCAAATCGGAGCAGCCCGTCTGGGGAAGGACCTCCACCTTATAGAAGATCGTAGCCAAATAGCATTGGTCTCGTCCATGTTGTGTTCCTACGGTGAGTAAGGTCTCCAGAGCTCCACTTAGGGGGGTTGGGTGGGAGGGTTGGCAGCGCGTGAGTGATACCCCCGGTATTGCAAGCGTCTATAGGCTACGGTGACGGTTTACCATCAGGCCGACCGTATGCTTGTCTGCCACCTGTGTGGTATAAAAAAATAAAATAAATAAAAAAAAGAAATGGTGAAAAAAAACCCAGTGACTTACGGCTTTTTTTTTTTTTTCTATGTTACATACAATATGTTTTACATATTATACATGTAGATAATAACGTTCACGAGTTGACGCGAGAGTTAATCCATCTAAATACTGGTTGGAATCGTTAACTTGTTTGTTCATTTAAAACATGACAAAAACGCCATCGGTTCAAATCATTAAACTAACATAATGAGCTAACATACTATTGTTCTTGCTGGCCTTGAACCATAGAAAAAGATGTATTACGATCCCGGATATGTTTTTGCTAATAAACATTTATGATAATTATAATTTTAGTGTTTTAAGATGTTTTGTGGCGCCACAAATTGCCTCAGATTACTTAATAGTTACTTTTATCTATTACTTAATTAATCCTTATTATAAAACAAAGTCCTCCCGCGCGTCTGTCTGTCTGTTCGCGATAAACTCATAAACTACCCAACGGATTTTCTTGCGGTTTTCACCAACGGATAGCCTGGTTCATGAGGAAGGTTTATGTATAAAATTTGTCAGGATTTTGTGTAAATTGGCTGAAATATAAAGATTATTGTTGGGAGTGTAGGAAAAAATCGACCCGCTTGGGAGCTGTCGACGAAAACGCTGGCTAAACCCTTTGAGATATAACAAAACAAAAATTACAGGATATTCCTCTTATTTAGGTCTCCAAAAAAGTCCGCGATAGCATATATTTATCGTTTACGGATATCTTTCTATAAAATAAGAAGCGATTTCCGAGTAATAATGCGGAAATTGGAAACCGATTTTGACGTATACAGTATTAATCCTTATCTAGTTAACTACGTGAATTACCTTAAGCATTTCATGTACATTATTATAATCTTTACACCATAAAATTTAAATAGATACTTTAGAAGTTACAAGTACAAGTAAATTTACGCGCTTGCCGAAATTAATTCAAGTTCTTTCTATTCTACGCTAGATGGCGCTATTCAAAAGTTACATCGCACCGCTATGGTTACGTTTTCATCAAATTATAAATATCGCGCGAAAATTAAAGCACTTTAAATCAATTACGCTAGGTGGCGCTGTTTAAAAATCTATACTAAAATATAAAGCTGAAGAATTTGTTTGTTTGTTTATTTGAACACGTTAATCTCAGGAACTACTGGTTCGAATTGAAAAATTCTTTTTGGTTGGGTGTCCATTTATCGAGGAAGGCGTTAGCAACAACTTTTTTTTAACATTACGCTGCGACCAATAGAAGCTAAGCATCAGTGAAAAATGTTGCAAAAACGAGGAAAATTATTAGGGCTTCCGTTGCGTGCGCTGCATAAATGTTACCCAAAAAAATATGTATGGCGCTCAACCTAGAAAGCTGGAATTTTGTATAGAGGTTCTTTTGACAAGAATAAAGATGGGGTTTTATAGAATTCCCACGGGAAAGAGAGTAATAGGACTGTAAGTGTATTATCGCAGGCGCTCAACCTAGAAAGCTGGAATTTTGTTTATGGGTTTCCTTTATGATGTTGACAAGGATAAAGACGGCAATTTATAGAATTTCCACGGGAAAGGCAGTATCCACGCGGGCGAAGCCGCGGGTACAGCTAGTAATAAATAAAATAAAATGAAATAATGTCAAATAAAAACTTAAACCTCGACAGGTGGCCTGCTTGTTTGTTAGTTTTATAGCATAAAAAAAACGTTTTATAACCAGGAATCGTGATCGCTATTACTTGTCTTTGACTATAACCCATAAAATGATCCATCATAATATTGACTATTTTAATTGTAATTTACCTTCGTAGGTATATCGTTTCCCATGCGTGCACGCATGTCGTGAGTCGTGACTGACACTCACGCCTCTGACACCTCTAAAGGTACTAATGACACCTTGAGCCAATGATGTTGTATAGCTGTAAGGTGTAGTGTGTTTTATACTACTAAGGTGACAAACAAGCATACGGTCCGCCTGATGGTAAGCAGCCTATGGACGCTTGCAATATCGTAGGTACCTCTTTTGAAGAACCCCATATTAAAGTCTAAAGAAAAGACCTCCCATTTTGGTTCTAGAGTGTGTGGTCTTGTTTTTTTTATGCAACAAAGTTGGCAAACAACTTTTGCATACAGCCCGCCTGATGGTAAGCAAGCATCACCGTAGCCTATAGTATAGACGCTGCAATACCAGGGATATCACTCACGCGTTGCCAACCTCCTCCAAATCCCAACCCCCTCCCAAGCCTCCCAAATGTGAAGCTCTGGAGACCTTACTCACCGTAGGAACACAACATGGCCCAGACTATAGACCAATGCTATTTGGCTACGATCTTCTGTAAGGTGGAGGTCCTTCCCTAGGCTGTTCAGATTGAGCGGATTATCCGCTGTGCCCTATCTCTTTTAAGATGTTCTCTCTTTGTTTGTCTACACGATGTGAACTAAAAAAAAAGTTACTATCTTCATTTTATCATAACAACAAAGATAATTAACAATAACACTAAATGAATCACTTTTAGATTAATTCATGACGTAATAATGAAATAACTTACATTAGTTAATTACAACAAAATATTTTGATAAAACCACAATTATTTTTAGAAGACCTAGGCGAAAGTGGTCTATGAACCAAACTACAAAAACAAACATTGGTATGGAATTTATGATAAAGGTCCTCAACTAGACCTTCATGAGAAGAGAGATAAAAATCTGTCCCGGCAATCATACTTCGCACCTCATACTAATATTATAAATGAGAAAGTGAGTTTGTTTGTTTGTTATTCCTTCACGGCTTGAATAATCAGCCGATCATTATGAAAATTTGTATACATATTGTCAGGGGTACAGAGCCCAACATAGGCTACTTTTTATCCCGTGAAAGTATGTCATTCCAATGGGAAAATATTTTTTCTACTATAGACTGCACTGTATGGCATGCTATTGGCCAACAGATGGCGCCACAAGTCGCGCTATGGGTTGTTTTGTTAACGAGATCTATGTCATAAAATTAACGCGAGCGAAGCCGCGAGGGAAAGCTAGATTCGAGATAAATGGCAGTTTTTAAAGATCTTTTGTACACAGTTTTTACTATGAAATTACTACCAACTTACCAATACGGGATACGCAAACGAAGTTGCACGGGTTTCGATAGTAATTTAAATATATCTAGCTGTGACCACGGCTTCGCCCCCGTGGAATTGAATTTGGTTAGACGAGTATCGACGGAATCGGAGTCGAGTCAGTGACATCTAGTGAAGTTTTGAGGAACTTATTTTTGATTACGTCGCGCGTCGGGCCACTTTGTTCACGTAAATGAAGAATTTTTTTTCTTGAAATCCGATTTAAATGAAAGAAAGCCTATATTTTGGTCCGAGTCAAGCTCTTATCTTTCTGTGTAAGCAGCATTAAAATCCGAGTAAATACATACTTTTGACATTGGAAATGTCTTTTCGTTCGCTTCAGTAGGTATAGGCTTCGATTTCACGAAAAAGTGCGATCCCCTTATATCTCGGAGAGTTGTGAAGATATGATATTCATAAAAGGCTCAAAATACGCGTATTCACGAGAGTCGTAAGGTGCAAGAAGAATTATTTGAGAAAGTCAAAAACGAAAAAAGTTATGGCCTAAAATGTGAAAATAAATATCATTTCTTTCCGAATTTTTGATTTTGGCGCTCGATATTTTGGAAACGAAGAATGATATCAAAAATTTGAAAAAAACTCGTCTGGACAATTTAGTCAGCTATAATTTGAACCTAAAACAAAGATGATCAGGTTAAGGGTTGGCCCTGTAGCTTAACCTTTTTGAACAAAGTCAAGAATGTTATAGTTTTATTTTGTAACCTTTTCCTTATCCCGACTTTATCGTCGCTC
Source organism: Endotricha flammealis (assembly GCA_905163395.2). Lineage (NCBI taxonomy): Eukaryota > Metazoa > Arthropoda > Insecta > Lepidoptera > Pyralidae > Endotricha > Endotricha flammealis. The sequence goes on from LR990876.1 coordinate 10,635,634, forward strand.
ATCATCATCATCATATCAACTCATAATCATCCCATTGCTGGGATACGGGTCTCCCTTCAGTCGAAGGCGATTAGAGTGTACTCTGCCACGCTGCTCCAATGATGGATTGGCAGAGGCCGGTGTTTTCAAACCGCCCTAAGGCCACCGACTTGGCCTAACGACTGTCATCCATCGATAACAGCCGGGACCGATGGCTTAACCCTTTATAGGACATAAGCATCTAGGGTAGATAAAAAAAACTATGTTTTTAGATTGTTTTTTTATAATGTTTTATGTAATGTAAACACGGTGGTAAAAATATTCCCTCTGCCCGTGTGGCTTGAGGTTCTGAGGTCTGTTGAGTACCAGATATATTGGGTAAAATTTCAAATCTTGCTGCCCGCCTAGAACGATCGCGTTGGGAGGGGACGACGGAGGGCTAGATGAAAAATCAACAGAAGAACTGCTAGGTTCGACTTTCGAGAGGTATTATGCTGCTAGGTGGATCAGGTGTCGGTGCCATAGGCCAGTCATTAGTCTCGTCATAGTTTTTTAGGATCGTTCAATACAGTATCAAAACCATCATCAGATACATCGGGAAGACAAAATATGTCTTCCACTTCGTTGACTATTTGTAAATCTATATACATATAATAAAACAGTAGACCCCGATATGTCTGAACATATTTAGCAAAAATGGAGTGGGAACAGTTAGAGAAAGGTAACAAAACCTAAAAAAATTTTTTTTTGTGTTTGTCTGTCTGTTTGAACGCGCACATCTTCTAAATTACTGAATGGATTTTAATGCTGTTTTAACTTAAGGAAGATAGAGCTCGGCTTGGAGCAGAATATAGGTTTTGTCGCATTTAAATCGGATGTCAGGAAAATAAGTTATGGTCATTTAAAGGTCTCTACCCTGTCTATGTAAGAAAAAAAATATTTCTCGCACTTACAAACTTGAGACTTGGTACACCATAACTACCGACAACAGACTAAACCGGACCGGACCGAACCGAACCGAATCGAACCGGATGTCAGGAATAGAAGTTACCCTCATTTAAATTTTCAACAGCCTAAGAATTTTAAAATTGTCACTCACTGCAGAGTCGGAATCGCCAATATCTCATAACGACCACTTTTAAATTCTAATTCAAAAAAGTTTTTTTTTACTTGAGTTAACCATTTAAAATTTTGTTCCTCTCAAATTCACTAGATGGCACTGTTAGATTCTGAATCGCACTATGAAAGTTTTTTAGTATATTCACTTGACGATTTCAATTTTAATATAATTTTAATTTTTCATACTGATTTTACATTAGGTATTTTGATCAGGTACGATAAAATTAAATAAAACACAGCGGCGAGCAAATAGACAATGAGCAATAAAGAACACTGATGTCTCGGGGAAAAACTATAGCAGTAGTAATAGGAGACTGTCAAATCCGTCTACACTATTATAGTCATAAGCCCAATTCCACTCTGGCGAAGCTGCGGGCACAGCTAGTCGTTAAGTATTCTCTACTCCTACTCATTTGCCAGATAGTCTGTAATAAGCAAAAAAGGAAATAGGATTAACGTGGTCCGAGAGTCTCTTCGCGAGTTTTTCAAAAGCACTAATATTCTCACGGTGGCATCACAGTGCATTCTTGACAGCATCATGTTTGTTCGTAAAAACATTCATGACTTTAACCAGGTGTGGATATTCATAATTTTAATACGCGTCACAGAAATAAATTAGCTGTTCCTAAATTCAGGCTTAGGAAAGCGGGCAAGTTATTTATGATTCAAAGTTTGCATTATGTATAATAAAATTCCAGAGTATATAAAAAAAAATTGCCCAATAATCGATTAAAATAAAATGTCAAAAATTCTTAACCAGTAAAGCGTACTATACTATCAACGAGTATCTAAATGAAAGGTCTCCCTGGCCCCCTTGCGAAGGTGAAATGCTAAAACTTGTCGTGAAAAGCCAGTCAATGTTCAATAAATTACATAAATAAAAATTTGTGTTTAATATTGTAATATGTACACGCGTCGTAGTGTCATCCAAATGGAGCTGTTTTTTATATTATTTACATTTTAATATAATTTAGATTAAATAATTGGTGACAAGGATGTTAATGTGTACGGGCACGTCATACTCGCAAATTGTCCAAACTGGCGGTGGCGTTGTGGGTCGGGTTACTGTTGTTCCCTTCAATATTGTTCATAATATTGTTGATGGTGAGCCCAGTAATGGGGGTTGGCAGGCTGACTCTCACGTCAACTCGAAAATACACGAGAACGGTTGCTGCCTTGCGGGCCTGGTCTGCTCCTATCTTTAACACCGATTTAGCATTTTATATTTTAGATTTAATTTTATGTTAAGACAAATTAATGGCACTATTTATTGACGTAATGTTGCATGTACCTAGTTTTAAATTTTATGGTAAAAAAAAACACGATATTTTAAAAATGACAAAAAAGGCCGTAACAGGTTTTCTTTCGCCATTTCTTTTACAAGTGGTCATTTTGATTTTGTTTCCGAAATAGTAGTAGTGTATAGAGTAGATTAATCCCACCAAAAACATTTTCATGTAAAATGTTGCCAAGACGAGACCATAATGACTCGCATAGTCAAAAAGTTATCAGATCTCATCTCATGTACCTAGAGCCAAGCTTCTAACTCTACACGCCCTACCTCTACAAGACCTAACTTCACAAACTCTACACTTTCAAGTGACGAAATCGGGTGTTTTAAGACATTAATAAAATCTAAAGCATAATAGCTACGACATTCAAACTTTATGTTTAATGATTGTACTCGTGTCATTATATCTTGAAATTTTTAACTATTTAGCATCATCCAAAACAAAGTTATGAGGTTCAAAAAAACGACGAAACGTTTCGAGAAAAGGTAGGTAGTGCCCTAGCGCTCCGCTTGGCTCGTCTCGTGCGAGATTTATAAAAATCATTTATTACAACTGTATACTCTGACAAGAGAACGTGTTTGTGAAAGCTTATTCTCTAAATAAAAGTTTTGAATTTGAATTTGGTCACCCCACGCGCAAAGGGAATATTTTTACACCACAAAAAAAACGTGTAAGAAAAGCCTCGTAATGAAAAATTAAACTTATTCCAAATGCAATATACATTAGACATTAAGTTTAATAACAACTTATCTTTCGAAAGTCGCAAAATTTGAAGATGCATAAAGATTTAACAGCAGGTGTCGAAATTCAGTTGTTTTAAAACTTGTAACTGACACAGATAAAAAAAATATTATGACGTCCGTTCTTAACTCCTAGATAAAAAATAATAATATAATGAAATCCACAATCCGAAAGCAGCACGGAGAAGCTCAAGATAACAAAACCTATCCAAACGCTGGCTAGGGTCGATGTTGCTTAACTTGCGTGTTCATATTAGAGTGCGACACACCACACAGCAACGCCATCGAGCTCCTCCGACGCCATCGAGCTCCTCGTCGCTCAGCGACAATATTTTTTCGAATTCCGTAGATTCATTTCCAATGTGCACGATAGTCGTGTGAAGCACGAAATCTGTGAATTTTTTTTATTGTTCCCTATCAGTGAGTAAGGTCTCCAGAGCTCCACTTGGGGGGGTTGAGAGGGTTGGCAACGCGTGAGTGATACCCTCGGTATTGCAAGCGTCTATAGGCTACGGTGATGCTTACCATCAGGCGGGCCGTATGTTTGTTTGCCAACTTTGTGGTATAAATAATCCATTTTTGCCAATTAATAATGTTCAATGTACAGTCGCCTCGAGGATAGCAGGACCATCTTTAGGATGATTTTTGGTTGCAACACCCAACGACCCTTTTTTTTTTTTTTTTTTTTTATATTATCGTCAGAAAAATGCTTTGCAGCAGCCCCACCGCCCGGGGAATATGCGGTGGGGACTGTGGGACTTACCACTAAAAAACTGACGGGATGCCACTCGCCCCCTAAGTGACGGGGCCACGGGTACTCTGATACATCCGCGACCCCGCCAGGGCCGTCCGGCCAAAGTTAAACTGGCCGGACCCGCTCTCCCCGGAACGCCCCGTCAGCAGCACACCGCATCCAGGTGCACTGCCGACACCGAGGACCATTGCCCCCTCAAGACGACGGGCCTTCCCCGGCTCGCCGTCTCGGCTGGGCAAGGGTCCCCTCCATCTCTGCGGTCGCAACAATGTGCGACCGCTGGCCGGGCTCAGCGAGCCGCCGGCCCCTCTTCTTCAATTTTTTAACGAAGTTTTCTTCCTCCACCGCGCCTCCTGCGCCACTCCAAGTGCCACAGCGTCCACTACGTACTTAGTGGACTCTGTGACACTTTGCGCCACCGCGCACTCCCTCTTCCAGGGTGGTCTCATTCGCCCATGTGACCCAACCCTTAACGCCCCCCGCAGTGTCTGGGTTGCCGAGACCCAGTGTCTGCAGGGCCTCCGCGTTCCACCATACAGAGGTCGCCCCCGGTATCAACGGGTGGAGTAGGCCCGGACACCAGTCGGGGCGAAGACGCTTTTGGGGAGGATCAGCGAGCGAACGAGTCCACCACCGCTCATCATACAGCCGGCCGAGCCAAGCGCGGCCGGCTCCACCTCTTGTTTTTTAACGAGGTTGTCTCCTCAGTCGCTCCACCCCCAGCACCAGTACGGATGCAAGAGGGAGCGGATTTGTCCGCATCCCACGTACTCCATCCAAGGTAGGAGCACGGGGAGCAGACCCACCGCGTCGGGAATTTGGCCGTCGGCAAGTAATTCCAGAGTTGGGTCCAGAAACTAAGGAATTACTCGCCGACGTTACCAGGCTGGACCGCGTGGAACAAAAAACCCTGTTTGGTAACAAAGAAATCCGCTTACAAGATGTGCAGGCAACTTTTTTCTAAAATGGTCCTCCTATCTTCGAGGCCACCGTACAGACATACCGGTGTCTACTATTTAATTATATGTATTGTCGCATCCGGTGATGACATGACAGGTCATGAGTACGGATCGAAAACGAAACGCAGGCGCCACTGCGGTTTGGCGCCTTGACAGAATCGAGATGGCGGGAAGACACGCGATCGGCGGGATAGTTAGCGCGCGGTCGTAGTGACGACACGACATCTCGGGACTGTTCCTCCGTTTCGTTATTCGTTAATTGTGATTAGTTTGTTTAAATGTGATCCTTGATTAACTGTAAAGTGCAAGTACTTATTTCATTTGACAATAAAGTGTTTAGTGATTGTTAATTACCGTGTTGTATTTTCTCATTCCACGTATACCTACCCTCGATACTATTTGTGATGTCGAAAAGCTCGAAAAATACGGTCCATCCGACCGACATATAGATAATACCTATTGTCAGTGATATCATTAAATGAATAGGCTTTTTATGGCTTCTAAAAGCCTTACATGGGGTTAACTTAATTACAGTATTAGCTTGCATTTCTAGGGGTAGTTTGAGGTGACTCATGTTACGTTAGGGTGGAAATTTAGGTAGCAATTTTTAAGTTATGATGTAAATAAATTTAAAAAATATATTATTGGAATACATCACACAACGCCATCTAGTCACAAACTAAACACACTAGGTTCTAAATTGCTGATAAATGTACATAACTCAAATTTTCTTTTTATGTAAATAAATACTTATTTTTATGAAGTAACTAGTGATTATACATTGAAAACATCCAGACCAAGACAAATGGACATGTTGATACACACAAAGTACACCACAGAGCAAGGAATTCTCAAGTCGCTCGCGCCCACAGACCATTTAACCTAGGTTAAATGGTCTGTGCTCGCGCCCCACTAGAGGCGAAAACAAAAATAATACTGCGTGCCAAGCCGCGCCGGCTGTAGGCGAAAGTCGCATATGCGGCGTGTCAGTTGCATTTCGTCCGTAAAAACATAAAAATGCTTCAATGTGCTATGATATGGTGTCATAACTATAATAAACAAAATTCTGGTGTAACATACCACAGGTAGGTAAGTTTAAAAATAGCAGATTTTTGCATTTTGTTGTTGTTAGCTTGTAACGCAAAACCTCAACAAATGGGCGGGGCTAAATAGTTAAGACTACAGATGCATCACATCTGTAGTATTTAGTGTGATAGTGTGAGTAAACGGTGACGTCCGCTGACACGTTTTTTAATGAAATGTGCCTCTAGTGGGGCGCGAGCGACTTGAGAATTCCTTGCTCTGTGAAGAACACAAACGTTTGCCTTCGCGCAGGATAGTAAAATTTTTAACATTAATTTATGGTTTTGTTTTAATTATTTTTTTAAGTTCAGACAGCTGTAGAGACCTGACTCCCAAAAAAAAAGTAAGAATTAGGTTTGTTTAGGTAACTCTAATCAGATTTCAACTAAATTTTGTCGAGTTCCGAGTTCTGACGTAATAAATTATATACATTTATTACGTCAGAACTCGACAAAATTATAGGGATACTAACTCAACGATATTATATTTTATAACAAATACATATATTGATAAACATCCAAGAACCGAGGCCAATCAGAAAAAGTTCGTTTTTCATCATGACCCGACCGGGGATCGAACCCGGGACCTCCTGGGTGGCGGTCTGGCGTGGTAACCATAACGCCACGGAGGTCGTCAAACATACATCGTGTACCTATCTACATATTTATTCATTTACGTTTATTACATAGGTACAGTGTGCATGGATTCTGGGCGCTGCCATTGGAGGCGTTTGGTAGAGGCCTATGGCCAGCAGTGGACTTCTTGTGGCTGAGATGATGATGATGAAGTACATTGTGAAGTACATTACACGAGAAAACTTGGCTGGAGAATTAGCGGTAATTTCGCAAAAGTTAGGTATCTAAGTTAGGTAACAAACGTTCAAACGTTGAAGATTGTTACAATGAAATGCACCAACCCATCCATATACTGACTTGTGCTATCGTTGCTTAACATATTTATTGTCTTCTAATCCAACTAATGGATACGTAATGAAAACCCAGCAAGGCCTCCGAGAAATGATAACAGGTAAAAAAAACATTTAGTGCCAATTAATATGCTATTTCAGTTCTTATCCCAAGGTCCTAAGTACTATAATCGGGTGAATTATGTGAGGTTAAATGAATAGATATTTCCCTATTGTTTCCTTGAAATATTTTCCTATAAGAAAATTACTTTTAATTGTTCATTGCAATCTCAACTAAACCTGTCATGAAAATCTTTACATAGGATAAAATTAGCAGTGAAAATATGAGTAGATAAAATGGCAGAGTACGTTCTAGTCCCCTTCGATAAAAGGGAGATCCGTATCCCAGCAGTGGGATGATTATGGGTTGATATGATTAGTATAAAATGAAGTCGGGCTGTCTGTTTGTCTCTATGTATGGTAATCTTTAAAACTAAGTAACTGATATTGTGATTCAATAGGAAGGTCCATATCTATACTAATATTATAAAGAAGTAAAGTTTGTGTGTTTGTATATTTGTTAAATTGTAAGGGTTAATCTCGGGATGTACTGAACCGATTTTAAAAATTCTTTCACCAATAGAAAGCCACATTATTGCTGAGTGTCATAGGTTATATAAAAAACCGAAAAATAAAAAGGCTTTTACGTGGTAGTCGGTTTTGCAAAGTGAATCGGAGAAAAAACGGTCGAATGAAAGCGTTTCTTACGAACGCCTGTACTAAAAAGGATTATGAACATTATGCCCAACGAAGTGGGCACGGGTCAGCTAGTGTATAATACATTCCGATATTCCCACGGGAAAGCGAGATACTCGTAAACAAACTCGTCGGATTTCGCTAGTCCTACTAATATTATAAAGGCGAAAGTTATGTGTATTTTGTTAGTTCTTCACGCTCAAATGGCTGGGTCAATATTTATGATATTTGGTATGTAGGTAGCTGATACCTTGGATTAACACAGGGTACTATCCCGAAAAGTACGCGAGTCCCGTTGGATTTCATCAAACGTCTGATATAGACGGCGCTGCCGTGCATAAATTTGCACACGTAAACGAAGTTGCGCGGGTTTGACTATTTATCTATAAAGAGAACCGCAAGTCCAACTCCTTTCCTATGCCTCTGGAGATATGGTTTGTGTGCGGGGAGCATGTCGCCATTTTCTACACAATTTTCTGCACAAATGTGCAGCAACTTGATTGTTCTAATTCGCTTGTCGCCCTATTTCGTTAGGTGCCCGTCACTATAATAAACTTCTTACTCCGTGTTCGTAATCGAACTGCAAATTACGGGCTTACGATTTGTGTGAGAGTGACTGTCGAGATTATTCTATGAATGTGTTAAAATTTAATTGTGTGTGTAAGTGGCGACATCGGTTCCGGTACAAAAACCATCTAATAACATTTCTCGGTCTGCCCATTCCCTTCGTTGTAGCAGGCAGCGCATTGATAGCTCCCCTGGCCTTACTGGTGTCCATATTCAGCAGTAACCGCTTTCCATCGAATGAACCGTTTGTTTGTTAGTAAAAAACAACATGTCATCAATCAAACGCAAACTAAGATCGTCAGCCTGTCGTTACTCGCACGCCACAGTAATTCGATCAAATCCTTGAACTGGCCGACCTCGCATAGAAATGTGCGGGAATCAGAGCATGGAGCATGTTACCGTCATTGTGAACAGTTGGACGTAATAACAAATGTTTACATGTGTATTATACATTCATGTAATATTAGAAAAACGGGGCAAGTGCGTGTCGGGCCCAACAAATATGGACTACTAGAACCCGCGCAACTTCGTTTGCGTGTATTTATTTATGCACAGCAGCGCCATCTATATCAGATTTTTGACCATATCCTTCAGGAATCGCGTACTTTTCGGGATAAAAAGTACTCTATGTGTTAATCCAAGGTATCAGCTACCTACATACTAAATATCATAAAAATTTGGCCCAGCCTGAGCGTGAAGAAGTAACAAATATACAACTTTCGCCTTTATAATATCAGTAGGATTTTCCTTTGATGAGTGAAATATAGAATATATTCTATAACATTTGTAAGTTTTCTTTAAAGACTTTCCCATGGGAACAGTTACAATAGGATTGCGAAAGTAAAGCTCACGACATGGCGAAACTTTAAGGGTTCCTTGTAGTTTCCTACGGAACCCTTAAAAAGAGACAGCTTGAGACTTAATGAGGATCTCGATGGCGTCGTTGTGTGTCGCACTCTAATATGAACACACAAGTTAAGCGACGTCGACCCTAGCCAGCGTTTGGGTGGGTTTCGTTATCTCGAGATTCTCCGTGCTTCGGAGGGCACGTTAAGTCGTCGCGCGTCGGTCCCGGCTGTTGTCGATGGATGACAGTCGTTAAGCCAAGTCGGTGGCCTTAGGTTTGAAAACACCGGCCTCTGCTAATTCGCATTGGAGCAGCGTGGCAGAGTACGCTCTAATCACCTTCTATTGAAGGGAGACCCGTATCCCAACAGTGGGATGATTATTGGTTGATTATGATGATGAGACTCAATACATTAAAATTCGTTTCAGAAACTGTTAATCAGTCAATTAACAAAATGTCCAATCAACCGAGTGCCTGCAACATAATGAGCATCTTTCTAACGCGTCAATGTTAATCTGTTAGTGAGACTAAACGGTTTAGTCACCGTGTAATTAGTCAGTAATTTTAGTCAAGTGTATAGTTAGTCAAGGCGTACACTTTATGATTGTTAGTTATAGATATAATTGCAGAAAACTGGGTAAGGTATATTTTCTAAACAACTTTCAAAGATAAGTATTTTAGTTGGTATTCAGTTGTCCTATATAATAATAATATATATAGGGACAATTCATACAGATTGAGCTAGCCCCAAAGTAAGTTCGAAACTTGTGTTATGGGATACTAACTCAACGATATTATATTTTATAACAAATACATATAAAGATAAACATCCAAGACCCGAGGCCAATCAGAAAAAGTTCGTTTTTCATCATGACCCGACCGGGGATCGAACCCGGGACCTCCTGGGTGGCGGTCTGGCGTGGTAACCATTACGCCACGGAGGTCGTCAAATATATATCGGTCAGTATCAACACTAGTTACCCATAATCATTCCACTGCACTGCAAGGATTTGAGCGTAACTCTGCACTCCGGCGGGGTTGCGGAAGTTTCACCAGTGCCCGCGACCCCGCCACGTGAAGGCGGAGAAGGTGGAAGACAGTCAGTTTTTTAGTCGGTATCCCTCATTGGCTAGAGAGGTGAGCCCGACAGACCCACGTCGCTTCCGCAAGTGGCGGGACATGGGTTGTCAAAAGTCAAAAATACTCGGGCACAGACACTTCATTTACAATGAGAGATTAGATAGTAAGTACTTACATATTATTATTATGTAGTAAATAAGCTACTCTATAAACTACCACCATTTCGGAAACAAAAGCAAAATGACCCCCGGTAAAATAAAATTTTATAATAAAATAAAATAAATAAAAATAAAAAATCTGTATCTACCGATAAAAATGAACAGACCAGTCCCCTCAAGTTGTGGGGGGTATCTACTGAACGGATTTTGAAAATTTTTCTTTTAAAAAGCCAAGTTATTTGTAAGTCTCATAGGCCTATATGTTAACCCGAAAAAACCCACGCGAGCGAAGCCACGGGCAATAGTTAATAACATACCACCTGTAAACATACTTATGAATTAAGTATGTATCAAATCATATGACTCACAAATTTACCCCGAAGTGGGGTTCACACACTCACTCATATTCATATCTAAACAATTTGTGCGGTGGAGATTCGATAAAACCTTAATCGATATAATGTTGTGAATCACACATCATCATCCATATTCCATAATAAGTGCGAAAGTGGTTTTTGGCGCCAACTCCGATAGCGTCAACTTTTTGGTACGGTAGAGCGCCTTCTGGTACAAGCTTAGGGTACAGGTAATATTGCCTAAAAGGTCTCGGCATAGTTGTAGTTTAAAAATAAAAAAATATATATTTTATTTATTTACTTATTCTCTGAATAAGTAAATAAATTTAGGACTTCTGGCTGTAATCTAGAAATGGCTACTTTATCGGACCTTTATAGACCGAATCGAATTCCGCACAAACATGTGTATACATAAACATTGTTATGTTTGTATATTATGTATTTATTTCAAAAAAAAGTATTTATGTATTGTGTCTTGTGCTACGGCAAATTTCTATATCAGTGGTTTAGTACCCATAGTACAAGCTTTGCTTAATTTGGGACTAGATGGCGTTGTGTGATTTCCAAGAATATTTATTTATTTAACACTAGCTTCCGCCCGCGGCTTCGCCCGCGTGGCCTAGTAACAATTAGCATATCTTTCTTCAGAAACAAATTCCGGTCCGGGATGGCCTGGTACGGTACGGTTCCATCCGGTCCGATCAGGTCCGGTCAATCCGGTCCGGTCCGGTTCGGTCCGGTCCGGTCCGGTCGGTCCGGACCTTATAAGGGCCCTGCATGCCAAATTTGGAATCTCTAGACTCAGCGGTTTGGGCTGTGCGTCCCCTCGCAACTTCGTATGCGTATATCTATCTTTCCCGTGGGAATTTTAAAAAATCCTTTCTTAGTACGCGTCTAGACGTCGTAAGAAACCTACAGTCCAAATTTGGAATCTCTAGACCCATTAGTTTGGGCTGTGCGTTGATATATAGTTAAGTCAGTCAGTCAGTCAGGACTTTGAATTTTATCTATGAAAAAAAATCCGGTCCGGTCCGGTTCGATCCGGTCCGGCACGGCCCGGTACGGTGCGGTTCCTTCCAGACCGATCAAGTCTGATCCGTTCCGGTCCGGTCCGGTCCGGTCGGTCTGGACCTTATAAGGACCCTACATGTCAAATTTGGCATCTCTAGACCCAGCGGTTTGGGCTGTGCGTCCCCTCGCAACTTCGTATGCATATATCTTTTCCCGTGGGAATTTTGAAAAATCCTTTCTTAGTACATCCCTAGACGTCGTAAGGAACCTACTTGTCAAATTTGGAATCTCTAGACCCACCGGTTTGGGCTGTGCGTTGATATACCCTCGCAACTTCGTTTGCGTATATCTCGGTTTCCCGTAGGAATTTTGAAAAATCCTTTCTTAGTACACCCCTAGACGTCGTAAGGAACCTACAGTCCAAATTTGAAATCTCTAGGCCCATTGGTTTGGGCTGTGCGTTGATGTATAGTTAAGTCAGTCAGTCAGGACTTTGAATTTTATCTATGAAAAAAATCCGGTCCGGTCCGGTTCGATCCGGTCCGGCACGGCCCGGTACGGTGCGGTTCCTTCCAGACCGATCAAGTCTGATCCGGTCCGGTCCGGTCGGTCTGGACCTTATAAGGACCCTACATGTCAAATTTGGCATCTCTAGACCCAGCGGTTTGGGCTGTGCGTCCCCTCGCAACTTCGTATGCATATATCTTTTCCCGTGGGAATTTTGAAAAATCCTTTCTTAGTACATCCCTAGACGTCGTAAGGAACCTACTTGTCAAATTTGGAATCTCTAGACCCACCGGTTTGGGCTGTGCGTTGATATACCCTCGCAACTTCGTTTGCGTATATCTCGGTTTCCCGTAGGAATTTTGAAAAATCCTTTCTTAGTATACCCCTAGACGTCGTAAGGAACCTACAGTCCAAATTTGAAATCTCTAGGCCCATTGGTTTGGGCTGTGCGTTGATGTATAGTTAAGTCAGTCAGTCAGGACTTTGAATTTTATCTATGAAAAAAATCCGGTCCGGTCCGGTTCGATCCGGTCCGGCACGGCCCGGTACGGTGCGGTTCCTTCCAGACCGATCAGGTCTGATCCGTTCCGGTCCGGTCCGGTCCGTTCCGGTCCGGTCCGGTCCGTTCCGGTCCGGTCCGGTCCGGTCGGTCTGGACCTTATAAGGATCCTACATGCCAAATTTGGAATCTCTAGACCCAGCGGTTTGGGCTGTGCGTTGATATACCCTCGCAACTTCGTTTGCGTATATCTCGGTTTCCCGTAGGAATTTTGAAAAATCCTTTCTTAGTACACCCCTAGACGTCGTAAGGAACCTACAGTCCAAATTTGGAATCTCTAGACCCACCGATTTAGGCTGTGCGTTGATATATAGTTAAGTCAGTCAGGACTTTGAATTTTATATATATACACTCACAGGCACAATTAACCGCCCACCTTGTATTTCTTTCATTTTACAGATATAGTCAAATTTAGACTTAATTTGATTTAGAGGTATTGGGAGTAGGATAGAAAATTAAAAAAAAAAAAACATAAAGACTTGAAATAAAAATGTTTTTTTTAGTTTTTAATTTAAATAAAAAGTGATACAATTCCTTGGTTTTTAAAATTTCAATAATGAGTGTTGCCGCCGCGTGCCCTAATGACTTCTTGGAGTCGGTTTGGCAATCCGTCCATAATGTCTTGGATATCAGACTGAGGGATATTGTGCCACTCCTCTATCGCAGCAGCTTTGAGCTCTCCTAGGGTCGTAGGCGCTGGAACTCTTGCTTGGATTCGTCTTTTTAGGTTGTCCCAGATGTGTTCGATTGGGTTGAGGTCAGGACTGCGTGCAGGCCATGGTAAAACTTGAATCCCCACCTCATTGAGATACTCAGTGACGGATCTTGCGGTATGGCAACGGGCATTATCATGCATTAATCTAAAGTTGTCACCAATGAACGGTGCGAAAGGCATGACGTGTTGCTCAAGAACTTCCTCCGCGTATCTTTGAGCGTTTACACTGCCTCTTTCAAACACAATAAGGTCGGTACGAGCCTCGTAAGAGATACCTCCCCAAACCATTTTTGACTCTCCCTGGTAACCCACCGTTTCAGTTATAGTGCATGGAGCAAACCTTTCATTTTGGCGTCTGTAGACACGCTGACGTCCATCTGGACCTTTTAAGGCTATTCTGCTCTCATCTGAAAACAGTACGTCCTTCCATTCCTCCACAGTCCAGTCAGCAAATTCTCGGGCAAAATTAAGTCTAGCTCGACGGTGTTGTGGGAGCAGTTGTGGGGCGCGAGCTGGACGAAAAGCTCTCAGATTTCTTTCTGCCAGTCTTCTTCTTATTGTACGTTCACTCACACTGACATTTCTCACCTAAAAAAGCTGCGTACGTGCTTCAGTAGCTGTGCAAAACCGATTTCTCAACACGTTGCTGACAACGAAGCGGTCGTCTCGGGTTGAAGTGCATCGATTTCGGCCTTGACCTGGCCTGCGGGTGTATGAACCAGTCTCCCGATATCGCCTGATAGCATCCCGCACCGTGGTTCGAGGTACACCAAGTGTACGAGCGATGCGACGCTGGCTATACCCAGCGTCAGCTAAAGCCACTGCCCTAGCTGCACCAGTTGCGTCGAGTGGCATTTTTTAGAGTCACAAACAATAAGCAGACACTAAAAAGTCAAATTAAACAATATTCAAACACAACGACAGAAAAGAATAGAAAATGTTAACACTGTAACGTCACGGCAACAATGTGATTTAACGACTAAAATCTGAAAACGCTTCGCCAACACAATTTTACGAATCGAAATAAGGGTATAAGTTTTTAATTTATTACTAAAGTATCCACTTGACAAAATATAAATCAACGCATAAGCCATAGCTTTCGTAAACAAACAGGGTGACGAAAGATATAGGTGGGCGGTTAATTGTGCCTGTGAGGACCAATATTAAGGATGGAGAGGTTAGACAAAGAGGAAGGGATAAAGAAAACTTATATTGAGAAAATATGATTTGATAGGCGAACGTGAAAAAGTGAAGTGAAGGTGAGTGACAAAAAGAATATAAAAACACCATAAAGAAAAAGGAAACAATAACTATTTACAAAAAGGTTTATAAAAAGAGTTCGGTTTGCCACATTCTGTAGATGAAGAAAAAAAAAACGGTCCGGTCCGGTTCGATCCGGTCCGGTACGGCCCGGTACGGTGCGGTTCCTTCCAGACCGATCAGGTCTGATCCGTTCCGGTCCGGTCCGGTCCGTTCCGGTCCGGTCCGGTTTGGTCGGTCTGGACCTTATAAGGATCCTACATGTCAAATTTGGCATCTCTAGACCCAGCGGTTTGGGCTGTGCGTCCCCTCGCAACTTCGTATGCGTATATCTCGCTTTCCCGTGGGATTTTTGAAAAATCCTTCTTTAGTACATCCCTAGACGTCGTAAGGAACCTACATGCCAAATTTGGAATCTCTAGACCCAGCGGTTTGGGCTGTGCGTTGATATACCCTCGCAACTTCGTTTGCGTATATCTCGGTTTCCCGTAGGAATTTTGAAAAATCCTTTCTTAGTACACCCCTAGACGTCGTAAGGAACCTACAGTCCAAATTTGGAATCTCTAGATCCACCGGTTTGGGCTGTGCGTTGATGTATAGTTAAGTCAGTCAGGACTTTGAATTTTATATATATAGAAGATGAAGAAAAAAAAACGGTCCGGTCCGGTTCGATCCGGTCCGGTACGGTGCGGTTCCTTCCAGACCGATCAGGTCTGATCCGTTCCGGTCCGGTCCGGTCCGTTCCGGTCCGGTCGGTCTGGACCTTATAAGGATCCTACATGTCAAATTTGGCATCTCTAGACCCAGCGGTTTGGGCTGTGCGTCCCCTCGCAACTTCGTATGCGTATATCTCGCTTTCCCGTGGGATTTTTGAAAAATCCTTTTTAGTACATCCCTAGACGTCGTAAGGAACCTACATGCCAAATTTGGAATCTCTAGACCCAGCGGTTTGGGCTGTGCGTTGATATACCCTCGCAACTTCGTTTGCGTATATCTCGGTTTCCCGTAGGAATTTTGAAAAATCCTTTCTTAGTACACCCCTAGACGTCGTAAGGAACCTACAGTCCAAATTTGGAATCTCTAGACCCACCGGTTTGGGCTGTGCGTTGATATATAGTTAAGTCAGTCAGGACTTTGAATTTTATATATATAGATGATAGAATCTTTCAGCTAGATTGAGCGTCCCGGGTAATACACGTGCAGTGCCATTATTCCCGTTCCCATGGGAATTTCGCAAAATATAGAAAGGAACCTCCATGAAACATTGGAAACTTCTAGCACTTGCAGTTTCAGAACATGTAATGATTCAGTGATTTACACGTTAAGTCCCATTATTCCCGTTCCTGTGGGAATTTCGGGATAAAAATACCCTATGTGTTACTCCAGATTAAATTCTATACGTGAACCAAATTTCATTATAATCCCTACAGTAGTCAGTGATTTATACGTTCAGTCCCATTATTCCCGTTCCCGTAGGAATTTTGAAAAGAAACATACCCTAAATGTTAAGTTGAGCCAATTGCTACATATTAGTGAAAACCGCATCCAAATCGGTTCAGCCGTTTCTGAGATTAGCGTGTACAAACATACATACAAACATACAAACAGACGGACAATATTTTTCGAAATTCTTGTTCTATTGCTTATTCTTCATCGCCCTATACAATTTTTTTGGAAATATATTCAATGTACAGACAAACTTTTTGTACACTTTTATTATATTAATAGATTTCTAAGAAACAATGAACCATTTTAATGACTAAACTACCTTCTATTACGCACTTACACAATATGGATTAATGTTTACTGATAATTAAATAACCTAATTTTATTATCTGCGATGTCTGTGATAATCACAATTCGCTCGAGTACCACAGTAATAATATATTACAGAGATGAAACTGCGAACTAACGTATGATTCTATACCTAAATTAGATTAATACTTCCTTTTTAGAATGTCATACTCAAACTCAAATCAGAGAGCAGCGGCTTTTTTTTTATCCCACAAAGGTGGCAAAGTATACGGCCGGCCTGATGGTAAGCCGTCACCGTAGCCTATAGACGCTTGCAATACCGGGGGTATCACTCACGCGTTGCCAATCCTCCCAACCCCCCTGCGTGGAGGTCTGGAGACCTTACTCACCGTAGGAACACAACATGGCCGAGAGCAATGTTATTTGGCTACGATCTTCTGTAAGGTGGAGTTTGACGACCTCCGTGGCGTAATGGTTACCACGCCAGACCGCCACCCAGGAGGTCCCGGGTTCGATCCCCGGTCGGGTCATGATGAAAAACGAACTTTTTCTGATTGGCCTCGGGTCTTGGATGTTTATCTATATATGTATTTGTTATAAAATATAATATCGTTGAGTTAGTATCCCATAACACAAGTTTCGAACGTACTTTGGGGCAAGCGCAATCTGTATGAATTGTTCCTTTATAATTTATATTTATATCTTCCCCAGTATGTCTATACTGTTTGTCATATATTTTACCATGACTACACTTGAGCAAAACACCTTATCCTGCAACAAACAGTTCAAGTAAATAGTGACATCAGAGAGCAAACAAGTCATGATCTGTCGCAGAAATAATCTCACACAGACGTTTCTCATTTCAGATTAACTACGAGCAAAAACGTGAGCTGCCAAAGCTGTGAAGTTTTTAAAAATAAAAGTGCTCGGTGTTTGAAAAGTAAATAATTTGTTCTAAAATAGAATTTATTGCTAAATTCAAGTGAATGATGGTTGTGTTCTTTTCAAATCGAATAAATTCAAGTGAGATATTATTGAATTCTATTTTCAAAAGCTAAGTTCAAGTGAATGATAAGGTTCTTTCAAAATATAGCTAAATTCAAGTGAATGATTTCTGAGTAACGTTACGTTCGAGTGTGCCTGTGTATAGTTTTTTTTTAAATTTTGGCACAGTCATACAAAAATTAATCTAAAATATTGTACACAGACAAAATAGTGTTGAAAATAACAAAGTGCCGAAAGTTTTGAGTGTATGATGTTTGAGTATGGGTGAACATCAGACCATACACAAGACCTGCGTTAAGGTCAATTCAGCTGAAGATGACGAGTCCAGGGACGAGGTCGACGCAGATTTGCCAAAGAAAAATCCCTTTGTTCGGGTGAGTGTCGCCAAATATTTATTCTTTACTTATAAGTCGTTGTCAATTCACAAGAAATGTTTTTAAATCGTTAACTTAAATAAATATTAAATAAAATGTTGCAGCAAGATTATAGTTTGTCTGTTAAACAATATGTGTTTTCATGCGATGGCCGAGTCAATATATTTATTTAAAACGTTAAAGATTTTTAATATTGATATGGTCACTATAAGATGTTGTTAGGTTCGATAATTACGTAACAACTTAAGACAGAAGGTCCCTGTAGGGACTGAATAAATTAATAAGCGACTTGGTATAACAACTTACAAGGATCTCACAACTTTTTACGGTAGAACAACTGAGTTGCGAGACTTGGTTTTTTTGACAAGTAAGTATTGATATATGGGATTTTTATTTACTTAAAAGTCTCAAACCACTATCTGAGCAGAAAATCCCTTTATAACACATACATGATACATAGTTTGTGACAAAACAAACCTGCGGTTACGTTGCATGCATTCGGTGACAAAAACTTAAGGGAACTATGTCGTCGGCCTCTCGCGTTCTGATTGTTTTGACACTAATTACACGTCTAATCATTGCGTCTTACCGTAAAAGGAAAAGTTAATATATAGAGTAGTTGTCACATGACCAAACTGTACTTTTAGATAACTTGAAGAATACTTCCTTTAGGTAAAAAAAAAATTCGAAAAGTTCTAAAAAAAATGTTTGTCTCAAAATAAAAAAAAATCATGTTTTATCGTCTCATAGTGCCCCTAGGCTTATACTTCAACTATAGGTACGTCCTTGCCCCTAACGTGACTCTGACCCTAATAAAGAGGATAATCTACCGATTTTGAATATTGTATTACTAACTAACACGTGCGATCTAGTCTGCGGCATACGAAAAGTCGGCATGGCGCTCAAAAAGTCCTGCGGCTTTTCCACAGACTCACCGCACACGACGCATAATCTTTAATACGTGCAGATTGCAGATGGCAGACAAAATCTGAAGCAAATGTTCTATTTTTTTGTGTGTTGTCTCCGCCAAAATAACACGGTTTTCGTGCGATGGACTTTTTGCGCATCGTGTGCTCTACTGAGTCTACTGCATATAACTGCATAGGTTCTAATTTTCACAGAAAACGAACATTTGGTACTCTTTCACACAAAAACGGCTGATCAGATTTGTTTGTTGGTAATTACGCAAGCAGTTTAAGACCTATGTGTTAATCGCGTATATCCTTTGAGAACAGGATTTCGCAGGTAAAGCCGCGTGCATCGGCTAGTCTAAAATAACTCGAAAGTTACAAAATGTAAGACCATACTACAGTTGGAATGAGGTAGGCCCGCCTCTTTCCTCGTGAATGGCATGCGATGCGGGTAAAAGTATATAAACCGCATTCCCCGCAAAATAGACCCGCCTTCCTGCGTGGACATTTTCGTACTTCAGTTTCCAATATACTGGAATTCCATGGAAATTATATAAAGTTGATTTTACATTGGTATTTTCAAGTTATAGCTTGCATTCTTTTTCGTTGCAATTAGCCAGTGTCATGTTCAAAGCATCGTATTCATATTGGTTCGACTTAGTAGGTATACAGTCTCTGAGTCAAGACGCCCCGAAGAATCTCGATAGCAAAATTTCTTAAGAGAAGGCAGATTTTGAAGTCAACAAGACTTGCACATTTATTCCTGATGACTATACACTATGCACTTTATCAATGTTTGCAAAATAATAAATTATAGAAAACAGAAATTATATTTTTAATCACGAGCTCAAGTTGATGCCATCGAGTTGACGCGAACCTTTGGTAGATACCAAAGATTTGCTAATATTAAATATTTATTATTCAATAGGGATCAAATAATGGATCCGAGTGGAATCTATACTTCTATACTAATATTATAAAGAGGAAAGATTTGATTGTTTGTTTGTTTGCATTGAATAGGCTCCGAAACTACTGGATCGATTTCAAAAATTCTTTCACCAGTAGAAAGCTACATTATCAGGGAGTGACATAGGCTATATAGCTTTTCCCGAAATTCAATGTGGTTCCCACGGGGACGGGTGCGGAACTTCACGCGGACGAAGTCGCGGGCAAAAAAGCTAGTGAGGGATAAAAAAGGCCATTTTGTTCGTTTCCAAAATGGTAGATTATAAAGTAATTTATTTTACATAATATCCATTTAATTATCTTATTCTTCCCTACCCCTTTCCCACTCTATGTGGAGGGCGGTACAGCATATCAATTTAATTCTACAAGTTGTAAATGACTGGAGAAGGTGCCACCACGTTACAGAACCTCCACCTTACAGAAGATCGTAGCCAAATAGCATTGGTCTCGGCCATGTTGTGTTCCTACGGTGAGTAAGGTCTCCAGAGTTCCACTTGGGGGGGTTGGGAGGGTCGGCAACGCGTGAGTGATACCCCCGGTATTGCGTCTATAGGCTACGGTGACGGCATCAGGCCGACCGTATGCTTGTTTGCCACCTTTGTGGTATAAAAAAAGGTACTATGCTTTTAGTGTTAATGTATTGTGCAAGTGCAGTTCGGTCTAGTATGTTCTTGCCTTTACAAAGACTAAAAAAAAGTTAAACCACAACTTAGGCTTAACGAGAAAGCGGTTATTTCTTGCCCATGCATTCGGAATGTTTTGTGCCAATAATGTTCAAACCACTTTCTCTGAAGGGATAGTAAAGGGTCAACTATAAATTCCATTCAATAAATAAATGTATAGGGACATCACACAGATTGAGCTAGCCCCAAAGTAAGTTCGAAACTTGTGTTATGGGATACTAACTCAACGATACCACACGATACTATATTTTATACTATGCATTACTATAATTATAATAAACTAGCGAAACCCGCACAACTTCGTTTGCGTGTATCCCGCTTCCCCATGGGAATTCTGGAATGTCTTATTAACATATAAACATATGTAATACAATGAAACATAGAACCTCCTCCTTTTTTGAAGTCGGTTAAAAAAGACCTTAATCGGTTTTCTTTCGTATTTTCTTTTACCGGTGGTTATTTTCATTTGTATAATTTATATGCTAAATCGAATGTAAGACTTATATTTCACAAGATAATGGATAAAGCAGTACTTTTATAAGAAAATCGGTCGGTATTTTCTTGAATTTGCACCCAATTTCCAACAAGTAAAATGTACTGAGTTTTTACCCGAGTCTGTATAATTTTATTGTCGCTAAGACGCTGCTATTACAAGTCTAGTCACGGGTCAGGGTATGGTCTCAGTTACATCGGGTTTGAGATTTAGCGGAAGATGTAAATATTAAAAATATATATTCCTGAAATAAATGTGCATGAAATGAGGCCTTGGAGGAAAGAGTTCTGAATGGCGACTGCGTATTGCAAAGCGCGGCGTAGGACGGCCTCCCCCAAAGTGATCGGCCGGCCAGGGAAAGTGAATCGCAGGTAGCCGCAAGATGCAGACCGCTGCCGACCGGTCATGTTAGATGCGTTTGATGGCTGGTGAAGGTTGATTTGATGATTCATCATCATCAAATCAACAAAATAAATTATTCATTATTTCAGAAAGATAATAAAATAACCCGTCGGAGAACGCTTCTCTGCGCAGCAGCGTCTATACATGACTGAAAATTTTATTAATTGGTTTTATACCATGTAAAACGCGCTTCTTGCTGTGACTTTTGCTTCAAACTGCGTTTAAAAATCGCTGTATCAACTCGCTATAAAAGCGACCACAACCTTACGAGTAAAACTAATTAAATACATGAATTTAAATTATCTAACTGCGCCCATACCTTTATCCGCCCGCTGACACTCACGCCATAGAATGGAATCTCATTCATTCACGTTGCTTATTTATTTATTCGTGTGACCTCAATCGACTTTGTGCAATAACCAAGCCTACATGGAAGTACCCTTACACAATTTTGCACCATAATTATATTAATATACAGTTTATAATGGTACGTTTAGTTTAAAAAACGTCTTTGAACTTTTAAATGTAGTTTTCAACGTAGATATAAATATGACATAGATGAATTTACTTATAAGGTGCTTTTTAATGGAAAACTAGCAACTCTATTCGGCTTACTTCGGCCGGTAAAGGGATTAGATCCCTAATTTAAAAAAATATATAATATAGAATTATAGCATCTTGAGATTAGTGTAGGTTCCCAATGGCGCGGAGAAAGAACTTTTCAAATCGGTCCAGTCACACACGGTACGAGTAAATTCAATGTAAATAAAATAAAACAATCAAGGGATCAAATAATGAATCCAAGTGGAATGAGGGAATTCCTATTTGTAATAAAATAAAAATAAAATAATTTTCTCTCTCTCTCTCTCACTCATTTACGAACACTACCAGTTCAAATAGGATGTCTTTACACTGTGGTAAGAGCTAGGCTCTACGATTCAAAGTAATAAACACGCAGCATCTATTTATAAATTATATCTGCGGTTTTAAATACTACTTTTTTGATGCAACAAAACGAAAAGTACTTTAAGTTTTGTGTACGTTACGATATTTGCGGTGATTAGATATATATATTTTTTTGTATTTTAAAGATGTGAAAGAGCAGGCTCAAGACAGCGGAAAATGGAGGCTTCAAAAACCGGGCAAGTACGTGTCTGGCCACGCACAATGTAGGGTTCCGTATTGGCTATGCATTTCTTGCTTGCAGATGAGTACAATGCCATTTTCTATGACAATTGTACGTTTTCATCAAAGAAATTTTACTTCATAAGTTCGTCGGCTATTACTCGGTAACTAGTAGTGCCTACTTAACCGTTATAGTTTTCCTTGTAGGTCCACTATATGGACTACTACCATGAATTTTTTCAAATTTCTAAACTCAAGACTTTCGGAGAAAGGGGGCGGGACCACCACGAAAATTGTCACGTTAAATTTAAATAATTCGCAAACGAATCATTGTTGTGAAAATGATCTTTCCACACGGTCAATGTTTTTAAGAGACCTATCTAACGATACCCCACAAGATGGAGTTCTTTACTCTGTCTAATTTCTTCTTGATTAAATTCGTTGAGTTCCAACGTTCCAAGACAGCTGCAGTTTCTCCCCCGGGCCGTCAATAAGCTTCATTACTCATTGTCAATCTGAGGTCGCCGTTTTGATCATGGCTATACAGGAGACAGTCGCAATGTGTGGTGAACTGTTGTGGGCTTGTCTCGTAGACGTAGACGCGGCCTAATAATCTGAATCATAGTATCAAATTATAAATAGACAATAGCTTATTTTAATAGTGACCTTAATCTCTCACCGCTAGGGGGCGTGACTATGGCAATGAACAGAACCAATGAACTTTACAAAACTAGTGAACGCATGCGGTGTTACCTGCGTCAGCGCATAGTTTAGTAAATTTTGGAATTGACAAACTTGAAAATAGTATAACCGTCAAAACTAACACTTTTTTGACATTTAAATTTTTCAGTCTTCACAGTTTTTAGGTGACAAATAAATGTTATTTGTAACTTATGTCCATTTGCTGAAATATTTACTAAGGGCATATTTCAGCAGATGGATGGTAGACTTAGATCAGTGTGTATGATCTAAGAAAAACCATATAAATCGGTGACCACTTACCAGCAAGCCCTACGCTTGTTTGACACCTTAGTAGAATAGTTTTATTTTTTATATAAGAAGAAAACCGCCAAAGAAAAAGCCAAAGCGGACGAAGCCGTGGGCAAAAGGTAGTAATTTTATATTTTTGACTTTGCTGACTGTACGACAAACAAAAAAATAATTCGCTCTGATATTTTGACATTTGACATGCCAATGTCACTAATCAGATATTACATGACATTGATTTATTGTCGTTGTTCATGGCTGTCAAAATTCCATGACATTAACTACATTATCCATACTTACTAATAATAAAGAGGAATTTTTTTCATACCACAAAGTTGGCAAACAAGCATACGGCCCGCCTGATCGTAAGCATCACAGTAGCCTGCACGCGTTGCCAACCCTCCGCCCCCCCTAGTGGAGCTCTGGAGACCTTACTCACCATAGGAACTAACAGAGGTAGTCTTAATTAAATAATAATGAAATATTTGTATATTTGTTTGTAACGTTTAAACTCAAAAACTTCTGGACCGATTTCAAAAATTCTTTTACCGTTGGGAATCTACATTAACCCCGAGTAACATAGGATATATTTTATATATTTTAAAACCCGTGCTAAGCTGGGTCGGGGCGCTAGTTTTTAATATAATGCACATATGCTTTACCAATTCAAATACGCACAACACAAACACTATACTTTTTCGTGTAATCCCTGTGGAGTAGTTCCCATGATGGGAATGGTGTTTTTATCCCAGAGGTTCCATTACTGAACTGGTAATTTTAATCCCAGAGATTCCACTGGTTCCATTTTCAAAAACAAAGCCGGGTCGACCATATGCCAAATTTTTCCTGAACCTCTGGGAAAAAGTCCCATTATGGGACTACTCCACTGGAAGTACTGGGAATATATACAGTGAAAGTACGTAGTACTATTTATTATTCTGTGGTCAAAGTCACAATTTGGTTTTTTATTCAAATAGGCCTTTCGAATACACCTAATTTTTCACTTTTCCGCCATTGCCAACAAACGAATGAAGGAACGGAGAAGTTTTTCGTTCCCACGGGAAAGGGATTAACTGGAAATGTAGGTAGTAATAACCCGTGTTAACCAACCTATGTAACATAGGTTAGAAAGCGGTTATTTCTTACCTAAGCACGTTTTATTTGCTGTTTGTCAATATCCTCAAACCACTTTCGTTGAGGGGACCTAACGAGGCCAAGGTATGTAATACTCTTAACTACACAATACATATAGGATTCTAACATTGTTGTCGAAGGGCGATTGAAATGTATTAATATAACGAGAACATGAGTGGCCAGTCACACATTAAGAAACTCCTTGCAAACATCTCAGCGATACAATCGACCAATGAAAGAGGTAACCAGGACCGTAAATATGTTATAGTAAACAAACGTAGAGTTTAGTAAACATTGCATGAATGGATAATTAGTAACTATTGATAAATAAAAATTTGAGTAAATTAATAATTACTCAAAATTTATTTATCAGTGAAACCCTTGCAACTTTCTTTTGCGTTATATCTCGTTTTCCCGTGGGAATTTTGCAAAATCCTTTCTTAGTACACCCCTAAACGTCGTAAGGAACCTACATTCCAAATTTGGAATCTCTAGACCCAACGGATCAGTAAAACCCTTGCAACTTCGTTTACGTTATATCTCGCTTTGCCGTGGGAATTTTGGAAAATCCTTTCTTAGTACACCCCTAGACGTCGTAAGGAACCTACAGTCCAAATTTGGAATCTCTAGACCCAGCGGTTTGGGCTGTGTTTTGATATATAGTTAAGTCAGTCAGGACTTTGAATTTTATATCAGGTTATCTTATTGAACTATGTAAACGTCTTTTACCATGCCTTATATTTGAAATTGCTGTCTCTTACTCTCGCGTAGCTAAGGAATAGTCCTTTCAATACTTCTTACTCCGTCTAATTTGTTTCTATTTAAATTCGTTGTGAGTTCCAAGAAAGCCGTAGTTTCACTCCCTGGACGTCAATAAGCTTCATTGCTTATTGGTCGATCCTTACGAAACGTAAATCCGATACTTCGGCCGAAGTATCGCAACAATTTTAATCATGAAATACAAGATATTCGAAATGAAATGAAATGAAAAAAAATTTGACCTTCACAGGCACTTTTTCTTGTCATTTACAACTTGCATATTTATGGATAAAGAAAATAAACTACGTTATAAACTACCACCATTTCGGACACAAGCAAAATTGCCACCGGTAAAAGAAACGGCGAAAGAAACCGGCAGGCTGATTATGTATCTAGCAAAAGCAGTGCGACAGGCGTGAATTGTACAATAATCGCTGTCAAACATTATTTTCGTATTACGTAAATAACAATAGCGACAGCGACAGCTACAATTGATAGGCCCGCGCTCTACCGAGCAATCGGGGAACTAAAAGTGCATAAAGCTCCTTTGTAAACAACAAAATTGGTATTACATACGAAGAGCGACCGCAACACGACAGCAGCCAGCGACCAATTTGAATTGTCAAAAAGCGACAACCCATTACCCTGTTGTTATTATTATAAACATTAAATAAATAGTGTTTTCGACGTTAAATTAAAGTGAGTTACATTTAGAAACAGTGTAGCTTTACGTTAAAATAAATCAAAAAGATAAATATCGTGAGTTATTGTTATTTTTGAGGTTATATCAAGCAGCCCCCACAGACGTTTTCGTTATGTCTCGTGCTTTAATGATTCTGGAGGCATTAGAAGCCCAAAATAGATTAGAGGAGTACATACGCGTGCGTCGGTTACGACGACATTTAAGGAATGAAGCAAGACCTATGGAGCTTCTCAACTTCAGTGCCCATTATAGGCTCACAAAGGAATTGTTCTCTGAATTGTGCACTGAACTTGAACCACTCTTGCCTCGACCTCGTAGGAGAACAAAAGTCTCTGTAGAATGTAAAGTAAGTAACCACTTATTCATATTGCTTCCTGGTTGCAAAATGCACCTAATAAATTGAGCACTACATTATATATATTAATTTGCAGGTGTTAACAGCACTCTCATTCTACGCAACTGGTTCATATCAAAAGCCTGTAGGTATGAGCTATCTGCATGGTCTTAGTCAATCAAGTGTATCCAAGGCCGTGACAGAAGTGACCACAGCGCTAAATCATCCTAGCATTTTAAGGAAGTACATAAAATTCCCTCAAACCAGGCAAGAAAGACAAACAATAGTGAATGGGTCAGTAGATTAAATATTATTATTATTATGTGTATCTAAAGAGAATTGGAAATAGCTAAGATCTTTGTTTGTTGACAGATTTTCAAACAAATTTGGCTTTCCTGGTGTTTTAGGCTGTATCGATGGCACACATGTTGCATTGGTGCGGCCAACAGAACACGAAGAAAGATTTTTTAACAGAAAGCACTACCATTCCAGGAATGTTCAAATTGTAAGTATATTTAGTTCAACATGCAAAGAGTTTTACCAAAATACAATACAATACAATACAAAACACTTTATTGCACCAAAGAACAAATACAACAATACAAATAAAGCTTAGTAATACACGGTACAATAGGCGGTCTTATCGCTAGGCAATTTCTTCCAGACAACCTAAAAGACTGGACAAGAAATCATACACGGGTTGCGTGGTACAACAAACAATAATACTACTTATCTATTATGAAATAAAACAAAAACAATACTAAATTAAAAACCATTCAAATTAATAAGCTAGAACCACAGGGGTGCATCCGCAGCACTAACTCACTACTGCACATGCAGCCCTGCGGCCCCCAACCAGCAAAATAATAAAAATAATAAATATGTATACTTAAAAACTAGATATCCAACGAACTTAAATAAATATAATACATATAAATATATATACACATTATAATATTATACTTGACGCATGTAAATATATATAATATATTTATTCGGATTACAACAATGCTAATTGATGCCTACAATCACACTCAAGCAAATAACGACTTTTAACAGCTATTTTAAAACTTAAAACACTTTGAGATTGCCGCACAGTTAATGGTAGGGAATTCCACAAACGGACAGCTTGGACAGTGAACGAATCGCCGTAAAAACGAGTGGAATGCGAGGGAGTTTTCAAGCGAAGCGTTAAAGCACTACGCAGGGTAGAACCTTCATGAAAAGTGAAGCGATCTCTGAGGTATGAGGGAGTGTTGGGATTGAAAAGGATCGTATATAAAAGAGTAACAATATGTAAGTTGCGACGAAAACGGATAGGAAGCCAACGGAGCTGGGATCGGAACTGTGAAACGTGGTCGAATTTACGAAGACCGAAAATAAATCGAATGGCAAGGTTTTGAAGGCGCTCCAGTTTATTTAAAAGGTCAAGATTGAGATCAGGAAAGGAAGAGTCAGCGTAGTCTAAAATAGGAAGAAGTAAGGATTGAGCCAGCGCAATTTTGGTGTCAATTGGCAAAAAGTTACGAAGCCGTCGAAGAGAACCAGATGCTGCAAATAGTTTTCTACTAACTTCCGCTACATGGGGTGCCCAGGACAAAGTTTTATCTATAATAATTCCGAGATTTTTTACATGATCAGAGAACTTAATGTTGACCCCCTCAAACAAGATAGAAAAACAATTTTTGGCATAAATTTTAGCAATTAATCGGGGACTGCCAACAAGAATGGCTTGGGTTTTGAAAAATGAAGTTTTTAAAAGTATGTAGAAGGCTATACTCCCTGCAACTATATAGGTGAAGGAATATAGAACATAGAACACACAATATACGCTATCATCATAGGCAGAGTGAAAGATGCAGCGATTTGAAATGGTACAGTTTCCATTATGAAAAAAAGTTTATTTTTTTTATTCTACTAATAAACTGTTTTTGGCCAAAACTTTCAGATTTTACTTATTTTTACAGATATGTGATAGTGATCTGAATATATTAAATATAGATGCAACCTTCGGTGGGGCTACCCATGATGCCTATATTTGGAGGAATTCAGAAATAAACGATCATATGCAACAGCTCCATCAAAATGGTGAAAGCATTTGGTTTCTTGGTGTGTATACCTAAATATTATCTATTTTTATTTAAACTAGCTGTCTCTGTAGTGATTGACATGTCACCAATTTATAAATTGCAAAATGTATTTTTTTTTTACAGGTGACTCTGGATACCCCTTGAGGCCATGGCTTCTAACACCAATTGTTAATGCACAACCTGAAAGCGCAGAAGAGCATTACACAAATGTTCATTGCCGAGCAAGAAACACAGTTGAGAGGTGCATTGGGGTATTAAAAGCCCGTTGGCGGTGTCTGTTGTCACATAGAGTACTGCATTACAATCACCATGTTGTGGCTAAGATTGTAAATGCGTGTGCTGTGTTGCACAACATCACCAACAGGCACAGGCTTCCTGTACCTGAATTACCTCCTAATGATGTTCAAAGGGAGGCAGACTTCCTGGTGCCTCGGCAGCCTTACATTGAGGAAGGTCAACAGCTTGAAGGTGGCAGACAACAGAGACAAGTTATTGTGCAACGTTTATGGAGAAATAGATGAGAATAGAACACTGTTGACTTACTTGTATATACATTTTATATTAATATGTTTTTTTTGTGCATTTTGTTATTTTTATTTTTTTATTTTTTTTCATCAAACAATATTAACTGTAGGTAGGTACATAACTATATCAAATAATTTTGAATATTTAATCTTTAATCACTTATTATATTTAATCACTTTCTTATAGTCTCTACTAATTTAAGCATTATTTCATAATGCATCTTGGCACATTCAGAGTTTATACGGGCAGCCTCCGCTATGATCATGGCAGCATTGGCCATTTTTTCTTCTGCTGCAATCCGCCTTGTCTCCAATTCAACAACCCAAGCAGGCTCAACTTTAGTCCGATCTGTAACATAAATAATTATAAAATTGCAATATTATAACTGTTACTTTATTATGAGCTTTGGTTGAGTGAGAGTTGAGTTTCGGTTACGGCCTTTTTTATCATTTAGCAATTTTTCTTCCACTCTTTGTTACAATGTATAAGTACATTTATAAGAATAAATAAAATACAGATCCGAAATTAAGTACCATGTAGTATTCCATGGTTATTTTAGTAATTTGTTGAATTCTATCCATGGAATGCCTTGTTTTTCATGGTTAAAATTCTTGCGATACTTCGGCCGAAGTATCGGATTTGCGTTTCGTGTACTCCAGGGTCTACAGGAGACACAACGGTGGCAAATGCGTGGTGAGCTTCCATCCTAACTGGATAGCACTGTGTAAATTGTGTACAATATATTACGTAACCAATACATGTAGGTTGTCTTGTGCCAATATGAAAGCAATTATCTTAGTATTGTATGCAAAACTGACCACCCACTTGGAGACGTAATGTCGCAGTTACTCATTTAACATTAATAGTCTCATCCAAGATGTTTTTCCTTGGAAAGATTTATTCAAAATATCCTAAAATCAATCCTAATCCATCCCAAAAACATTCCAAAATAATCTAAATCATAGACGAGTTGATAAACAGGCGATTTACAACTTAGGCGATTTACTTACAAGAGTTACGAGATGATAAATAGACCAGTTGCTACATAGGCGCACAGATATGATACTAACTCATTTTAACAAGAAGTAGGATAATGTCGAGTCACTTAATTTTCATTTGGATTTTAAAAGATCAATCTGATTTTAAAAGAACTATCATGCGATTTTGTAATTATATTTAAAGATTGATCCCCGGAACTTGATTATTTACGAGATGGGGTTACAGTCCGGACACTCCATACAACGCGCGTGAAATAATTACCTATTTCTACTACATAGGTCAATGTCGTCTGTACACGCGTACACGTATGCGCACACGTATACACATTCGTTCACTAAACACACACCTTTGCGTCTGCACCCGCCACGATACCCGCCTCGAGTTGAAGTAACGCGATTCGGTGCGGGGCGGAGAATGGCCATTCTACCACGGGTTATTACTTATTCTATGGTGGGGTAAGAACTGAAAAATGTCCGAACTTTGTAGTCTGGAGATCTTACTCACTGTAGGAACACAACATGACCGACTATTTGGCTACGATCTTCTATAAGATGAGATTCCTTCCCCAGATGGGCTGCTCCGATTTGAGCGGATTATCCGCTGTGCTCTCTCCTAACTTCGAAATGATTTTGTGAATATCGCTATTAATAAACAAAAGTCGACATAGTTAGTATCAAAATGTTATTGTCTATAAAGAATACACGAATTCAATCCTAGACTCAAACAATAAGATTATTTGTAAACACCGTATGTGCACACTTTGTTGAGAACAATAATGTTATAAAAAGTAGATAGATTGTAAGCCAAAAAATTTTGAATGGGCACTTTCGCACTTCAGCGCATTAGTTGGAGGGAGACGGTGCGAATGGACCAAGGCACCTTTGGGAATGTGTCGATTCGTACCACGGGGCGAAACGACCAAATGTATTTTTAGTAATTTGGTCTCATCAAATATTTCGTCTCTCGCGAAATTGAATGAAGAGAAGTAAAGTTGGCTTTAAAGTTATGACAACGACGAAGTAGGTCAAACTGTTATTATGTTGATCAGATACGCTTACAGAATTTATTTAATAATTTTTCTAAGTCAAGGTCACTAAATACGAATTATTTTTTATAAAAAAAAATATTTGAAATAGACACGTGGGTATGTGCTACTCATGTTCTACTCTTCCATAAATGTTTTTCTTCATCGATTCATGTGAGAATTTTTTTGAGTGTTATGGAACACTGGCTGTCAAATACATATAAACGACAAGCCAATCAGAAATATATCATTTTTTATCATGACCCGACCGGGATTCGAACCCGGGACCTCCTGGGTGACGGTCCGGCGTGGTAACCATTACGCCACGGAGGTCATTTATTTATTTATTTAAGTACGTACTTTGCTTAGGAGACTACTGAGTGTAGTAAACAATATTTAATATTACGATACGTGACTAAATGTCATAGGGTTCCCATGTATTACAGAGGTCGTTGAGAGGTCGGCGATGCGCACAGCATAGCTATGGAGTCAGGGTCAGATAACCCGATGTTAGTTATGTATCTACTTGTCTTCAACAGTTATTTACTAAAGTAAAGGGTTTATGTATTAGATAAAATATGGTTTATTTGCAGCTATCGGTTGGCAGCGAATTCGCCAGCGTGGACCTTTTCTGGTTAATATACATATAGGGTGATTTTTTAGTCACCATCCAAATTTTTTCCATGTACAGTCGCCTCGAGGATAGCAGGACCATCCGACAGGATGATTTTTGGTTGCAACATCCAACATCCTAGTGGACACATGTGGTTCTAATAAACAAAAACCCTGTTTGGTAACAAAGAAAAGGATGGAGCTGACAAAAGATCCGCTTACAAGATGTGCAAGCGATTTTTTTCTAAAATGGTCCTCTTATCTTCGAGGCCACCGTACATACAAGGTATCATTAAAAGACCCTATTTATGAAAAAATTTTAGGTAAAATTATCAATAATATTTTACCGGGTTGCGCGCGCTGCTTCTATGAATTTAGATAACTTTGTGATGCTGTAACATCATATTTTAGCACTAAGTGATACTAAATGAATAATCATGTAGGTATATTATGATTTTCACAACAGAAAAATATATTAAAATATGGATGGTGATAAAAAATTCAACCTATGACAATAACGTGGAAAGAATTTTCAAAATCGTTTTTCCTACATACTTACAAAAAAATTTTTTCCTATATCCGAACCTCTCGCATCAGGAGCCCCTTAGCTGGGCCCGAGTCATTTTGCTCACTATATTGATCGGAGTGGTAGCATTTATAAAAAGGATTATCTCTAAAGGAGAACCACGGAATATTGTACTAAGAATACTGAACCGATATTGAAAATTATTTTACCAATAGCCAAGTTTTTTTTTTTTTTTGACAATGTTGTGCAAGCTAGTGAAGCGCTAACGGGATACGCTTCACCAGCAACATTGGTTTTTCGTGGGCGAGGTGTCAACCCGCCGCACAACCCCCGAAATGCTGGAGGACCACACTGCCGTGCTAACTAAGAGTACAATAACTCGATTTTGGTCGATTTTGAGTTATATACATATTCGGAATCAGGGAATCGAGATCTATAACTCTCTCTAAGAAACTTTTCATGAATGCTTCAGGAACCTGATTTTTCAGTAAGCAAGAATGCAATAAGTAACACTTTATTACGAATTTACTAATCATAAATACAATAATCATACTTGTGGTGTAATTATTTTTGTACTATGCACACATTACTAGTCATAACCACAATAACTATAAAGTTGTTCCACTTATGTTATGTAGGACTCGGATTTTCAATGTTAGTTCACTAGCGATAAACACAATAATGTTTGACTTATTGTGCTTATGATTAGTGTATCTCAATTTTTTGACTGTGATAATACTCAAACTTTACAAATAAATACTGTTATTGTATTTATGATTAGCAAGTCATTTAAAACAAACCTATGTGTACAATCAAAATTAAAATATTATGACGAGTTATTGCGTTTATTATTAGTAAGACTCAAGCGACCCGGGGTTCGGCGGGGGTGAACGAGGTGTTGCGGGGAAGTGGAATATGGCCGTTTTCTGTTTGTTTTGCCAGTCG
Source organism: Endotricha flammealis (assembly GCA_905163395.2). Taxonomy (NCBI): domain Eukaryota; kingdom Metazoa; phylum Arthropoda; class Insecta; order Lepidoptera; family Pyralidae; genus Endotricha; species Endotricha flammealis. The sequence continues at coordinate 10,668,632 of LR990876.1, forward strand.
CGTTGCTAGTCGCTACAACAGGACCAGATCTACGTCGCACGGTGGATCCTCTAATAAGGAGAGCTTGGCCAATAAGGCATTTTTTGAAAATGTAGGTAGATGATTTTTTTCGATTTCATAAATTGAAGGTATATTACATTATTTTATTTTGAATTAAGTGGAATTAGTCGTCTAGTATTACTTATATGACACGTCAAACGTTACCTATTTTCTGTTTTCCTTGTTGTTAATTTGTAAATTATAAAGTTTAGTTTAGTTTAAATTAATATTTATGTAAAAGTAAGATCATATAATTTATGAAAAAAATCATGAATGATGATGAAGGTATGTAGTATTTAAAACATATATTATTATAAATTTAACCCGTTTTGATAATTAGTTATTTGGCAAAAAAAATATATGTAAATGTAACTTTGTTTCGAAAATGCAATTTCTCTTTTATTTTATTTTTTCAATTGGGGGATTTTGCTCGATCGAGTTGCTTAAGAGTGCATTTTTACCTCTACTATCTACCATCGTTAAGTTTCTACGTTTTATTTTTTCTTATTTCAGGAACAATGTCTCGAAGAGATCGGATTTTGAGCTTGGCGTTGCCTGAAAAAAATAAGGTGACAATATCTTCTCCACCAGGGACTGCACACAAACCTTCTTCGCCAGGGACAGCGCACAAACCTTTTTCGCCAGAAACCGCAACCGTGCATGCTCACATGAACATCGCACCGTTACTTCAACCGAGAAGTTATATTTGTTTAAAACACTGTTTTTGTTATGAATATTTAAGATTATTTTTAATAAACATTTATGAACAAAGTTAAATATTCTTTATTCTCATTGGTATTACCGACTAGGTTACATCAGTGTTTCTAACGATAAATGCAATAACTATATCAGTTATTGTATTTATCGTTAGAAAATATTGAAATGATTTATAAATATGTAGGTTTGCTAAAGATAAATACAATAAGTAATGTAGTTATTTTATTTATGACTAGCAATGATAGGTTATTCATATAAACATTTGCTTATTATGAGCACTATTTCCACGATTTCAGGCCATAAACTTCATATTTTTCACTTCACATATATTTTAATTTGCTCTCTATTTGTTCTTCTTTCAATAGGTACAAGTTTTATGTAAATATGTTAATTAGTTCAGGAGATACAATAAAAATAAAGTTCAAAACTTTGAGCGCGTTTTTCTCGAAAGCGGGAAAATCGAGTTATTGTACTTAGGGTATAGAGAACCGGTACTATCTCAAGGAACCGGGATTTTCGGTACCGGACTATGCTGGAACCGGGATTTCCCGGGAATTTCGGTTCTTTCGGGATTTTTTTTTCAATACATCAACACCGCCTAGGAATGTTTTGATTTTGCTCAATTTACACATTTTTTGTTAGACATAAAGTACTTATTTTTAGAAAGCTCATTTCTTGGACTAGGGACATGTAAAAGTAAAATAATATTATATTTATTGCGTAAATATAAAAAGTGAAATAATGATACGAGTAACGACCGTATTTGTTTAATACGGTCGTTACAAAGGAAAATTAAAAAATTATGCAGTTTTTTGCAATTATGCGAAAAATCAGTTATCAATAAAAAATCTCATGATTCATACAATGGTTCTGCATCGATTTTTCATGTCATAAATCAAATCTTTTTGGGTGACATTACCCAAGTCCTGGTATGATGCTAAAAAGTTGCTCTTGTCGCAAGCTTGCGGCAATCAAGGTTAAAGTAACGTTATCATGCTCCTCCTCAGTCGTTCACTCTTGTGAGAGTGGTCGTGGTTTCATGATGGTGTCATTAGATAACGCGGCCCTCGCGATGCGCCTCCATTCGTTGCGGTCTTCAGCGTTCCGGGAACATTGGACTATGCTGGTATTTTGTGTGGCAGCTTTTATTGAATCTGTCCAACGTGTGGGTGATCGACCTCTGGACCGCTTTCCTTCCACTTGTCCCTGGACAACGAGTCGTTCCATGGAGTTCTGGTTTCGAACGATGTGTCCAAAGTATTTGATGATTCGTAGTTGCACAGTCGACGATAATCTATCCTTGATTTTGAGCTCCTCCAAGATTGAGATATTGGTTAGAAACGCCGTCCAAGGGATCTTTAGCAGTCGTCGCCAGCACCACATTTCGAGTGCGTCGATTTTGCGTCGGTCTTTAAGGCGAACCGTCCACGTTTCTGCGCCATACAGAAATATGAGGAAGACTAAACTTTTCATCAGGCGGACTTTCGTGGCTTTGGTGATGTTGCGGTTGCTTGAGATTCTTTTCAGCTTATCCACGGCAGATCTTGTAATAGCACATCTCCTTCGAATCTCTTCGCATCCTCTAGTGTTCCTGATCGTGGAGCCGAGGTATACGTAGCTTTGGACAACTTCGCAGTTGCCAATCATGCTGATATCAGGTCGATTTTGCTCGGCTCGGTCCACGATCATCATCTTGGTTTTTTCTATGTTGATTTCAAGTCCGAAGGAGAGGCTTGTTGTCTCTAGGCATGTCAACAGCTGCTCCATGTCCTCTTCTGATTGGGCGAGAAGGGTTGTGTCGTCGGCGTATCGTAAGTTGGACGTCTTTCGGCCTCCCACTGAAACTCCCTTGTCCCATTGCTCCAATACAATTCTCATTATGCACTCCGCGTAGATGTTAAATAGGAGTGGAGAAAGAATACACCCCTGGCGAACACCAGCATGCGTGTGGAAACATTCCGAATCGACGTCATCTATTCGGACAGCCGCAGTGCCGTCCTCGTACAGGCCGCGAATGAGACGAACTAGATGGTAAGGAACTCCCATATGAATACGTCCTATAGCTTATGCCATTTTACGGTGTCGAACGCCTTTCGAAAGTCTAAAAAGCAGATATAGAGTGGGCTGTTGAACTCTCTAGACTTTTCGATTAATTGTCGAAAAATTAAAATCTGCTCCCTTGTTCCACGACCTTTTACGAATCCTGCCTGCTCTACAGCTATTTCAGGATTTCAACCACAGTTTCTGTCGCTCGCTCGCAACTGACTGAAGGGTTGTGGTGTTAATGTCCGTACGCAGACAGCGCGAGTGGTGACCAGCTGGCTTCAGGAGCACGCACGACATTTCGGTCTTAGACTGGCCTGCGCAATCACCAGACCAAAATCCCAAAAAGAACGCATAGAACATGCTTCCTCCACAAACATTGAGACGAGACTGAAAAGCAATTTTTTTGCATCTTAACAGGACTTGAGACAATTCTTGGGAAAATTGAGACTTCGTGATCTTAATTCGAAGCATAAAAACCGTTTCAGAACCATTGTAAACATAAGTGTTTTTAAAAACAACATTTCTTTGGCAAAATTGCAAATAAGGCATAGTTTAGATATTTTTTTTTACTTTTTCTTGAAAACACACTTGATCGTTTGTTTACCATCAAAATATATTCGATCGCACGTAGCGTCACTAGCGTCAGTGTTGCCAATTGCCATATAATTGAATAAATAAAAAAATCCCGAAAGTACCGAAAATCCCGGTTCTTGTATTTCAATTCCCGGTTCTTCTACAGCTATAAAAGAACCGGGAATTCCCGGGATTTTCGGTACCGGGATTTCCCGGTTCTATACCCTAATTGTACTCTTAGTTAGCACGGCAGCACACCCGTCGTTGGTCAGCGAGTCCATCGGACTTAGCCGGTTAGTGTAGCTAGGCTGTACTACCGACCATTCCCCTATCCGCCACCTTGGGGACGCTCCCCTACGCTGTGAGGGCCAGCGCGGGGCCAATAGCCAAGTTACTTATGAGGGGAAACAGTTAGTAACAGATAAAAGTGATTCGTTTATAAAGTACCAAATTGTCCCTCGAAATAGCAAAAAGGCTTGACCGAAGCCGATGCGCATTAAGCATTAACATAGTAATGACAACAACATACGTTTAAGATAAACGGCGGACTGGCATGTGGAAAACCTTGACTGATGGGCGCACGCGCAGGTCATAGAGTTTTATCGTTGGCACACTAGACGTGAGATTTTGACCTCTATTCTCTTAACATAAACAGTTTTAATCTCATCTCCACGCTCTATCTTGCTCTATTCCTATTTTGTATGAATGAGACAGCGCGTAAGATTGATTTGAGATTGTTTACGGAACCCCATGAACATTGGTAAAATCAAGGGAAAATGTTTTTTTTTTTTTTTTTTGATAAACGTATTATTATAATTTGTTTATAATAATATGTTTAGTTTAGTTTTAATAATGTTTAAGGTCACTTATTAATTAATATAAAGTTAGTTACATATCGAAAATGTTTTATATTTTACTTAATTTTTCGTGAATATTCCAATGTTTTTTAATAGTTACTCTGCTATTCGGGACGGACACAAATACAACAAAAACTAGATTAGAATTAGATTAGATAAAAACTAGATTACACTAGTCTGTAGTTAAAATGGTATAGAACTATAGGATAGGAGAGGATAGGATGAAAATAGATGTAAAACACTTAAAATAAGAGCGGTTCGTGTATGTAGATTAATGGCTAACTGCTCGAGCAGTCAGTCTATAAATAAATAAATATATAGGGACAATTCATACAGATTGAGCTAGCCCCAAAGTAAGTTCGAAACTTGTGTTATGGGATACTAACTCAACGATATTATATTTTATAACAAATACATACACCCGGGACCTCCTGGGTGGCGGTCTGGCGTGGTAACCATTACGCCACGGAGGTCGTCTATGTCCGCTGGCTGACACGTTATTTCTACTACAGAAATTATTCCTGTGATACTTATTTTGAGTGTTTTAAACCACCTATCAGAGGTAAAATAACCTTGAATGGTCTATATAAGTGCTCGCGCCACAGATTACATAATAGTTACTTCGTCCAGCGGCATTTGGTGCCGAAGATAGTTGTCTGTAGTAATGGAAGAACAAAATATTTTTGCTCTGTGGTTTTTTTGCGCGTCTTCAAGTAGGAATGTAAGCTTCTATTTGTTACTTAGTATTTTAAGGTTTTTCTTGTGTAACTGCACTGTAGATAATGTTATGATTTAAGGGTTATGTTCCAATTTAATGATAATATGAATAAATGCTTTATAACCATTTTTTCCCCCCTAGCCTGAAGGTCTTGTTTCCCACAGCTGGGCAAAGGCCTCCCAGCCCTTTCGCCATAGTTTAACAATAATTTGTACATAGGAACATAGGATGGGTCCTCCTTGGTGGTTAATGGCGGAATAAATAAAAATAAAATCATCAACTTTGCGAATAGATTTATAGGAAATTACAGGAATTATTTTAAATTCCTACTAGCACTTCGACGTAAGGGTAAATGGAAGAGGTGGTAGTTAGTCAGAGTCCTCCTTTATCTTAGGAGTGCCTACCTTTTAATTTATTTCTGTTTCATTTAGCTAGCCTTAGCTCATAGCTTAGTGCGCTCAATCGACAAAAGAGCCAGCTTAAGGCTCAAGCCTGTGCAACGAGGTTTTTTTTTATACCACAAAGATGGCAAACAAGCATACGGTCGGCCTGATGGTAAGCCGTCACCGTAGCCTATAGATGCTTGCAATACCGGGGGATATCACTCGCGCGTAGCCGACCCTGTAGAAAGTGGAGCTCTGGAGACCTTACTCACCGTACGAACACAACATGGCCGAGACCAATGCTATTTGGCTACGATCTTCTGTAAGGTCCTTCCCCAGACGTGCTCCGATTTGAGCGGATTGTCCGCTGTGCCCTACCTCTACGGTACGGTCTAAGGTTTTAAACAAAGGTCACAGTAATTTGTGCGTTTTGCCGGCTACACCGTTTAAAACCATCTCCAAACTTCAGTATGTATAGATGCTGCGTCAAAGGCATATTATGTACTAAATAGTAATATTAATTTTTAAAATACATACTAAATTGTAAGCGCCTGTCAGTATATTTTTAGCAAATTGATTTTTGTGTAATTTGCTATACAATAATCAACACGCACTTGCCTACGTCCGATTTGAAAAATTCTTTCTCCGTTTGGGAAGCTGCAGTATCCCTGAATGACATAGGCTATTTTATATATGTTTTTAAATCCTTGGTAAACCCTCGCGATGCCGGGGCGGGCCGCTAGTATGTCATAATATTATTTTAATCATCATCATAAGCCTGTATCTACCCACTGCCGGATATAGACCTTTCCCAATGCCTTCCACCAAAAGCGATCCTCCGCTTTCCGCATCCATCTGCCTCCAGCGGCCTTCTTGAGGTCGTCTGTCGATCTGGAGGGAGGGCGCCTCCCCATTATTTTAATAATGACGCGGTAAAAAAATATAAGAATAAAATATTTAAATAACAAAAAATGATAATTATTTTAAGATCGTAAACCACGTCCACGTAGTAACTATATTTTACTATAAGTATATCTGTTTTTATCACTTCTCTCGCAGACAGTGATAATGATATGCAATAATCAACTGCTAAACGAAAAAAACAAATTGGAAGTATGAAAAATGAAGTTTGTACGACAACTTATAAGTAAACTATAATAAACTTTAATAACTAACTTACAAAATGTCTAGAACAAAACCAATGCACGCCCGTTTTTATTTTTAAACGCTTCTTAAACGGCTTCACTTATAACAGCACTTTGTTTCTGACATTTAATTTTTTACCCACGTTGACAGTAGACCACAACGATAAAATAAACAGTATTTTAACTCAATACAGGGACTTGTGATTCGACATGCTTGCTTATTGGAGCGCTCAAAAGCAACAAAATTAACTCTTTCAATCACACGTGGCACAAAGCTCCGAACGATCGTCTGATTTAAAATTTAATCTATATGAAAATATACATGGATCGATTACAAATCACTTGTTATGACAGCTAATTCATACACAACCGTTGAATTTCACTAGAAAACTTGTACGACGTATATTGTAACTAGCTTTTCCCCGCGGCTTCGCTCGCGTTAATTTTATGACATAGATCTATCTCGTTTGACAACAAAACAACCCATAGCGCGACTTGTAGCGCCATCTGTTGGCCGATACAGCGCCCTCTATAGTAGAAAAAATATTTTTCCATTGGAACGACATACTTTCACGGGATAAAAGTAATCTATGTTGGGCTCTGTACCTCTAACAATATGTATGCAAATTTTCATAATGATCGGCTGCTTAGTCAAGCCGTGAAGGAATAACAAACAAACAAGCTCACTTTCTCATTTATAATATTAGTAAGGATTGTAATCTTACTACTATTTTATAGGCGAAAGTTTATGTGTTTTGTTACTTCTTCACGCTCAAATGCGCCGATGGCTGGGCCAATTCTTATAATATTTGGTATGTAGGTAGCTGATACCTTGGATTAACACATAGGGTACTTTTTATCCCGCAAAGTACGCGATTCCCGTAGGATTTGATCAAAAGTCTGATAGTCAATAGCGTTTTATAAAGTAGAATAAGCTTAATTTGCAATACACACAGTACTACAGTAAAAGTAACAAACTAGTGTAGTACATATTGTTTGTTTAATATTTGTATAAGACCTAATGTAATCATGTCATGTTATGAAGAGCTGGGTTTTCTACCACAAGTTAAATTTTAAACTTAAATGGAAACCCCATCACCTTGTTATGTACAACTAATGGTTAAAATAAAGATTTTATTATTTATTATTTATTTAGTGTATATGCAACAAGGCGGTCTTATTGACGACCTCCGTGGCGTAATGGTTACCACGCCAGACCGCCATCCAGGAGGTCCCGGGCTCGATCCCTGGTCGGGTCATGATGAAAAACTAACTTTTTCTGATTGGCCTCGGGTCTTGGATGTTTATCTATATTATGTATTTGTTATAAAATATAATATCATTGAGTTAGTATCCCATAACACAAGTTTCGAACTTATTTTGGGGCTAACTCAATCTGTATGAATTGTTCCTATATATTTATTTATTTATTGCTCAAAGCAATATTTTTAAGGCAAAGGTAGATGGCGCTACTGAGCATAAATACAATACAAGTGTAAAACAAAGTTAAAATACTGCTAACATAATATAATGTTGCTATTTATAATTAGGGTTCCTGTGCGAGCGTGGATTTCCACGCATAGCGGTAGCCATAAGCTATATTATGTACCTACGTAGTTAAGGTACTAATTCCATAAAAAAATACGTAATGGTTTTATATAACCAAGTTTTGTTTGTAGAGTTAAACAAAGTATCCTTCCACCACAGTGTATTGATAAATAATTTTCTTGTAAATCCATTTAAACAATATTTAGTTACAACTTTATCTTTACACTGTTCTACTACTATGAGACGGTGCAATCATGAAAGTGTCCATAAAACGAAACACGTAGTAATGTCCAAAAAAAGACATTACTAGTTAGAATAATAATAATAATAATATTTTATTTCTCACTAGCGAAACCCGCGCAACTTCGTTTGCGTGTATCCCGCTTTCCCGTGGGAATTTTGGAATGTATGATACTTTAAAACCTTCCCCTTGAATCACTCTATCAATTAAAAAAAAACGCATCAAAATCCGTTGCGTAGTTTTAAAGATTTAAGCATACAAAGGGACATAGGGACAGAGAAAGCGACTTTGTTTTATACTATGTAGTGAAGCAAGTTGTTACAAATACATTGATTCCCAGACTTCACACTAGGATTCCCTGTGTTGTGAAGTCCAAAACTAAGGTAAACAAAAATAAGGTTCAAAACGTCGGTCCCTATTTCGTTTCATGTTTGTACCGCTGGTCTTCTTCTAAATTTCTTGACATAAAGAGCTGCGCGCTTGTCGGTATATCAGTCTCCATTTTCCTCTGTCTGCTAGCAGTGCCAGCACATCCACCTTTCTAAGACACGACGCCTTTTCTTTTTGTTTAAAGCCAGGAAAATGCATCACTGCATGTCCCGCCACTTGGGGAAGCGACGGGGGTCTGTCGGGCTCGCCTCTCTAGCCAATGAGGGATACCGACTAAAAAGTAAAGATACGACGCCTGCCATTTGCTTCACTTGATCCATGTAAGATTCTTGTGGCACTTGGCGTTCTCAACAGGAGTATCAAACTCTATAAAATCCTATAGGGACAGACTTAGGCACTTTAATATGCACTCATTGGCAACGAGAAGAGAATTTTTGGATGCCATGTTTATCATTAAGCTCCTGAGAAATTCTATAAATTGCCCACAAATTCTGTCCAAAATAGCATTAAAGGCACCCAACCGGTATCCACGCAGGATCATTACGCCGTTGGTACCACCTCTTAGGGCTATACAGTAGCCCTAAGAGGTGGGTGCAAATTCACCAGTACCTCGGATGTGCAGAATAATAAATAAATACAGTGACCAAATTGATATACACTATGGCTCAGTGGCAACCTTGAAATCTAAAATAATGAAATTACTCTCTGACCACACTTTAGTTTAATTTAGTTTATTTTTCAGATCTTACTTTTAATCTGTTTTTTTTTGTTCTTATATTTAAGTATAACTGTGCTAGGATAACAACTTAGAGCGCTGTACCTATGCTATTTCAAACATGTTGTATCTACCTATAATTGGCTTATGCATTCAAAATGTTGTGTTTACATGTGTTTATTATGTTATATTAATGTGTAAGACGTTGGTGGATTAATAAATAAATAAAATAAATAAATAAGCTCTTCTCGGCCTTTCCTCCCTCTTCTACCCTCAATCCTTCTAAGATGTTTCTGATAAAGTCTTCTTATCTTGTGATGTCCTACGAGTTTCCACATTCAAGATTCTATTTCTTTCATCAAAGTTACTCTTCGCATCTTTTCTTCATTACTAATGTTATGGCGATAGGTGTCGCGGCTCCCCAGGCATAACACCCAGCCTGACCGGAAGATCTTCCCTTTGTGGCGGGTCGAGCACATCGCCATCGCTCCCGCTACAATCTTTTCTGTCAATTTTATTTTATCCATTCTTCTCCAGCACCATATTTCATACGTTTCGAATTTCATGTGTCTGTCTTTCCATGTCTCACATGCATAGAGTGATAGAGATGCAACATCGTTTTCTAACATTTTTGGCTATTATGGATGTAAATATTATATTGTTTTTATTGTAAAATGTGGTGATAAAAGTAGAGCCCATCTACGAGCCATTACATAGTAGTTAGGCACTACCATTCACATAAATATTGGTACATAGTGCTTTAGTGACGTAACAGTCATATGTCACATAATACCTATAACATATCTAATGCACAATGATCAATCGGCACCCACATTTTCCTATATAATGTAACGGTTGATAATATTTACTGATTACTTCCGCGTTCGGCCGCTGGGTGGCGCGTCTGGTTAAGGCGATGACCAATGCCGGCTCTATTGACGATGAGAGCCTCTAAGTACCTACTTTATCGGCTACTTTATCTGGTCTCGCTACTTAACCGTAGTTGTGCGAAAACGAGTGTTGCAAACCGAACTCATCTCGATGTTATACCAACATTTTGTTTTTTTTCCTTTCTACCACACACCACACATTCCCACCGATGTGTCTCCTGTGTAGCCAGGATCAATAACGGCGACCTCAGATTGACAATAAGTAATGAAGCTTATTGACGTCTCGGGGGAGAAACTATAGCCACTATAAATGTCTTGAAACTCAAAACGAATTTAATCAGAAAGAAAATGTAGGAAGTATTGAAAGGGCTAGATAATAGCTAGTGTTTACATACAACATCTAGAAATTATAAATAATGTTTATCCCAAAAATCTCTAACCAAGTTGGCCTTAACAGAACAGTACAATTTCTTGCTCCGGCGCACACTGCCCGATGCTCGCATGTCGCATTCACTCGCGATCCCCGCACAGTGCACACGTGCGTCCGAATCCGAACGAAGTTTATAAAGTGCTATGTATAGTGTACCAAAGTGGATTATACTAAAAACCTTGGATATTGAGGTGATTATATCGTAAATATAATAATTATAATTACATAAATAAAATTATATAATACAATGTTTATGTTGGATTATGTTTATGAAAGTGGCACGAATTTATGACAAGAAATTTACTTGTTATTATTTATTGGATTGTAATGATAGATATTTTGTATTATTATAAAATTAAAAAATAATAATATTAATTAAAATGTAAATAAATAATAAAAAAATATTTCGGAAGTTTGTGCGATGTTAGTTTATAAATCAATTTCAAAATGAATGTTATGTCGTATAAATCTTTATTAATTAATATTATAAAATAATTAAAAAAATATATATTTCATTTGTTTATTTTGCGGTAATTTTTAGAACTATTTTCGATTTAGGAACAATATTTTTGCATTAGAAAGAATCTAATTAAAAAATATTAATAATATAAGAAATAATATTTATTATATAAAAAAAAATACAAGTGGCAAAGTATAAAAATAAATTTTCTAAAAATATATTATCAAATTCTGTCAATGAAGAAAATATTTAAAAAAAAAATATTCAAATCTTATACCAACTAACTAACCTAACTGCCAACTAAAAGAGTTAAAGTAAAAAAAATATAATTAAACAAAAAAGAAGTCCTTTAATTTAGCAAATAATAATCCACAAATGCCAACCAGTGGCAATTCACTTCACTCTCAAACAAAAAAAAATCAATAAGATTTTAAAATGTTGTTTGAATAATAAAACCGTCAACTATAAAAAAAGTATAATCTAGCAATAACCCCTTGCCTTGCGCAGTCGGATAAAAATCACTGGCCACATTTTAACTGTCAAACCGGAAAAAAAACTGTCAACTATAATTTAAAAATATTGTTCAAAAAAGACTGTCAATAAAAAGGGTACTGCTAATCTAGCATAGATAATCCGCAAATGCCAATCACTGGCCACAAACTGTCAAACTAGAAAAAAAAACATAGTCCGCCATATTTTTTCCTCTCGACCACACCAGTACTTTCATTTCATATAAACTTCACTTTGTTTTTATTGGTGTGTACTTGCGAGTTACTTTCCACTCAACGGGTTTAACTCGAAATATGTCGGTTACTGTGTTATTTTTTAGTAGTTTAAGTCCGCGGCTTCGCTTGTACAATCAAATATATGATCAATCTTTTTTCGTAAACTATGTTCCTAATTAAATATTGGATAACTTTTATATCTCGAGTTAACAGAAAAGGACAAAAAAACCTTCAATTTCTACTGCTCTACTCCAAACCACTAAATACTAAAGTCTACTTATTAACTATCTGGTAGTCAGCGATTTTAAGAAATGAAAAAGTTCGCCACCATTACTGACCGTCCTGGTAGCTCAGTTGGATAGAACACTCGGTCGGATTTCAAGAGGACGTGGGTTAGAATTCCACTTAGAAGAATGGTTAAACCAAAAACAACATCAGAAACATTCCAAACAGCTACTAAAACATAACATCCTGATGCAAACCAACACAAGATCCGCCATTCTAAGTTCAATAAAAAACACTAATAAATTTTATAGTTGTTGACCATAAAAGTCTAGGTTTCCAAGAAAGATGTCGTCGGTACATTGAGAGCAGCCCTATTCATTGAATAGCGGATATCGTTTGACAATCTGGTGGCATAGTTGGTAATGAAATGACCCTATGGAGCGGGGGTTTGAGCCCGTAAGTGACAAACTTTTGTGATGAGTGTTTTTTGTTTATTTATACTTAATGTGTATTTTAGGGGTACTTATAACTCTAACAAGTTTAAGCCAAGCTTATTTTTGAAATGGTAACACGCCCATAGAATACAATTTCTAAAGTTCAAGAAAAATAATTACAGAATTTTCAAATTAGTATATTTTACACCGAGAAAAAAAAATCAAATCAAATCAAAATTAAATAACTCGGTAGTGACTTCCTTGCATTTCGTACTCAAAAAAAGCATCCTTTTTGATCATGAATAGTTATTTATTTTACACTAGCGAAAACCGCGCAACTCCGTTAGTAGTTTTTTAGTGTCCGACTTGCCCCCTAAGTCCAAATACAGCAACTAAATACATACCAACAAAACATTATATTTTATAATTATTGTTATAGATAATATCTATAGACAATTAACTAAAATAGCCTTAACGAATACGATAATAAAATTGTACGTATGATTGTAAAAGTGTCGTGTTGTGATGTGAATTAATTGGATTGTAAAATTTGAAGCAATGATGAAAATGGCTGCTGTTTTGATGGTAAGATAAATTATTTATTTAACCACTAGCTTTTTCTGAGATGGTTTGCAAGTAATTTAAACACAGATAAAAGAAACTAATAGACAATGCGGGCATCGTGATCTTTCTGGTCATAACATTGACAAGGCTGTACACATGTGATAAATAAAACGTCTCATTTGAGAACTGTCACTTTAACTTCGAGTCTCTGTACTTATAATTTAAAAATACATTGCCAATCAAAGGATTCGGTTCTTTGAGGGCGTGGTTCTTTCACGTTTGACTTACAGACATGGCTCGCATATAATTTGTAGCGAATAGTAGGTATTGATACTTTTGTATTTTTCTTTATCAATAGTATTGCAAAACTGCGAATTCTCGTAACAGAAATCATTCAAATCTTGTGTCAATCTCTATCGGTATCCCGCTCAATCCCTATTTTGTATGAGTGAGAGAGTAATTGAGATTGATCAGCAGTGTCAGCAGCCTTGTTCGACTAAAACTATCGATAGTCATACAATCGATAGTTTAGCAACACTCGCATAACTACCCAAATGGTCATTTGAGCTCTAAATTATGACCAGCGAAGTAGTTGTCTATTTAATAGACACTTGGCAATTCCACGAAACGAAATTCTTTGTTGTCAATCAACATTTCGTAATAAATATGACAAACTACAACTTTCACTGGACTTATAGATGTTATATTTAACGAAGTGTAGATAGAATATTATACTCGTATTGTACTACTGATGCTCGCGGTTTTCGCGAAACCCCGTTGTTCCCGGAATGATATGCTGGATTTAAATGGATTAAGTCAGAGAAAATTAATAAAATCTGGGAAAATTCCGCCGTGAAAGCTGTGAAGGTATAACAAATAAACAAATAAACAAACTCACTTTCACATTTATAATATTAGTATAATTATGCAAGTGCGCATATTTGGTATTGATTAAAGAGACCGACCAAACTATCGGCCGATAAAAAGTCTGTCGTCTGTGAGGGCTCTAAAACAACTTTGTCATACTCTTAGGACGTTGCTTTGCTTGTCGCTGGCCGCTTCCTGTCAATAAACAAGAGGAGAGTCCATTGATACTAGCACAGCGGAGGCCATAGAGAGGAAACAATAGTAGATTTTACAACAAGTGCACAAAAACGCACCATTTTTATCCGAGACTTTTAGCATGTCGAGGATAAAAATGGTTTGTGGACGAGTTATAAACTCTGCTTTTCACTTCGATTGAGAGGAAATAAATTAATCTTACGAACAAGACTTGTTTCCCGCCGTTTTTTTTTTAATCTTACGACATTAAAATTAGGCTTGGGCTGCAGACCTATACAGTACAGCCTACTATTAAATTAATTTTGTAATAAAATAATTTTCTTAAATTAATTATATAACCTACCGTACTTTAAATTTTAATATCTTTTATGTCTTATAAAACACAAAAAGCAAATAAATTAAAGTAAATATTATAAAATAACAAATTCTATCTCTGAACTTTTTATTGTGTTTGGCTGTATGGCTCATTTTCTTTGCCTTAATATAGATACATTTATGAGTAGATACGTTTATGCCCTTGTGCACAAAAATCGATTTTGTGCAGCCTATATCGTGCACTTATAAGCAATTTCAGAGTATAAGAAGTGAAAATTAAATTGTCTATCCGCATATGGATTTTTTAGTTTATTTTCAATTTTTTCTTCTTATAAATTCGCCATTACTTAATATTATATTACATTGATTACATACTAGTGTATAAGCAACAAGGCGGCCTTTTTGCTAAAAGCAATCAAACATGCTAATCAATTAAATATGCCTTTTCTTTACATAATATAAAATAAAGTCGCTTTTGCTGTCTGTCTGTGCGTCTGTCCCTATGTACCTATGCTTAAAGCTTTGAAACTATGCAATGGATTTTGATGCGTTTTTTTTTAATAGATAGTGATTTAAGGGTAAGGTTTTTAAGTATAATACATTCCAAAATTCCCACGGGAAAGCGGGATACACGCAAACGAAGTTGCGCGGCTTTAGCAAGTATTCTTATAAATTCTACTTTTATTCTTGTAGATTATCATTTTATTCTTATAAAATCGCATTTTCAACCAAGTCAGCTCGAAAACATTGACACTAGCTTTTCTCAGTTGGCACTCATTGCGGAAAGCAGACGAAAAAGAAAACAAGTTTACGAATATAGATTTTTTTTATTGGGACACGGTCCACGGCATGAGACGCCAGCGCCTGCCAGGGTCGCAGTTCACTGGGGTCCAGGGATAGGAGCGACGAGACATCCTTTAAGGTGTCTCGTCGCTTGTACTATGCTTCTACTATATATAGATAGTTGAAGATCCGAAAAAGGAAATAGGATTCCTAATTCATACTCTTGAATTTTCATACTATACTTACTACCCAATTGGTTTGCATAACTACAATCCAATTTCATTTAGTTTAGTATTTAGTTATGGCCATTATCACATATTTTTTTATTACAATTCCTGTGATATAGTTTGTCAAGAGTACTTAAACGTAATAATCCAATGCCGATCGAGCGATTTTATTTTCAAGATCAGGAGCCACATAACTGACCTCGTTCGGCGTAAACATTTTATGTGGCCGTGCGGGGGGATCGAAATCACGTTCCCTGGAACCCACCACCGGGCCGTCAAGTCAGATATATTTTTATTTTTGATGAAAACACCGCTCCATGCATGGCGCTGTCGGTCGTCGCACTTTGCTGGTTGCATAACAAGATATCTGCATACGATTTATAAAGATGCACTTGCATCGATTACGAATGAATCGATACATACTTGAATTTTCATAATTATTATCTAACTATCTTGGTATGATTCGATTAAGTATTTTCATAGAGGTAGTTGTAGACATTTTAATCTTTTAGTCTTAAACTCTCTCTTTTTTTCTTCTTTAGATGGACAGTGATAGGTAACCATAATTTGTGTCATTAACTTTAAAATGATATTGAATGACCGTTCAATAATATCATTAGCTCACCCTCCGTTGATGTTAAGATACTAATTTCGGGGTGCTAAACTAAAACGAAATATTGGTATTGTTACTCCATCTCAAAGAAATAAAAAAAGATTTGAGTTTTTACGATTTTTCGTACCAGCCTTGTACAAAAAATCGGCAAAACCCAGACAAATTTTATAGGTCGTGGATTAAACATAGGTTTATGCGTAACCGTCTTTTATTTATTCATATTATTTATGTCGTAAAGCCCTCGTGTCGCGATCATTTTCATGTTAATGATATTCTTAGCGAAATGTGTTGACTTCCTCATTTCGCGAGTGTCGCGTCGTTCTGTTTTAAAGGCGTCTAACTCGAAAAATGCGTTTTTTAAACACCTATTATAATTATTTGGAGCCTATAATGTCCCACTGCAGGACAAAGGCCTCGACGAAAGAGCTTATATTAGGCCTATTTGAATAATATTAAAATATTTTGAATTTTAAATTGAATTTCCCTACTCTTTTTCCAGTACTCCTGGCCTATTGCTTTTTGAGACCATTCTTTATTCCACGATTCTAGGACCTAGAGTCCTAGAATCGCGTCGTCCCACCATCGCCTAGGTCTGCCGCGACTTCGTTTTGCGCTGTCGAGGATCCAGAAGGTGGTGGTTTTAAACACCTACTTTACTCTTAATACTAAATCTTTAGCCATGGAATTCCTCGAATCGAAAACACGATTAAGTACATGTAAATTTCTCGATAGAAAAAAACATTCAAAGTTGCCTCTAATAATAAATTTGTACACCAATTATGGCCTAAATATTATTAGGAGTGGTAGAGTCTAGCCATTATTACTATGGACTGGTAGTGGTTCATAAATAGACTGGAAAGCTACTACGAAATTTAAATCCGATAGTTCTGATACTTCGGCCGAAGTATCGGAACAATTTTAACCATGAAATACAGGGTATTTCTTAGTTATTTTAGTAATTCCTTGAATTCTATCCATGAAATATCTTGTACTTTATGTTTATTTTAGTAGTTCATTGAATTGTAACCATATGAAATACAAATTTAAAATTCTTCAGATACTTCGGCCGAAGTATCCGATTTGCGTTTCGTAGTGGCACTCGACCGGGGCAGTACCAACCCTCTCACAGAATATTATCGTGAAATATCAGTGATATGCCGTTGATATGAGAGAGCAGGAAGCTAATACTTCTTCCTACTCCCTTTTTTACTTTCCTTCCCTCGTACTTAATTTTCATTCCTACATAGGTGGGCAACGCATCCAAGATCTTGTAGTCGTGGATGCCCATGGGCAGCGATGATTGCTTACCATCAGGTGACTTGCTAGCTCGATTGTCCCCCTCTGTCATAAAAGTTTACCATTAAAATTACAAAAAAGGCCGTAACCAGTTTTCTTTCGCTATTTCTTTTACCGGTGGCCATTTTGCATGTTTCCGAAATTGTAGTTTATAACGTAGTTAATTTTATTTTATATCAATCTAATAAGTAAGTACGCAAGTTTGAAAAAGTGTCTGTGAAGACTTGATTTCTAAGATAAATCATTTCACACGTGCTACCATGCACTTCATTACAAATCCGCAAGTTAGCGAATCCATCGCCAACAGCCTTCCAACATCAATACTTATGACGAAATACTAAAAACTCCGTTAAATTAATTTAAAAAAAACATCTCGAAATTATAAACAAAATTAAGTCAATGACTGGCTGACCCAATAAGAGTACCGTAAGCATACTCGGACGTTTCCGCCGTCAGCACCGCCCAATACCGCAATTATTTATTGCTTAACACATAAACGATGACCAATATATTATACGGCGGTGCAATTGACAAATATATGACGGAATTGACAATCACCAATGATTTTACAATAAAAAATATATGTAAATACAGAGTACTACAATGGTATTTATGAACGTGGCCGAAATTGGAACTACAACTTCCGTTCACACTTTTCAACAGTTCGCTTTTGACATGTATGAAAATATGCCACAGTAACGCCCTCCTACAAACGTCACTCACGTTTATAAACATCATTGTAGCACTGTAACTAGCCTATGTTTGACTCTATAACCCTGACAATATGAATACAAATTTTCATGTTGTTCAGCTCAGTCAAGCCGTGAAGGTATAAAGAAACAAAGTCATATTCTATAATATTAGTGTAATTGATATAGCATTATTTTGGGTTCAGCCATTTATTTGTGAATTTAGAAGGAAAACCATCATGGTTAAAGTATGCTTTACTAGTTACCGAGTAACTACTGACTAGCAAGGGGATAAAAATGTTAAGTCAGTAATAGAGATATGGTACCTGAACTATTTTCAGTAATCTTTCTTCGTAGGGCTACTGGTTTGGCCAATATTTCGCGAAATAAGTGAGTAACCCTGAACATTTCAATTTTCGAGAATATTTGGGCATCTTCGGTTACATAGCTTGGGTCCTTTGAAGTCAATAGGGCTGCAATTAGGTTGAAATTATAAGTAGTTTAATACAATTTATAGCTTTATTAAACATTTTTTGAAATAAAATGCATAGTTTAGGCCCTGGAGAAGAAACAGTGAAATAAGTCTTAAAATTTCGAAAATTTTCTTGATTTTCTCAGTTTCCACAGGTTTTTCGAGGTTGCAAATTTGAATTCACACTACATTATCATACCCATACCCAATAAAATGCAGAACTACGTCACACTTTACTCTTTTTGTCTATTTATCCAACGGCATACTAGGAATAAAAAAACTTTGGCATTCAATGAAAATACTTGTCTTGACATAACTTCTAACACGTCTAAACATTTTATAATTTGAAATCAAACGGTACTTAATGGCGCTTCCTCAAAGAATTCCACAGTTACGTGTATTTTATTTGTTACTGTTAGCAAAACCGGTTGCCGGTAACGTGACGTGAGGTGACGTAACGTACGAAACGATAAACGGACATCCTATGAAAGGAAACGTTAAAACGATTTTTTGAAGGACGTAAAACTGGTTATTTTGAACTTTCTATAATTTTGTTGAAATAGGTTTGATTAATCTGTTCTGTAGCGATCACATGATTTATCCAAATACTGACCGGGGTCATCGTTGCTTAACTTGTATGATCAGGTTTCGACACACGCGCACGCGACAACATTGAGTTCTCGGTGACGTCAAATACGAAAAAAAAAATTCGAACCGTAAATGCGCGATATTCATTTGTTTTTCTATTTTGACTTTGACCTGACTTCAGTAATTCAATTTCATACATTTATTTTTCTTCCGAATTTAATATGGGAAGTCTAGTGGTCACTCAGCGGGACACATCCACTCCGTAGCCCTTTTGGCGGGGCTTTATCTTTCCCATGCTAAATTCTAACCTGCTCGTATTCGAACGTGAGGTGGGTTTTTTCACCTCACGTTCGAATTCGTACTAAGCATTCAGGTGTAAAGGTGTATTTTTTTAAACCTTCTGCGACTTATGTTTGCATCAATTTTATACCTCAATTTGTTCTCGAGATTTGGGAAATTTGTAGAGTCGAGTTGCTACATAGACGAGCACCGAACTACTAATACCATAATACCTATTTTTAGGTTCAAATGTCGTTTAATTTAGCTACATTCAAGACCAAAATGTATGGCCCTAAGTGCTCTCCTGAAATCTTTATCATTTTTCTGGCGTGCTCTTAGCCCCAGTCTCCCATTACAGGCGCTGGCAGGCGACATGTGGACATGTAGATCGATAAGAATAAGGCCGCAACTTAACAATTAAGACCAATTAACATTCCACAGATTGCACGCAATGTTATTACCACAGATAAAAAAGACTACTTTGTTGTTTATATTTTTAATTAAATACTTTTTTACTGGAGCGTTTAATAGATGTATTTGTTTTATAATTTGTTAGGATTGACCTATTTTTTATGTACCTACAGGGTTTTTTTTTTTTAATTTGTTAGTTTTGTCGCATTGATCATAGCCAAATAGCATTGTTCTCGGCCATGTTGTGTTTCTACGGTGAGTAAGGTCTCCACTTGAGTGAGGGGGATGGGAGGGTAGGCAACGCGTGAGTGAAACCCCCGGTATTGCAAGCGTCTATAGACTACGGTGATGCTTACCATCAGGCGGGCCGTATGCTTGTTTGCCACCTTTGTGGCATAAAAATTTTTTCAATTGCATATGTTGACGACCTCCCGGTCCCGGGTTCGAATCCCGGTCGGGTCATGATGAAAAAACGAACTTTTTCTGATTGGCCTTGGATGTTTATAAATATGTATTTGTTATAAAATATAGTATCGTTGAGTTAGTATCTCATAACACAAGTTTCGAACTTACTTTGGGGCTAGCTCAATCGGTGTGATTTGCCCCTATACATTTATTTATTTAAGTTTTAAGTTTGGATGGATATCATACAGATGTTTGTAATTTTAAATAGACAGCGCGATGCGATGTTGCTTTGCGTTTAGTGATGGCATTAATGGCATTTCTGATTGTCCTCGAGTCTGGGTGCTTTCTTACTTATTTACAACTAGCTTTTACCCGCGGCTTCGCTCGCGTTAATTTTATGACTGTATAGACAGATTTCGTTTGACAACAAAACAACCCATAGCGCGACTTGTGGCGCCATCTGTTGGCCGATACAGCGCCCTCTATAGTAGAAATATTATTTTCCCATTGGAACGACATACTTTCACGGGATAAAAAGTAGCCTATGTTGGGCTCTGTACCCCTAACAATATGTATGCAAATTTTCATAATGATCGGCTGCTTAGTCAAGCCGTGAAGGATAACAAACAAACAAACTGACTTTCTCATTTATAATATTAGTAAGGATATTAGTAAGGATAATATATCCGTTATCTATTACTCAAAACACAAGCAGATTAATCCTAGTTTATTTTGAATAACAAAATATCATTGTAAATAAATACTTATCTTAAATCTTTACTTAGTATAAAATGAAGTCGCATTTTGCTGTCTATCTGTGCGTCTGTGTGTATGCTCAAATCTTTAAAACTACGCAACGGATTTTGATGCGGTTTTTTTAAATAGATAGAGTGATTCAAGAGGAAGGTTTTTAAGTATTATACATTCCAAAATTCCCACGGGAAAGCGGGATACACGCAAACGAAGTTGCGCGGGTTTCGCTAGTAAGATAAAACAGACTCGAGATAAACACAAATTCTATCAGATAAATAGGGATCGAACCGGCGTCTTCTGGTGGGTCATATTTGACAGCACGGTGGGTATAATATGTTTGGTTGTATAATGGTATGAGGTACACCGTACACCTCAACACGGTCTGGTAACCGCAGCGGAATTCGGCCGCGCCGGTGAAAACATCACCTCTCTCTTTCATACCGACGTTACAATTCTCAGATCGTAACAAAGGAGATAGCAAATGGAATTTCTTGTTTTTTCTCTCTTGTTATTTTTGAATTTTTACCTACTACAAAGTATAATTAAAATTTTCGAGAAATTTTATTTTTCTCTCCAAAGTGCCACGATTTCGATTTTTGGAGAGTCACTCTGAATTTCGACAATTTGAAACTCTTTACAAAACATATAACAAAATTGTGGGTCTTATTCTGAATTTCGAATTATTTGTCGAAATTTAGAATAACACCCACAATTTTGTTTTTTTAATATTTTTTTATTGTTTTCTTTTTGATTTTGGTTTTCTTTGACATGGGACGCTACAAAAGGTTTCCCGTCATATCCCCGTATTGATAATGAAACCGTTTGTGAGAAAAAAAATGGAACGGTATCTTCGATTTACAAAATATGCTACTTGCATTAAGTCCTCCTAACTAAGCTAAGATTAATAAATAAATAGTTACTTCGTGCCCTAAGTTAATGGTGAAAATTTATTGCAAATGACTTCTACATAGTTTGACTGCTGTTTATAGTCCCTTATTACAAAGATAAGTTGTGAAATACTCCATACCGTGTTAGGAGGCAACAATCGTCACGCATAACTTGCTTGAAATACAATCAAAGCACGCGACGTCACTTTCCCGTCAGAGAGAGCACGCCATAATAGTCATGACGACAATATTACATTATATTGTCAAATAAGTACAATATTCCTACTAATATCATAAAGGCGAAAGTTATGTGTATGTTTGTTACTTGACGCTCAAATGGCTGGACCAATATTTATGATATTTGGTGTGTAGATAGCCGATTCCTTGGATTAACACATAGGGTACTTTTTATCCCGAAATGTACGCGTTTCCCGTAGGATTTGATCAAAAATCTGATATAGATGGCGCTGCTGTTTACAAATAAATACACGCAAATGAAGTTACGGGTTTCACTAGTACAATAATAAATCCATCCATTATCTGGTACCCATAACACAAGTTATTTTGGCCAGCTAGGTTACTCTGCGATGTAATTTCTCATTTTAATTTCAATTCTCATTAAAATTCTAATTTGTTCTTTTTAACTTTATACTTTACTTTGTAAAGATGCAGCAGTTTTTGACGAAGCTGGGTATTTTTTTGGCCATCATCTTTAACAGAAGATAATAGGACAGTAGCGTAACACCAATATATTATTAAATAATGATGACAAGTTAGCAAGTTAGTGTCTCACGGCAATACTTAAATAAAAACTCTGTGCTATATCAAATACTATAGAAGACTAATACGCACAGCTCTTGACGTTTCTCATACAATGACTTGGCAACCTCCGTTCACCTCATGCCGCTAGGGGCGCTATAACATTTTGCATACAAAAAACCTCCGTTCACCTCATACCGCTAGGGGCGCTATAACATTTTGCATACAAAACGCACAAAAGTTTTGAAATCGTTCACCTCATGCCGCCCTCATGCCGTAGGGGCGCTAGTGTCGCGTCTTGCCCGAATTCTTCCGAAGCTGTGCGTATTAGTCTTCTATAGTATTTGGCTATATACAGGGTGTTTGGTAGAGGATTGAACATGGGATAATGGCAGAAAGGTGAGATGGTCTGCTACATGCTGAGCGAAAGAAATTTGATCTAGGGCCCATAGTTTTTTTTTAATGATTTTTTTAAAATTTTCACCAAACTTTCTTCCTTCATGAATTTGAAGTACTATAACTTTTTTTTTATTGGATCAATCGTCCAGCTTATTTTTTTATTCTTATCTTAACTGAATGTAGCTTACTTTTAAATTGATATTTGTTAGTTAGAGTTACCAGGAAAAAAATTATAAGCCCTCAAACATCAAAAAGGCGAAAAGTCCATGCCGAGCGTTCAACTTTGGACTGCAGTTTAAAAAAAACTAAAAGTGGTACAGCAGTTCTAATCATAGTAAAACAGCTCTGGTTCATGCCCTTTCGAATGGTATGTAATTTGTATAGTTAATTTTTTTCTAAGTAGTCATTCTCGTACTTTCTACATGAAATTGACCATTTCTGACAAAAATACTTCAATGAAAATAAATCAAAAAAATGTTACGAAACATGGAGCGGGATGGTTACGGTTCATCATTAACAGCATCCGTTCTTCCTTTTTCACTCTTCATAGGTGGGCAATGCATCCAAGACCTTGTAGTGGTGAAGAGTGGTAGAGCGTAGCCACTACTAGTAGAGTAGAGTACTAGAACTAGTAGTAGCTCGTAAATCGGCAGGCTCGACCGGGGCAGTACCTCGTATGTCCCCCGTGTTTTGTAGGATGAGTGAGAGAGCCGGAAGCCTGATACACCTCCTGTTTCCTACTCCCTTATTAACTTTCCTTCCCCGGTCTTTCCTTTTTCATTCCGTCATAGGTGGGCAACGCATCCAAGATTTTGTAGTCGGTGAGTGCTTACCATAAGGTGCTTGTTTGTCCTCCTCGTGTCAAAAAAAAAGTTGTGCATGTCTATGGGCAGCGGTGATTGCTTACCATCAGGTGATCCTCTAGTTCGTCGTGGATGCCTATGGGCAGCGGTGTTTGCTTACCATCAGGTGACTTGCTAGCTAGTTTGTCCTCTTCGTGTCATAAAAAATTGTAGATGTCAATAGGCAGCGGTGATTGCTTACCACATACCACTCTTCACCACTACAAGGTCTTGGATGCATTGCCCACCTATGAAGAGTGAAAAAGGAAGAACGGATGCTGATATTGATTAAGAGAAACGTTAACGTTTCTACCTGCCTTGTGTAACCATCCCGCTCTAGGTTTCGTAACATTAGTTTGATTTATTTTCTTTAAAGGATTTTTGTCAACTTCATGTAGAATGTACGAAAAAGACTACTTAGAAAAAAAAAACTGTGTAAATTGAATACCATTCCAAAGGGCATGAACTAGAGCTGTTTTCCTAGAATTAGAACTGCAGTACCACTTTTCGTTTTTTTTTTACAGCAGTCCAAAGTTGAACGCTTGGCGTGTACTTTTCGTCTTTTTGATGTTTGAGGACTCATATCATTTTTTGTGGTAACTCTAACCGACAAATATCAATTTAAAAGTAAGCTACATACAGTTAAGATAAGAATAAAAAAATAAGCTGGCCGATTGATCCAATAAATAAAAAGTTATAGTGCTTCGCATTTACGAAGGAAGAAAGTTTGGTGAAAATTTTAAAAAAATCATTTAAAAAAAACAATGGGCCCTAGGTCAATTTTTTTTCGCTCAGCATGTAGCAGACCATCTCACCTTTCTGCCAATATCCCATGTTCAATCCTCTACCAAACATCCTGTATATCTGAACTAGTGAAGGGATTTAGTAAAACTTTTTTACTTTAAATAACGTTAAAACCGGTTTTTGAACAGTTCAATAGTACATTAGACCCTGACCATCAAAAAACGTTTCCCATAACGGTGCGCCGTCTATTAATGTTATTTACATAAGAATAGTATGCCGTTCGATTGTAATTTCGAATAGATTTTTAACTGGTATTTATATTCGGTACTTCTCGACTCTTTGGATGTACTCAAGATGGCATGGTATCCATTAAAATAAAATAGTGACTTGTAATTTTTGTTTTCTATACCACTAAGGTGGCAAACAAGCACCGTAGCCTATGGATGGATGCTTGCAATACCGGGGCGGGGGTATCACTCGCGAGTTGCTGACCTTGTAAAAAGTGGAGCTCTGGAGATCTTACTCACCGTACGAACACAACATGGCTGAGACCAATGCTATTTGGCTACGATCTTCTGTAAGGTGAAGGTCCTTCCTCAGACGGGCTGCTCCGATTTGAGCGGATTACTGTGCCCTAACTCTCTTAAATTATTTGTATGTATTGAGGTACTTTGTTACATATTTTTGGTCACCTGATGGTGAGTAATCAAATCACCGCTGCCAATTAATCTCTGTATCAATTAATCACACGGCCAAACTTGTCAATGTCAAAAACGTTATAATTGTCCAATAAAATTGTTATTATGCAACCAGTTTTCTATTCGGCTAGCGTGTATCGAACTAATCAATTCGAATACAAAAATTAATTTTGCGTACACAAAACTATTTCGAACGATCATATTTTCAACAGTATAAGATCCAGTTTAGAATGAGATTTGCATTGATTAGCTCAATGTTACATTGTTGAAATACCAATGTTATGAAATCTCGATTTTTCGTAAAGAATTCTGTAATAATACAGTGTTAACTCTAATTGGAGCAATATGCGTGCTCTTGAATAATTTAAAAAGAATGATATTTTTTAATAATCGATTGAAATTTCGGAATATTTTTTTACGCAATTCGGCATAATTTTCATACACAATCGCTGTACGATTGCACCGTTTCAACGGTCTGCTAACTATTAAGTTTGGTGTCAAAAGATACCTATTTCATATAGCAACCGACAGCGTAAGATTAGTAAAAGTAGGTAAAATTTACCGGTACTTTTACATGTATACACTTTGTCACAACACTAGCACCACAGATTAAGCATAGACAAAAGATATTTTGACGTAAGATTTGGCGGGAAAATTCCGTAATGGTAGTAATTTTGTTTTTTTTTTGTCAATTGGATAAATTATGACATTTCTTTAATGGTAGTATTTTTCTTTTATTTTCGTAATTGGATAAATTCCTTGCATGTCTTATTGATGGATTGGATACGAGTAAGGGCCGAAATACACGGACTGCTTAAAAGATTAACTGCTCCGAGCTGCGACTGCATAGCGCATAGTGAAGTACAGTCTTCTACACACTTATACGAACTGATCGACCAGCTCAACTGCTTGCTAAATTTTAATAATGACTAGCTTTACCCGCGACGGGTCGAAAACATTATCGCGATATGAATAATTTTCCCCGTTTTTGCAACATTTTTCACTGATGCTTCGCTCCTATTGGTTGCAGCGTAATGTTATGTAGCTTAAAGCCTTCCTCGATAAATGGACTTTTCAATTCGAACAGTAATTCCTGAGATTAGCGCGTTCAAACAAACAAACTCTTCAGCTTTATAATATTAAGTATCTAAATGATTGATTAGTATAGAGTATAGATTGTAAGATCCTAAGGGCGTATTCAGATCGCATTTCTTTACTCGCTTGTTACTCGCTTGTTACTCTGCCTGCAGTAGGTTGATTATGGGTTATAAAGGAGACCCGTATCCAGGGTTACCCGTATCCCTGGATACGGGTCTCCTTTCAATTGAAGGGGATTACAGTGTACTCTGCTCCACTGCTCCAATGCGGATTGGCAGAGGTCAGTCCAAGCCGTTTGAAGGCCACCGACTTGGTTTAACAACTGTTATCCATCAACAACAGCCGGGACTGACGTTCCTTCAATTCCGTCCGAAGCACAATTTTATAAAATAAATGAATTGAATTGAATTATCTCTATTTATACGAAAATTTAGAGAAAAAAGTGAAAATAAAGTAAACGCAATTGGTAAAAGCCATAACAGCTAATTACAGAGAGAAAGTAACCGATGCATATGCCCATGGTCGGATGGGCGTCCGCTAATGGTGACTTTCTAAGACCTTATACAGCTAAGGGATAAGGAGATATGCCTCTCTATCTTGCAATGTAGACAAGACGACCTCCTTGGCGTAAAGGTTACCATTCCGGACCGCCACCAAGGAGGTCCCGTGTTCGAATCCCGGTCGGGTCATGATGAAAAACGAACTTTTTCTGTTTGGCCTCGGGTTCTTGGATGTTCATCTATATGTATGTATGTGTTATGTATGTGTATATGTATATGTATGTGTTATAAAATATAGTATCGTTGAGTTGAGTTAGTATCCCATAACACAAGTTTCGAACTTACTTTAGGGCTCAATCTGTCAAAAATATATTGCTTTATTGAAAAAGAATTATTTTTCTATGGAATTCGACCTAACAAAACCTTAGTACATCCCATTGCATTTAATTTAATATACCTAATACCATTAAAACCCAAGGTCCTACTCGTTGAACCGGAGTAGACTAATCCGTGTATCTCCTTTGTTATGGTTTACAGTCAAGAGCAAAGAAATTGACTCATATGGTGCGGCAGACTGTTAACAATAATAGTTTTATTTCGAGCAACTCAGTCAAAGACATTTTTTTTATTCAATTAGTCCTAATACAAATGCTTTTTGAATCGTCACAATTTTTTCCTACCACAAGTTCAGAAGGCAGATTTGTACTATGAAGAACTGGCAAGAAATTTAGCAGGTACTGAGCAAGTAATTCTACAATAACTAAGAATCCCATGCTAAAATGCAAAGACTAATGTAGAAGACATAACTAAAAAAAATGCATGAAGTTGTACGATTGTCAGATTGTGCAGTACGCAAATACGCTTGCCATGACTGTACAAATTGTACATAGATTCTTTGGATTACACAATATAAAATTGTCTGAAAATCTATTGTTTTAGCAAAATTGCTTAGTTCTGTATACCATAAGATACTTGAACATTACAGAGATGTGTGAAATCATCGAGAATGTGGCAGATACGTGCTCCATTACTAATATTATAAAGAGGAAAGATTTGTTTGTCTATACTAATATTCTATAGAGGAAAGATTTGATTGTTTGTTTGCGTTGAATAGGCTCCGAAACTACTGGACCGATTTCAAAAATTCTTTCACCACTAGAAAGCTACATTATCAGGGAGTGACATAGGCTATAGCTTTTCCCGAAATTCAATGTGGTTCCCACGGGAACGGGTCCGGAACTTCACGCGGACGAAGTCGCGGGCAAAGAAGCTAGTAATTTATAAACTGAACAACTACGTTACCGTTTTCAAAAATTCTTTAATTCTATATATTATTCATTTAATTCTTTCATCGGATAATCCGCCAGTCCCTTTTTCCACCAGATAGTAAAATTAACCCTTGGATTAAACTTTAATTTCTCAAAATGGAGTTCGCCTTTCGTCGGTAAGATTTGCGTGATGGTGTCTTGATGATGAGTCAGAATTAAGGTTAAAATTTTCCAGAATTAATCCTAAAATTGACTCAATTTGCGACAAGAAACAAGCCCACCCATCACATTAATATTAAAAAGATATTTTTTTTGACACATTTTATTGAAAGAAAAGCCTTATTTTCTTCAACAGTCAACTTTATTATTTTCTATCAGGGAGGGGGGGGATTGGTTATTCAAGGGGTTCGCTGTCATTTGGAAACTTTAACAGGGGTTCGTGGACCCAAAAGTTTGAGTAACCATAAGCAAAAACGTATGACGTTAGTAATTCAAATATGTACCATCTTATGGTATTTCTATGGCACAATAATACCATCAATTGAAGGTTGTGTCTTAGGCAATGTATTTAGCAAGAACTTACCGACCATAAAATTGCTCAAATAACTTCCTTTTGTACGATTCAATTGAACTATACTAATGTATTAAAAGTTTCATCAAAGTCGTAGTAAGTAATATTAGAAACTAATTCACAGAGTATATATAAAATCTCTGTGAACAACTCAGTTTGCTAAATAAATGTACCACAAAATATTTTCAGTAATCTTTCTTCGTACGACTCGTGGTGTTGCCATATTTCGCAAATAAACGAGTAAACCTAAAAAATCAATTTTGAGGTCAATTAAAATCTGTAATAAGGCTAAAATTTTAGGTAATTAAATACAGTATATATGAGTCAAGGACATCTTTCCCAAAAAATCCATAGTTTTGGACCTGGAGAGCAAAGAGTGAAATAGGTATTAAAATTTCGAATTTTTTCTTGATTTTTTCAAGTTTTTCGTAGTTGCGCTGCAAATGAATTGCAAAATTAAGCGATCTGGTTGCAAATGTCCATTAAAAGTGCATTTTCCCACGAGACAGGAAAAGCCCTTAAGTAAATAGAAAATTAATTATATAAATAATGATCTAAAAATCTTTAAGTTGTATTTAAACTCTTAAGAAAGGCACTATAAACCTGTTATTATGCTTATTAATTCTGTTAGGTGCCAATAATTGTCAGACCAACCCAACAGCTTAATTAATATGCAAAAGATTTGTAATAATATACCATAATATATAATAATAAATGACATAACTCGCATTTTTTATGCAAAAAAATATCTAGACATTATGTTATGTCGTATCAATCAGTTGAAACTACGCACACGTGCGACTGACGGAGGGGACACGGGTTTTGCAAGGCTTCACACAACTCGCTATCTTTGGGTTCTCTATATAAAAAAATTATTGATAAAACTGAGAGCTAAAATAAACATTTGACAAAATGTACTGAGATAAAATTAAAACATATAATGTGTGTTTCGGGCGAAAGGGACATAATTTAAGAAAAAGATATTTAAATAATCACTATCCATAGTTAAGTAGTGGAATATGAAAACCAAAATATTGTAATTTATTAATCTACACATAAGTAAAAGTTTATCAGGACAGTCACTAATTCCTCTGTATCTTTATGCATATTTTTCAGTGCTCCCCGTCGCTTACTTCACGTTGATATTCCGTGAGGGTTAACTTCCAAAATAGAGCTAGCCCATTCCGTAAATGCTCAATGCAACACAATGCAACGGCTCAAGCAAATAGTATCTCTGTGTCTCCATGACCACCCGCTGATCACTTACCATCAGACTTACACACATGTTTGCCAGCCTTTTCCATAAAAAACACCTCTGACTTCGGCTTTTAACATGAAATCACATTGGTAGCGCTAGTGTTGCTAATCCATCGATAGGCGGCGGTGACCAATTTCCATCAGGTTCGCTTGCCTGTTTGTCTGTAACATAAAAAAACGAGTTCCGTAGTCATTCCAGGTGTCATAAGAACCCTAACGAGTCGGCAATGTAAAAAGAGTTGCCTATTAGAACTAATTAAATCCTAGATTGTTTAATGACTATAAATGTATGTAGCCAGAGCGGGACATTTTATTTTTTAAACATTCCTCCTTTTTATAAATACTTCTTGATTCTTAGTAAACATGGTTTTTAACTTGATTTTAGTCAGGATTTTCATTGAATTATAAATAGAAGCTTCTCTTGATGTTATTGTGATAAATGCATTTTTTTTTCTCCTCTAATTTTACATTTGTCACAAATACAAAGAGAAACTACTATTATTATGATTATTCAGTAGATATATTGTGTTTATAGTTGGGAATTGCATTCTTATGAATGTGCATTGAAAGATTCTGCTGCAATTTGTTAAAAACGTAAGAAAACTTGTATTGTTTGTATTTGTATGTATACGAACCCGGTACCTCCTGGGTGGCGGACCGGCATGGTAACCATTACGCCACGGAGGTCGTCAAATGTAAATATGTAATACCAAATCCTTCTTGTCAGCACTGCTGTTTCAAATCTCTGTGTATATACCAAATATTTTAAAACCATGTTTAAGCAGGCTGAATGCAAATTCCAAGATGACAGCGTCAAAATCGAAAAAAAAAACAAAAAGCAAAAATATTGCTGGCATTATAGAAAAAAAAAATAGAAATTCTAATTATGAATTTAGAAAAATTCAAACACCGCTAGTTATGAGACACGACGATTACATAACTAATCGGGGTACTCGATTATGCAATCGAGTATCGAGTCGGTGGCCCGTGACTGCTTCCGATCAAGTCGATTGTTGTATGACCTCACAATTACTCGATTTCGCTAGTTATCGTGTATTGTTAACTATATGTTTTCACGTGAAACGATTATCGTTAATCGGTTTATGTTTACCACTAAAAGGTAATCCGATGGCTTCTCATTTCCATCGTAATTTCTTGAAACTCTTGAAATAGGTATGTAATACCGTTCAATATACCTATTTGACACAAGATTATCAACGCATTTGTATGATAGTGTTTGGACTAATTTGTGATACCTTCTTGTAACATAATATGTGTATGCTGTATCGAAAAGCTATTTCTGATCGATTGATGTATATTTCATATCGATTTATTTTTTTAAACTGACGTTGAATAGAGCTTTCGTTACCAGCTTTATTAGCTAATTTTATCGTCAATTTCAGTATTTTTTTTTTTAAAAGTGTTTTTATATTTTCATTTTCTTTGCTTGGATATAAATCCTTTAAGCCAAAGCGTATTTTTGTCTTCTTTAGTCTTATTTCTTATAAATGCTTGTCGTAGAGCATCAAATGCTCTACCAGACGAAAGTTAGGGTTGCTAATAAAAAAAACAGTATATTTTCAGGAAAAACCGCTTACAAGTAAATAAATCTGGTTCAATCGAGTATTTCTATGTGAATCCAAGATGGCGGAACGTTGAAATTTAACGTTATAATTCAATTTAAATAATTGTAACGTGAGAATTTAGATATTTATCGCTATTGTTTGAAATTATTATATTTAATTTCTTTTTATATAAATTAGATAATTGGATTAACTTTTTATTAAGAAATTCCGCTATTCTATAGATTATGTTCATTCATGGCCACAACTTAGAAAGAACAATATTTTATTTGGTCTTAATAATTTATATCTACGTAACCCGCCATTGATTATTTGTACCATGGGAATGATGCTTTTTCCGGAATAATTTTGTTTCTGACAAAAACCTTAAAATTATTTGCTGATAGGTTAAATAGCCTTAAATTATATTTTTTTGCTGCTGCCTGCCGGCCTTTTAAGTGCATTATATGCTCGCTTCTTGAAGGTTCGCAAGTCTTATGGGCCTACCACACGCACAAGCTTCACCACAGTTTTGCCTGCGCAGGCCGGTTTGTACACGGAACACGGAGCGTGAGGTTGGTAAAACTGTATCACGCGCCAACCCCACAGCGCGGCTTGCGACTTTTCGACTTGCTTGAAATTTTGCCTGCGCAAGCCCGGCCTGCGCGTACTTGTCTGTGCGACCTGTGCGTGTGGTTGGGCGTTCAGTGTTCAAGCCACAGTCGAGGCTCGCTCGCAGTTCGCTGAAGTCGTTCGTCACTTAAAAATGACTGATTTGGGTATAAGTGGTAGAGTATTTTTTGCGAAAATCGTTTGGATCATCTCTTAAATCCTTCAGTAGATTTATATGTGTATGAATTTTTCTGTTCAACAGTCATTTTTTTGTCCACTTTGATCGCTTACTTTTTGACCTTTGCATTGTCTTTTTTTTTAAGGCAAACACTTGAAAAATAATAGCATAAGAAATGTTTCTTCATTAGGAAACAGTGTTGTGACGCCAAGGATTTCAACAAGAATGTGGCTTGCGCGGGGCTTGCGCGTACTTAACTGTACCGTGTGGTAAGACACGGAGTGTTCAGTTTTTTCGTGTGAGAAGTTTGCGCAGGCCAAACTGTGGTGAAGCTTGTGCGTGTGGTAAGCGCTTTAGTCATTCGGAAACACCGCTGGCGGGAGTGTAGTTCCAAATCTTCACTGTGCGAGGAAAGAAGTATCGCAGGAATCGAACAGTGGTAGAACTCCATTCGTCCAGATAATGTTTATGATACAGGAGTCTGTGGCGGATGGTACGATAGTGCAACCGACCAGCTGGAAGACTAAACCACTCCTCGGAACACTCCCTAATGCAAAGTCTGTAGAGTACGCATAAAGATGAAACATCTCTTCGCACAGACAGCGGATCCAGCCGATGAGAGATAGCTAGGTCACTCACTATTCGGATTGATCTGCGCTGGATGCAGTCAAAAAGAAGAAGCTAATCTGGTGCTCCAGCCCACAGATGCGAGCAGTACTCCATATTAGGAATATCTTGTCCAGAAAATACATACAGAAGAACTACAGAGTGAAGAAAAAGTTCACAATGCGAACACATGACGGCGCCACTTAGAATCCTGAATCACGCTATCGAAGTTTCTACGATATGGAGATATATATACAACCTCCGACACATACATTGTCGGAGCCGCGGTTCCCCAGGCATAACACTCAGCCTGGCTGGGGAAGATCTTCCCTTTGTGGCGGTCGAGCACATCGCCATCGCTCCCGCTACAGGCGAAAACGCAACGAGTTTTTAAGCGATGTGAATATTACTTATTTATAAAAGACCAGAAATGGTTGAAGCAGTGAGTACAGACAGTCTGCAGAGAAATCTGCCCCCCCCCCCCTTCCCCCCAACGAATAAAGAACTAAGTTTTCTAGTGTAATTATTT
The DNA here is from genome assembly GCA_905163395.2 of Endotricha flammealis. Lineage (NCBI taxonomy): Eukaryota > Metazoa > Arthropoda > Insecta > Lepidoptera > Pyralidae > Endotricha > Endotricha flammealis. Next base: position 10,702,135 of record LR990876.1, read on the forward strand.
GAACGAAAATGAATAAAAATGTACATTTTGATTACATCTAGTATCCGATTAAACGTTGAAATCGAGTTACCTACAAAACCTAATTCTTGTTTGGAAGGTCAGGTCTCTCTGCAGGCTGTCTATAGTACTAAGCCCTAAAAATAATATGCTAGAAGGAAGGAGTGTTTCTATGTTTTGCTGCAAAATGCATTCACCTGGAAGCTGGAAGTGAGCCGTAAAGTGCAGCGATGCACATAGCACCGTAATTAACTATCCGTTCCGGCTAAATTGAGTTTCCTATTTATAAAACCAGTTATAAAAAATACTATTATTATCTATATAATATTACTAGCGAAATACTCGCAACTTCGTTTGCGCTCGAAAGAGCTTATATTAGGCCTATTTGAATAAAAATATTTTGAATTTGAATTTTGAATTCGTATATCTCGCTTTCCCGTGGGAATTTTGAAAAATACTTTCTTAGTACACCCCTAGACGTCGTAAGGAACCTACATTCCAAATTTAGAATCTCTAGACCCAGCGGTTTGGGCTGTGCGTTGTCAGTCAGTCTGGACTTTGAATTTTATATAAATAGAAAAAGAGGAAAGATTTTGAAGAATTGTTTGCAACTTCGGTGGACCATCTTAGACTCTGTGCTCACAGTCAGCAACAGAGAATCCAGTACCAAACGAAGTAAAAATTAGTTTTATAACTCTAATCAAATTTCAATGATATTTAATCTTATACTAGACCTACTCAAAATGTACACTTTTATTCATTTTCGTTTCTGCAGCTAACTGTATGCGCGTTGGCGTTGCGTTTCGTCCTATATTAAGCTCTTTGTATGTTAGACCAGGTTAGACCTAAAGCCCACCATTCACTACACGAACCCGGACCCGACTCGCAACCCGGACCCGACCGCGGACCAATCCGGCGTTGCCCATACACTGCACGAACCCTCCACGAACCCTCCACTCGAAGTATGGCATGTAGGGCAGAGTACGACAGGCGCTCGCGGTTCGCAACGAGCCCGACGCCAACCCATTTGACAGTCTGGCGTACCAGTTCGTCGCTTCCATACACAGGCGGATTAGTCCGAAAGCCGACCAATCCGCCGGACCAATCTGCGTGTGAATGGCGATGAAATGATTGCAACTCCGCGATGGACGGACGCGACGAAAACTCGCATTGAACTTGCCCTTTCTGGACAAGGTATAGAAATGTTTTTTGTTCTAGACTAGACCATCCGACATCCTTTCCTTACTAATATTATAAATGAGAAAGTGAGTTTGTTTGTTTGTTATTCCTTCACGGTTTGACTAAGCAAGCGATCATTATGAAAATTTACATACATATTGTTAGGGGTACAGACCCCAACATAGGCTACTTTTTATCCCGTGAAAGTATGTCGTTCCAATGGGAAAATATTTTTTCTACCATAGAGGGAGCTGTATCGGCTAACAGATAGCGCCACAAGTCGCACTATGGGTTTTTTTGTTGTCAAACGAGATCTATGTCATAAAATTAACGCGAGCGAAGCCGCGGGGAAAAGCTAGTTCTATATTTATTAAAGGCTTGCGTCCACAGGTCCGCATCGCTCGGACGCATAGCATCGAACGGATCGTAGCAGTGCAGTGATATGGATCGTTCGTATTAATTCTTTATATAGAAAGACATGCCCACTTAGGCCCGGCGCCCATTATCGGCATCGGTACGACTGAGGATTTTAGGTGGCAAATAGCAATATACTATAACATAATGGCAATAAAGTAGAAATTTCCGTGATATGTGGTCGTAATAACAAAAATACCGCTTCGGTATGCTTGAGGCTGCTGTATCGGCAGCCTTGAGAATGCTTCGGGATGCTTCGGCATCCTTCGGTACGCCGCCGGCGCCGAGGCAACACTCGGGGGATAGCTTGCCCTGCGGGCTACAGGACGGTGCAGCATCCTTAAGGACGCCTCGTCATCCCTAAGAACGTTGCAGCATGCCAAAGCATAATTGCTGATAGTGTGCGCTTGCATGTAGGATGCCGAAGGATCCTTTTCCTTGCCGATGCCGATAATGGGCGCCGGGCCTTATTCGCATCGTACGGATCGCACAAATCTACCCATTGGTAATGCCGATGCTGCTGATGACGTCATACGTAATGCCGAGCAGTTGACGCACGCACGACGGACGACGACGCTGAGCAATAACATCGACAAATCCGATCGTTGCTTGCTGATACTGTCTGTAGACGCGTTGTAAAAATTCGTATGATCCGACCTGCGGACGCAAGCCTGTAATGTGCGTCTAGACTCCAACATTGTACAATAATGATATAATAATCATTAGTCGCCATTTACGTTGCGTTAGTCGGCAGTACTCGGCGGCCATCTTTGATTACTTTGAATTATCAGACACATAGGGCCTCTGTAAATGCCGACTCTACACAGTAACAGTACTAGATAGATATTTAAGAATATGCTAAGAGAGGTAGGGCACAGCGGATAATCCGCTCAAATCGGAGCAGCCCGTCTGGGGATGGATCTCCACCTTACAGAAGATCGTAGCCAAATAGCATTGGTCTCGGCCATGTTGTGTTCCTACGGTGAGTAAGGTCTCCAGAGCTCCACTTGGGGGGGTTGGGAGGATTGGCAACGCGTGAGTAATACCCCCGGTATTGCTTACGTCTATAGGCTACGGTGACGGCTTACCATCAGGCCGACCGTATGCTTGTTTGCCACCTGTGTGGTATAAAAAAAAATGCTTTATTTGCAATTCACAACGGTAGGACACAGTAAACATAAATATCTTACACACTAGAGAAATCGCAACCTTATTGCTAAAAGCAATCTTTTCAAGGCAACCTTAGTGTACCTAACGAATTATTTTATGTACTAGTACAGGAAAACGAATTTTTTTGACTGGTACAGTGAGCCAATCAAAGAGATGAACAGAGTGAAGATGATTTAAAAGAGGTAGGGCACAGCGGATAATCCGCTCAAATCGGCAGCCCGTCTGGGGAAGGACCTCCACCTTACAGAAGATCGTAGCCAAATAGCATTGGTTTCGGCCATGTTGTGTTCCTACGGTGAGTAAGGTCTCCAGAGCTCCACTTGGGGCGGTTGGGAGGGTCGGCAACGCGTGAGTGATCCCGGTATTGCAAGCGTCTATAGGCTACGGTGATGCTTACCATCAGGCGTGCTTGTTCGCCAACTTTGTGGTATAAAAAAAAAGATATTTATTTATCAATAGTATTCATATTGTATTATGTAATTACAAAGTTTCACAACAATGCTTACATTATTAGCATATAAATCTTTGTTCTCAGTTCTCTATGGCCGCTCAACTCTTTCATTGGTTCAAATCAAATCAAATATTTTTATTCAAATAGGCATATTACAGAATTTAAATGCCGCTGCCAGCAGGTCGCATTGGAGGCGTTTGGTGGAGGCCTATGTCCAGCTGTGGACTTCTTGTGCCTGAGATGATGATGATGATGATGATGAGGCATATTACAAGCACTTTCGTATCGTCACATTTTTTTTCCTATCACCAATAGATAGATAAATCCAAAGGTTGACTGTACATTACATTTCCATCACGCCAAGCCCGCTTGTTTGCCTGCCATAACACATAAAAAATTACTGCTTAAAACTTGCACCTCATGTGTGAATTGCATACAATTCAATTTATTTATTACCTCTAGTTAGAAATAACGGAATTATCTCATTATATCGCGGGTTCGAATCCCGTTGCATGGACACAATTCATCTGCAAATAGTTGTTCCTTGGGCAACTGACCTTAATATGGCCCACATGTATTGAAATTATACGTTACAATAATATCATTATGTATGAAAGTTCACCGGTTCGATTCCCTATGCTGTTATTATCTTAGTAAACATTTTCTGGATAATTATATTCTACTAGCTGTTACAATTTGCTCCGCCCGCGTGGTCAAGGGAAAATCTCAATAATTATTCCCATGGGAATCTCTTTATTCCGTGAGAAAAAAAATAGCCTTATTTCACTCTCCAGACCTTATATTATCCCCGTTAAAAAAATTATGAAAAAACAATGTTATACTTTTTTTCCCGTGGGAATGAGATGTTTTCCGGGATAAAAAGTAGCCTATGCCACTCTCCAGGTCTTAAACTATCCCTAATAAAAAAAACAAATCAATCCGCTTATTACTTTCGACGTGAAGGGATGACAAACAAACAAACACACTTTCACATTTATAATATTAGTATGGATAACATTATGAAACCACTTGACTTAGCTAACCCCAAATAACACATGCGGTCTGCAAAATGCACAGAAAATACTTTTTTTTTACTGAAGTGATGGTGATGACGACTTACCATAAAACGCCGGAATGACAACCCAAAATGCACAGAACAAACTTTTTTGATGTCATATGATGGCTGAAGTGATGATAATGTTTTATTTGCATGCAATACACACAAAAGAATTAGTACAACAAACATGGCCATCTATAATTATATTATAGATCTATATATATATATAAAATAAAGTCGTGTTTGTTACAACACATAACTCGAGAACGGCTGGACCGATTGCCATGGTTTTTGATTTGTTGGATTTGTTTCCGTCCCGAATAGCAGAATACATCTTAAAAAGAATGAAAACTAGGGTAGGGGTAGGGTAGGGGTAAGATAGCGGTAGGGTAGCGGTAGGGTAGGGGTAGGATAGGGTTAGGGTAGGGGTAGGGGTAGGGTAGGGGTAGGGTAGTGCCTCTAAGGCGGACCTCATTAAAAAACAAGAGGTGGAGCCGGCCACGCTTGGCTCGGCCGGCTGTATGAAGAGCGGTGGTGGACTCGTTCGCTCGCTGATCCTCCCCAAAAGCGTCTTCGCCCCGACTGGTGTCCGGGCCTACTCCACCCGTTGATACCGGGGGCGACCTCCGTATGGTGGAACGCGGAGGCCCTGCAGACACTGGGTCTCGCCAACCCAGACACTGCGGGGGGCGTTAAGGGTTGGGTCACATGGGCGAATGAGACCACCCTGGAAGAGGGAGTGCGCGGTGGCGCAAAGTGTCACAGAGTCCACTAAGTACGTAGTGGACGCTGTGGCACTTGGAGTGGCGCAGGAGGCGCGGTGGAGGAAGAAAACCTCGTTAAAAAATTGAAGAAGAGGGGCCGGCGGCTCGCAGAGCCCGGCCAGCGGTCGCACGTTGTTGCGACCGCAGAGATGGAGGGGACCCTTGCCCAGCCGAGACGGCGAGCCGGGGAAGGCCCGTCGTCTTGAGGGGGCAATGGTCCTCGGTGTCGGCAGTGCACCTGGATGCGGTGTGCTGCTGACGGGGCGTTCCGGGGAGAGCGGGTCCGGCCAGTTTAACTTTGGCCGGACGGCCCTGGCGGGGTCGCGGATGTATCACAGTACCCGTGGCCCCGTCACTTAGGGGGCGAGTGGCATCCCGTCAGTTTTTTAGTGGTAAGTCCCACAGTCCCCACCGCATATTCCCCGGGCGGTGGGGCTGCTGCAAAGCATTTTTCTGACGATAATAAAAAAAAAAAATAAAAAAAAAAAAGGGTAGGGGTAGGGTAGGGTAGGGGTAGGGTAGGGGTAGGGTAGGGTAGGGTAGGGTAGGGGTAGGGTAGGGTAGGGTAGGGGTAGGGTAGCGGTAGGGTAGCGGTAGGGTAGGGGTAGGGTAGTGCCTCTAAGGCGGAACAAAGTTTGCCGGGTCAGCTAGTTTATAATAATGCAACGCGAATTAAAAGTTATTATGAACTAATAAAATTAATATTCGTGGGCGGCGTAAAATGTTTTGCCTCACCTCGAAAAAAAAACAAGATCCGGGGCAGATTCAGACATAGTCCGGCTTATCTAGCCACATTGCTCATAATTCTATCATTTCCGTTAAAAATACAACCTTGTCCTTTAGAAGATATTAAAAAGAAGTGTGACCTAAATTCAAATGTCACCGGTAATTAATTCTAGCAAAAAACAACTTGATCGATACTTTAAATTGTAGATTTTGTGGACGAAACCACCTTGTACATACCAGTGCGATCAAAGAAACCCTCACTGATATTAAACGCGAAGTTTTTGAGGATGTATGGATGTTTTTTACTCTTTCACGCAATAAAGGCTGGACAGATTTGCTGGTGAGGTACACAGGTAGTTTCAAACCTGGATCAGGGTTTCTCTCGAAATTTTGGCTCCACGAACCCACGTTAAAGTTTCCAAATGACAATGAATAAATAAAAATAAATAAATATATAGGGACAATTCATACAGATTGTGCTAGCCCCAAAGTAAGTTCGAAACTTGTGAGGGATACTAACTCAACGATATTATATTTTATAACAAATACATATATAGATAAACATCCAAGACCCGAGGCCAATCAGAAAAAGTGCGTTTTTCATCGCGACCCGACCGGGGATCGAACGCGGGACCTCCTGGGTGGCGGTCTGGCGTGGTAACCATTACGTCACGGAGGTCGTCAAACAAGACCACAGATTGACAATAAATGCTTATTGTCAATCTGAGGTCGCCGTTGTTGATCCTGACTATACAGGAGAAGCTGAAATGTGTGGTAGGCTTGTCGCGAGATGCAACGCAAAAACCAGATAGCAAAACCAGTGTCAATAGGTATGTCTAATTAAATAGAAAATGGCGGCGTGAACGTCGCGTGCCTCATTAAGGGCTCGTAAGTTATGTATCTTGTGACAGACAGACAGACAGTCCATCAAGACAACTAATGGCTGTTATCTACAACTATTATGTATAATTAACTCTTATTATAAACGTTATAAAAAGAAAATTTGACGAGAGAGCGCTGATAGCCTACTGGATAAATAGATATTAAAAGTCTTTTTTATTGAAGTGGTTGGCAAACGAGGTTGTTACGAAGGTAGTTCTTCCACGAAGGTACCCGAGCTGCGACGCAAGTGGAGTCGCATGACGTCATGCGACTCTAGTCGCGAATCAGAACTGCCTTAATTACATTACCCGCTCGTTTTCCAATACACAGCAAAGCATAAGTAGCATTATAACTTCATTGCCGACCATTGATTTCAAGAGTAGCCATTCTAAATAGTCATAACTAGCGAAAACCGGGCAACTTCGTTGCGTGTATCCCGCTTTCCCGTGGGAATTTTAAGAATTTCTCTCTCCTTAAGAACCATCCTCGTACTTCAAGGAATATTCTAAAAAAAGAATTAGCGAAATCGGTCCAGCTGTTCTCGAGATTTGCGCTTAGCATTAGCGATTCATTTTTATATTATAAAATAGTTGAAAAACTATATGGAATTAAAATCCATTTAGGAGAGAATTGTATGAATGGCTAGCTCCAAAGACTTTGGAAACTCCGTTCCACGATACTTGGCACGAAGTATGAGAAACTAGTTTAAACAAAATCACTGGAAATCTTGTGCCAAGTATATTGAAACAGAATATACCTAGTTCTCGTGAACCAATAGTAGGGTCCGAGTCGTCGCACCGGGAAGCGGTGACCGTTATGTTGCCCTAGGTTCGATACCCGCCGCCGCCTACACGAGCTACTGCACTAACCGACCGTACAGAAACATTCATATTTTTAACTACTACTAGCGCCTCGTTCCAGCTTCGCACGGGTGTTTCTACGGATCCCAATTTATTGTGACAATAAAATAAGCCTTTGTTACACAAACAAAGACATCTAATTAAGGGGCTATGTGAAAAAAGAAGGGTCCTTAAAAACCAAATATCGATTTAGGCCTCGGTCGTCCCTCGAGACTCGTCCTCCATAATAAATATCCCAGGTCGTCCCCCATAATTAAATTTTATAGGCCTAAGTCGTCCCGAAATTTATTTTTTAATATTTTATTCCCGGCTCGTCCCTTTTCATAAGCCTTATACGTCCCTCGTTTTTTTTGTATGAGAAATCTTGAAATTTTGTACAGTCAGAAAAAAAAACTATTACCTAGCTATTTAATGTTAATAACTTAATGAACTATTTAAAGAAAAATAAAATGTATTATGTAAAAAAAAAAACGATGGAATAGAAATTATTTTAGGATTATTTTGAAATGTTTTTGAATAGATTAGGAATTCTTTTAGGAATATTTTTAAAGTAAAATAAAGTGTTCACCGGCTTTTTATTGCGTCTTTTGTTTGTTTGCTTGAATAGACTCATTTGGCCAATTGAATTGCTTTCGGTTATCAATGGCAAAACGGGTTTCGCACTAGTTCCCGTGACTTGCATTCAATATTTTGACTCATTTCATTTATCATCTGTTTTGTAAGCATGTAAAGTGAAATCTTGAAATAAATTTGTCAAAGGTAAGTTTATTTTATTTTGAAGATTGTTAAATTAGCAGTTAATTTGTAATTGGTTTTACATATTTTGTTAAATTGCCTTAGTAGTCTAGCCAAATTAGACATGAAAAGGTAGTCGTGCTCGCAAAAGATCGTGTTATTCTGATTTTTTTATATGTTGTTAAGACCTAAATCAATATACTCCGGTCAAATAAAACAAAAAATAGGGGTGAAGCTACATTAATTCCCAACAAGCTGAAAATCGGTAAGATCATTTAAAATAGAATTATGAATAAAATCTGAAAGTTCCCCATCTTTTACCTATATGTTTTTTTTATTCAAGGCCAAAAATAATAATAAAAGTTTTTGGCGAAATACGCTTACCAAGAGTCTAGTGGAGGTATACCATCATAAATTCTATACTTGTATCGCTATCAATACCCTCAATGTGAAAAAACCCGTAATAGTAAGGTTATTCATAAACTGCCATTTAGCACGGAACTGCCTGGACAAATTTTGATGCCACTTACCATGAATGTCTAGTGGAGATATCCAGTCATAAACTCTACACTCGTATCACTATTGATACTCTCAATGTGAAAAAAACCGTATTAATAAGGATATTAATAAACTGCCATTTATCTCGGAACTGCCGGGACAGATTTTGATGCCTCTACGCATGAGTGTCTAGGAGAGGTACCCTATAAAAAATTGCATACCCACATTGCTATTGGTTCATAGACCACTTCCCATACAAAAAAGCCCAGTTTCCACCATTGGCCTTGAATATATTTTTTTCCATACAGGGGAAAGATAAGGAACTTTCAAATTTTATTCATAATTATATTCTGAACGATTTTACCGATTTTCAGCTTGTTGGAAGTTAAAGTAACTTCAAATGTTTAAATTGACCGGAGTAATATTAAAAATCCAGATTTGCAATTTCGAAAGTGCTGTGCGAGCGACGGTATGCCCAAAAACCATGAAATTTTCGGATTTTTCAGTTTTTGCTCAATCTCTCAGTGAAGGAAGGATCTGACCAGTATAATCTCCATTAATACTTTTAAGTAGGCTAAATTTGCTACAATATGAGACTGAGAGAATTGGATAGCCTAAGAATTGTGCAAGTTCTTACTATCAGTATCATAGTGTTTTTTAAACTAGACCAACGGACGTTCACTTATTTTGTGAAATTTATTCTAAAATTCGCATCAATACAAATATTTTTGAGAGAACCGCTGACCCTACAGGTGCCAATTTAGTTTTAAACGAAATCTAATTAAATTGACTACAACTTCATTTTAATAATATTTGACGTGGGATGCGTATTTTAGAAGATATTTCAGAGAACAAGTGAACATTCCGAAAAATTGCTCTTTTTGGAAAAAAATGGCTATTTTCGAAGAACTGTATCTTGAAAATCTGTATAGAGCTCGCCTTAGTCTTGTATTGTAGCAAATTTAGTCTACTAAAAAAAGTGATTATACCGGACAGACCCTTCCTTCACTGAGATATTGAGCACTAAAAAATCCGAAAATTTTATGGTTTTTTTTGGGCATACCGTCGCTCGCACAGCACTTTCGAAATTGCAAATCTGGATTTTTATTATTGATTAAGGTCATAATAACATATAAAAAAATCAGAATAACACGATCTTTTGCGAGCACGACTCCCTTGTTATATCTAATTTGGCTGGACTATTAAGGCAACTTAACAAATGTAAAATCAATTACTAATTAACTGCCAATTTAACAATACTTCAAAATAAAATAAACTTACCTTTGGCAAATTTATTTCAAGATTTCACTTTACACGCTTAAAAAACAGATAAGAAACAAAATGAGTCAAAATATTGAATGCACGTCACGGGAACTAGTGCGAAACCCGTTTTGCCATTGATATCCGAAAGCAATTCAATTGGCCAAATGAGTCTATTCAAGTAAACAAACAAAAGACGCAATAAAAAGCCGATGAACACTTTATTTTACTTTAAAAATAATTCTAAAAGAATTCCTGATATATTCTAAAACATTTCAAAATAATTCTAAAATAATTTCTATTCCATCGTATTTTTTTATACAAAATACATTTTATATCGCTTTAAATAGTTTATTAAGTTAGTGATGTGATACTAATTAATAATGATGATTTATATTTAAAAGGTCTATTTTATTAATATAATAATATTATTCTTTAAATCATCCCAAATACTTTTGTTTTCTTTTGCTAACTGTACTTTTAAAGTACTTAGCAATGGAGGACGAGTCGTTGCTACAAAACCGATGGAGGACGAGTTAGGATTTTTTTGGAATGCGGGACGAGCCTCGAGGACGACCGAGGCCTAAATCCAAATATCTTCTAAACTACTATTTAGACTTAAATTTGGATATGTATTAATTCATCATTAATCGAAATTTTGGAAAGAGCCAAAACACGATTGTGACAGAAAAAAAAATCCGAAGTAACCTCTGTTTTTTTTTTCAGAACTCTTGTAACTTCGAAACGGTAAATAATAGAAATTTTAAACTTCATATAAATAAAGACATTAATGTTTTCTAGATATTGTAAAAACAAATATTAAAAAACTCAATGAATTTTAAATAAGCCTAAATGTGTTTTGGCGCTTACGGTGTTAAAAATTCGCCGGGTTCACGGTGTCGGTGTCCCATCTCTGTCTCTCGAAGCAGGGATTGCCGGCCAACAGATGGCGACAGAGAATGAACCGCGAGCGAAGCCGCGTGGAAAAGCTAATATAAAATAAACTACTTTATAAACTATCAAACTAAAACGACTTTTGGATTATACTACGGTACCCTAAAAACATTCCAATTATGCCCAAAAACCAGTCGACTCCAAACATAATTGGTTACCTAATGTTTTGAGAAAAAAACTCGACTCCACAAACGACTTCTCAGAAATGTTTGGGTTTATGCAGAGCCATCAATCATTTTATTTTCAAACAAATCGCTGCAAATCTTTCATATTGGCATAATTCTCATGGTTGTTAAGTTTGGACACACGCAAGTTAAGTAACAGCTAATCTAGTCAGTATTTGGATGTTTGACAACCCGGTGGTGCGTAGGTGATTCTATCTTCGGCACGCAGCGTGGTGGGTTGGATTCCCGCTCCGGGAAAAAATTAATGTAATGGCCTTTTTAAAAAAAAGAAGTGTAATTATGCAACTTTAAAAACAATAAACTACTACATAACATTTTTTTAAATCACACAACGCCATCTAGTCCCAAACTAAGCAACTAAGCTTGTACTATGGGTACTAGATTGCTGATAAAAATACTTAAATACTTTTTTTTTATAAATAAATATTTATTATATACATAGAAAACAACCAGACCAAGGCAAACAGATATGTTCATGCACACAAATTTTTGCCTTGCTCAGGATTCGAACCCGCAGCCGTTGGGACCATTCGACCACAGGGCCTATCATTAAAACTAAACTGTCTGTTGTGTTTTGGTTCAAACATTACAGACATGCACAGCTGATAAACACGAGTTAATAACTTATATGTCTGACGTCTTTTCATACATAAATAATTTATATAAATTTAAATAGCAAATTTCCGAAATATCAAGGCGAACCATCATTATTATGAGAAATAGTAGAAATACATTTTTAATGTCAAATTATCATTTTGGTAAAATGTGACGGTCAACTTTTCGAAAATTCTTTTATTTTTTGACATGTCAATGACACTTTATGTATACTATCACTCGATAAATCAAATCCTAATTGCGTGTTGGTCGCTATTCGTGCGTGGACAGTACGTACGTACGTGTTGTTTATAACGTGACATGTGATGACGTCACCCAAAAAACTTTAGGTTCGAATAATGTTGTTGGTACGCCGTACTTCGATCCGCGGAATTGTTTCGATGCACAAAGAGTACGAATGCAATATAACATTAACATTGCAAATGTCTCAGATTACGCACCGGTGCATCCTAATGCATTTTCATATGATGTTCTTGAACAGATATCGAGATCGACACAGACATAAACATAATATAGATGACGCAAATCTATATAATATATAATATAAAATTCAAAGTCCTGACTGACTTAACTATATATCAACGCACAGCCCAAACCGCTGGGTCTAGAGATTCCAAATTCGGAGTGTAGGTTCCTTACGACGTCTAGGGGTGTACTAAGAAAGGATTTTTCAAAATTCCCACGGGAAAGCGAGATATACGCAAACGAAGTTGCGAGTATTTTACTAGTTTAATCATACGAATGGTTTAAAAAATATATTATGTTCCTAGCTGATGCCGCGGTTTTGACAGATGAAATCCTGTTGTTGCCGTTCCCGAAAATATATGCCTACGAATATTAATAAATAAATAAATATATAGGGACAATTCATACAAATTGAGCTAGCCCCAAAGTAAGTTCGAAACTTGTGTTATGGGATACTAACTCAACGATATTATATTTTATAACAAATACATACATAGATAAACATCCAAGACCCGAGGCCAATCAGAAAAAGTTCGTTTTTCATCATGACCCGACCGGGGATCGAACCCGGGACCTCCTGGGTGGCGGTCTGGCGTGGTAACCATTACGCCACGGAGGTCGTCATTAACATTTAGGATAGTTTTCTTTTTTTTCATCTTTTAAGCTATTGCATAGGTTTTATCGCGGACTTTGAGCGCGGCGACTGAATCAAGAAATTCCGTAACGAAAATAAAACCTAACACACCCCACTCCGCGCGGGGTTGAAAGCCGTGCATCGTCTAACGTCGTTTCAGTTCGGCAGACTTCGGCACGGTGTTTGTGTGCGTGCGATTAGACGTATGCGTGTAGACCAGCTGCTAACTGCTCATAACTGATTCTATCTCTTTTAGACACGATGCTAGGTGAGACAGCGTGCTTTTTGGCCGCGTCCACGAGTGAGTTCGAGCCATGAGTTCGAGCCCGCGACTATGCAATAGCTTTACCGCGGCAGTCCCCGAGTGCCACACGTTTTTTTTTTCATTTTATTCCGTTTATACGGAATACAGAGTTAAGTACACGCAAACGTTGCGCGACTTTCGTTAAATTTTATAAAAAATATTTTTATTTATAAGTACTACACTGTAACTATAGAAATTGACAAATTTGTACCTTAGAGCACTATTGAAATTCTCAGAGAAACTAAAAAAAAATCAATTCAAATTCTATCTTTAGCACTTTACAGTATGTGACAAAAATAAATAAATAAAAAAGTAAAACCAAAAAAGCGAAAACATGTTTAAAACTCATTTTCACTTTCTTCCATTTTTTTGTGTTAGCAACACTGTCACGTGCGAATCCGTGTTGCATACTAATTTTAAAATGGCCACCGAATAAAAGATGGCGACATATTTTTAAATGCATCGGCATGTAATAAAACATAATGAGACGTGTATTGCATTGTAATTTTGTTTATTAAATTCAATAGTTTAATGACTTTTATTACGACACTCGCGCCTGCGCAGTTTTAAAAAACCCAGTTTGAAACAAATGTCACAGTCACAGCGAGTTGCAAGTTGCCGGCTATCTCACCAAAATAAAACTTAAATATTTTCTGGATTCGAGATCGCCGCCTTGTCAACGAAGGTCGTCAAGATGGCGACCTCGGATCCTCACCGTACCACGTTGCCTTTTTAAAGTGTACTTTTTAGTCAAAAAGTATTCATTTAAAATACTTGACATTGGCGAAATTGTCTATGTGTCGTTAAGACACGACAGAAACGCCATTAATTAAGGAAGAATAAGAATAAATATTTTCTTTGTTTACTATGTATTTTTATTGTCTGAAATATAAGAAAATCTTTTAATCTTGCTAATAAATACAAAAATAAATAGAAAAACTTATTCTAGGCAGTCATTAGTTTAGTCATTACAGATGGAAATGGTATGCTCTCCACGAAATGCCTTTTCTGCAGTAGTGACATGCAAATTTCGCCATCCTGCTTTTGGTATGGACAAAAAGCACAAATTTTACGTTTATTTGGTCGATGTTGAGATGTAATACTTGGCATAACATTTTGTAAAAATAATAAAATATACAGAACATACTTTAGTAAAATTTTCACACGTAGTCACTCACTACACATTAGTCTGAGAAACTAATGTTTGGCGTAATCTCCGTAACCAATTGATGTGCATGTGCAATAAGCACGCGTAGGTCACTAAATTGACATTTATGAAAGGTACTGTAAGGGTTCTTAGGTTTAGCACTTAGACCATGGAACTTAGACGACGATTGCGTCAGACAGGGGGGTGCGTGTAGGTACTCTGTGTGACTAATGATTAGTGATCTAGGGTTAATTAAAACCACTCCAAACTTCAGTATGTATCGACGACGCTGCGTCAAAGCTGACGACGCTGAGTTTGGAGGCCAAGCGTAATAAATAAAACCTAGGTGCACCATCGGGTACTCCATGTGCACCATGGAGCTGTATTTTGAGCTCACGTACGACATGACAGTATACATAACACACTGCTTTTTGCCTTCGTTCCTCGTTACCACAACTCTCGTCAATTCTGTAGCAGCCTGGCCTATTAGACAATTATAAAATTTTCATAATGTCAATTTCGCGTTATCTCTCAGTTTTTAACCAACAATAAATTGATGTCTTGCATAACAAACACAATGGCCGCGTCAAGAATAGTCAAACAGTTTTGTAATGAAATATTTGTCGTTGCAGCATCGGGCTAATACAGAAATGTTTCATGTTGGCTTGCACATGTCTTATTAGGCTTTGAATTGTTTTTTATGGTACAGAGGTGGTAAACAATTTACCTCAAGCCTCTTAGAGTCCACCCACACTTTTTTTCGATTTAAAAATCATTAAAAAAAAATTTCTAAATCTATTTTCAAAACATTGTTTTGTTCTTTACGACAGATATAAACAGGTAACTATGTTAGATTTATCTGACGTGGCGTAGAAACAATTAGCAGTTAAACCAAGAAAATATAAAAAAAAATGTATAAATACCATTTTAAACTTATATAGCTCATCTTACCAATTATTATGAAATGGGCTTGCTCGACCGGGGAAGTACCACCCTCTCACAGAATATCGACGTGAAGCAGCAATGCGTTTCGTTCGGCGAGTGAGAGATCCGGAAACCCAACTCCTTCCCTATCCCCTCTTTACCCCTCCTTTTCCTTCCCAATCTCCTTCCAAACAGCTAATCTATTTATTTAAAATTCAAAGTCCTGACTGTAATTTTTTATCTCCGCACAGCCCAAACCGCTAGGTTTAGAGATTCCAAATTTGAAATGTAAGAAAGAAAGAAAGAAGAAAGAAAATATATTTATTCTGTACAGCACATGAGACACAAGACAACAACAGCATTTTACACATACAAACAGACAGAAACATTCACACAAAACAGTTACACATTTAAAAAAAACAAGTACCTAGCCAATGAAAAAATGTAGGTTTCTTACGATGTCTAGGGACACCCCTAGACATCGTAAGAAACCTACATTTTTTTCTTTAGTACACACTAAAGAAGGATTTTTCAAAATTCCCACGGGAAAGCGAGATTTACGCAAACGAAGTTGCGATTATTTTACTAGTATTGTTAAGAATCTCTGCAACATTTTACTAAGATCAACTACTATTAGTCTATTACCTAGGTATATAATACCTAACACCTGAAGTCTCGAACACGCAATCACACATTTCTTGCTCGCATTACAACGACACGTCGAGGAATTTTAATACGAGCGGTGAAAGGGGATCAGTATTTGATATCATTACCGTATGACACTTCTTATCTACTTCACGCCGTATTTACTATCATTACATAAAGGATGGGATAGGCAGCGATAGTAAAGCCTGTTTCTTTTACTTGACCAATGTAGTAAACAATCTTAGCGTGTCTTTTTATTCAAATATGCATGTGTAAAATCGATAAATCGCCAGAATAATAAGAGTGTTGTGTTAAATGCCATTTTTAACTATATTATAATTATTTGGGTGTAAATGATAATTTTATTTGCCTATTTTCGTTAAAAAGACATGCTAAGATTGTTTACTACATTGGTCAAGTCAAAAGAAACAAGGTTTAGATCGACACAGGCCACACATTCCCATACAATTTAAAACACTTTATTGCACCAAAACAATCCTAATTAATATTATAAAGGCGAAAGTTATGTATTTATTTATGTTTGTTACTTCTTTACGCTCAAATGGCTGGGCCAATATTTGTGATATTTGGTATGTCGGTAGCTGATACCTTTGATTAATACATAGGGTAGTTTTTATCCCGAAAATGTGTACGCGTTTCCCGTAGGATTTCATCAAAAGTCTGATATAGATGGTGCTACTGTGCAAAAATAGAAGAAGAAAACAAAGGAAGAAAAGTAACAAAAGTGAAAAAAAAAAATTTTGTCTGTCTGTTTGCACGCGCACATCTTTGGGGTGCTCTGTGGTATTTAGTTACTGAACAGATTTTAATGCTGTTTACACATGAAGATAAAACTTTACTTGGAGCAACGCTTTATTACATTTAAATCGGATATCAGGAAAAAAGTTATCTTCAAATTAAGTGGCCCGACGCCGACGTAGTGAAAATGAAGTTCCTCAAAACTTGACCAGATGTCACTAGCTCCGATTTCTCCGTCGATACTCTTGTAACTACAATACCAATTTCAGGCGTGTGAAGCCGTGGGCAGCTATTTATTATAATAATATTAAACTAATAATATTTTTTCTATTTGTTCTAGGGTTCCGACCCACGCGTGGCGACATGTCGCGGGCGACTGCAGACGAGGAGGTGTCAGCTCAACCAGGAGATCAATAAGGAGCTGCGACTCCGTGCTGGCGCTGAGAACCTCTTCAAGGTAAGGTTTTTCTATATTCTAATGAGAAGAGGCTTCGAAACTTGTGGACCGATTTGAAAAATTCTTTCAGCGTTGGGAAGCTGCACAAATTATATTTTTTAGGTATCCTTAGAAAAAAAATCAAGCGAAGCCGAAGAGGGCCGCTAGTCATTTTATCATTTTAAATTACGATTTCTCATCAAATAAGCTGTTTATTTATGCTGTGTCCTACTGTTGTATATTGCGAATAAACTTTAAATCTATCTATCAATAATTACATAAAACTGTCAACTATCTAGCATTAACATAGTTATCTAGAGATCTTTTTCTAAGAGTATTCAATGTCTAGATTTACAGTGAAACCAATGATTTACTATCTTTAAAGTGAGATCTAAAATTGAAGTTATTACTATAGAATTTGCTAGTAAAGTAATTTTTATGAAACAAGACAGGCAAACAAGCAAACGGAGCACCTAATGGAAAGTAGAACCGCCTAATAGTAACACCAGCTAGGCTACTCCTAATCCTGGGGTCTGCAATTTTAAATTAGGGGACCAACTATTGCCATACCATTATTGTCATATTTCCATATTGCCAAATGTGGTATTCTGCTAAAAGTTAACTAGTATCACAATGTATTGACTATAGAGTGTCAGTGTATGAACGGAATGGTCGACAGTTAAAATCTACCATGAACTATTTCAGTTAAATCGCTTTTATGTGAGAGATACTACCGAAAAGATCAATAGTAGTTCGATAGTGTGTCAATGAAATGGCCTCGGACTTAAACAAATAACCAAATGTCAAAAACTATTCAAGTGACACACTATGACGACCTCCGTGGCGTAATGGTTACCACGCCAGACCGCCACCCAGGAGGTCCCGGGTTCGATCCCCGGTCGGGTCATGATGAAAAACGAACTTTTTCTGATTGGCCTCGGGTCTTGGATGTTTATCTATATATGTTTTTGTTATAAAATATAATATCATTGAGTTAGTATCCCATAACACAAGTTTCGAATTTACTTTGGGGCTAGCTCAATCTGTATGAATTGTCCCTATAATTATATTTATTATTATTTATTATTATCGACACTCTATTGGTGCAGTTGGGCCCCTGAGCGATCGGCATTGGATTGTTACATTTACTCTTGAGAGACTGTACCTACTACCTTTAACTAAATACTAAACTAAATGAAATCGGATTGTACACTAACAAATTAGTTAGTAAATTATTATATTTTCAAGAAAACGAATTAGGGTTTGCTGTAAATTTTAAATAGAAATTAAATTAATACAGAATTTAAATTAAAATCGCGACTTCGTTGTAGATTGGCCTAGCAGGTGCGCTTCCAATACCAAATGGGTGGGTCCACGGACACCAGCCGGCGGGGTTGCGGAGGATGCGGTACGAGTATCACCAGGGGCCCGATTCTACTAACACAAATGCACCAATGGACTCTCAATGGTGTCTCAAAAGAATGCCGATAGTGTATCAGTGGAATAGTTTTTGACTTTTCTTATGGACTTAAACAATAACACAAATGTCAGAACCTATTCCACTGATACACTATCGGCATTCTTTTGAGACACGATTGAGACACCATTGAGAGTCCGTTGGTGCATTTGTGTTAGTAGAATCGGGCCCCAGGCGGGCTAACATGAAAAACGAGACAAAATTTTCTCGCTCCGCTCTGCCAATAGCGTATCTCGGTTATGTCTACTTTAGTTTACTAGCTTTGTCGCGTGCTAGAAACTATCTCGAGTGTAAGCACGTTAGGCCCGCAGAGCCCGCGACCCCGCCACGTGAAGGCGGAGAAGGTGGCAGACAGTCAGGTTTTTAGTCGGTATCCCTCATTGGCTAGAGAGGAGAGCCCGACAGATCCCCGTCGCTTCCCCAAGTGGCGGGACATGTAGTAATGCATTTTCCTGACTATAAACAAAAAAAATGGTGAATTAGATAAAGAATAGAAAAAAAGTTGAGCTTTTTCTTACGCCGATTTCATAAATGTTTTACTATCAAAAAAAAATATATTTGTTTGTGGTTTCTCAGTGAAAATGTTAGCAATTTATATGAACTTATGAAGTTATCTGCCATAATTTCGTTTATGGCCATAATTTCCTCTCGGAAACCACAATGCTTTGAGTTTATGAACCTCTATTATGATTGTAAGTGTAGGAAGATAATGTTTCAATTATTAATAGCAAAAAACCGGGCAAGTACGTGTCCGACCACGTATAGTGTAAGATCCCCGTATTTGTTACGACAATTCCCGCTAGCGGTGTTTCCGAATGACTATGACTTGGGAACCTTTAAGAAGCGAGCATACATGCACTTAAAAGGCCGGCAACGGCTCAGGTACTCTCCAGGTATCTGTGCTCCATGGGTGTCGTGACCCGCATGCTCGTTTGCCAACCTCTCACATAAAAAAAACCTAAGTAATAGACGTATGTATGTCTATACGCAAAACTAAAATTCTGACGTGTTTCCTGTATACGAATCTTGAACAAAGAAGTCGTGCAGCCATGCGTGACACCCTACCTCGGTCTTTGAACTGTAACCTTGGTTTTACATAAGACATGTCAATGGCCTTTTGGGGCTATTGTGATATTAAGACAAACTAAAGTTCAATGTGCTCATCGACATGTTTCTGGAGTGCATTTATGACACCTTGATCGGGGATTTACCACCCTCTGACAGAATGTCGGCGTGAAATAATACATTTTTTTTTTGGTCGGCAACGCGCGAATGATACCCTCGGTCTTGAAAGCCTCCATAGGATACGGTGACCGCATACCATCAGGCGGGCCGTATGCTTGTTTGCCAACTTACTGGTATTAGAAAAAACATATCTTCTGTTTAGGAAACTTCCAGAATTTCAACTTCTCCTTAATCATTTTTCTTCTCATTTCCTTCTTTCCTTTTTTCTTTCTTTTGAGGGCGGATTCTTTTAATGAGTGGGGAGAGTATCTGCTGAGATACCCCTCGAAAAATCATCACATTAAGACATAAAATCTGATTATGGCAGATAAAGTATAAAAAAATAATAAAAAAGCAAAATTTAAAAAAAAACTTTCTTTTTATAAAAAATTGGCAACAGCTCAGGGACTCTGTCGTCAGATGTTCGTGTTTTGTCACCATCGAGTAACACCACAGATATCAGTAACACAAATGGTCAGACTCGGGACAAGCCCACCACACATTCCCACCACTGTGTCTCCTGTGTAGCCAGGATCAACAACGGTGACCTCAGATTGACAATAAGCAATGACGCTTATTGACGTCCCGGGGGAGAAACTACAGAACTCACAACGAATTTAATCAAAAATACTGAGTAGGAAGTATTGAAACTTCCCTCCGTAACAACTGCGTAGAGACAGTAAAATGGTCAGTCTCGTAAAAAGACAGATTATATGTAGAACTAGCCATTCCCCGCGGCTTCGCTCGCGATTAATTTTATGACATAGATCTCGATTGTCAAAAAAACAACCCAAAGCACGACTTGTGGCGCCATCTGTTGGCCGATACAGCCCCCTCTATAGTAGAAATAATATTTTCCCATTGGAACGACATACTTTCACGGAATAAAAAGTAGCCTATGCTCGGCTAAGTAGCATATCATCGGCTGATTAGTCAAGCCGTGAAGGAATAACAAACAAACTCACTTTCTCATTTATAATATTATTAGTATGAGTATGATTGACAAGTTAGCTAGAGATTAACAGAATGACATGGTCCAAAAATGACCAACACAATATTCATATATTTATGATATATGAATATTGTGTGGCTCATTTTTAAACCGCCTAAACACAATTTACATCATATTGACAACATTATTTTTATTTGCAGGCAACAACAAACAGGAAGCTCCGCGAGACGGTGGCGCTGGAGCTGAGTTTCGTCAACTCGAACCTGCAGCTGCTGAAGGAGCAGCTCGCGGAACTCAACTCCTCGGTGGAGCTCTACCAGAATGACAGGTAAACCAAATCTATACAATACTTATAACACCTCGTCCACAAGCACCCAATTTTTGGACCAATTTGATCTATTGTCCTGTCCCTGTTCTTGGTGATAGAAAAGGACAGGTATACAAATTGGCCAATTACATTGGGCCGTGTGGAAGGGGTGTAAAATGTTTGTCCTGAATGACGTATGATGGATCAATGCGATAAATCGTTACGATCGGATGGTACAGTTCAAACTGCAACGATAAATCGACATGTGTACGAGAAAAACTGTACAAATTGTCTGATTTTATAAAACTGTACAGTTGAACGGAACAGTATGAAATTTTGGATAGATAAAATTTGGAATCGGAAGAAACTGTCGTGTGTGCCAGTCGTGAACCACCGATCGTGACCTGAAAGATTGGAGGATGTGTTCTATAAAACGAAGACATCCGACAAGAAATTGTTTTTTTATTTTTATTTTAGTAGTTAGTAGTTATTAAAGTGTTATTTCATTAATACGATTTGAATTTTTAAGAATATTTGTATATTTTTTTTAATTTCACAAAGCTAATTTATATTTGAGTAGGTAAGGTGGCCTCGAAGATAGGAGGACCATTTTAGAAAAAAAATCGCTTGCACATCTTGTAAGCGGATTTTTTGTCAGCTCAGTCCTTTTCTTTGTTACCAAACAGGGTTTTTGTTTATTAGAGCCACATGTGTCCACTAGGATGTTGGATGTTGCAACCAAAAATCATCCTAAAGATGGTCCTGCTATCCTCGAGGCGACTGTACTTGCTTCGGGTTAGGAGGAATCTCGTTCGAGTCCGAACTGGGACCCAAATCTTGAAAATAATTCCTAGATTTTTAAGTTTAAGTACTCTCTACAGACTAGACTAGCGCTAACTAAATACTAAACTAAATGAAATCGCATTGTACACTAACCAAATATGTAGTTAGTAATATAAAATTTAAAATCGCGATTGCTTTGCAGAGTAACGATAACAAATGACCAAAAAGCAATTGTGTTCAATTAGGAAATAATATATTATTTTATTAAAATATCGTCCACCAGTTTGGAAAAATTAAAATAAAACATTAAGATTAATTAACATTTCAAATGCTCAAGCTTACGTATTGAATTAAATGAGTGTTTTGTGGATCAGTTAGAGTGCCTGAAGCGATCAAAAACCGGTGTTAAATTGTAACAGTACATTTTAATGTTAATTTAAACCAAAATATAACGTCAGTAACGACACAGGTGTGAGACAGACGCGGGTCGGGAGCGGGTTGGGCGCGACTCTCTATTTTTACTAATATTATAAAGAGAAAACATTTTTGTTTGTAACGAATAACTAAAACAGTACTAGACCGATTTCAAAAATGCTTTCACCATTGGGAAGGTACATTATTTATTTTATTTATTTATTTAACTTTATTGACCACAATACATAAGTACTGATACAATAGGCGGACTTAATGCTAAAAATGCGGACATTATCCTCCCCCTGTGATATTTTCTATATTTCAGAATAAAATAGTGATCCTTAGTAAAAACCCGTGTGAAGCTGGGACCGAACGCTAGTATTTTATAATCTTGGTTTTACGAACTTCAGTCCTTACTTATAATATAAATGCGAAAGTTTGTCCTCACAAAAAACATCCATACATCCTCATGTATGGATGTTTTTTTACTGTTTTACACGAAGGTCAGGACAGATTTTCTTGAAATTTGGTATAATACCTATATACAGGCACTTTATAATACGAGTTTTAGCCCTTAAATCATTCTGGGTTCAGAATAACATGATTTCGCGGGCAAAACGGCCAGCATTGGCTACTCACACATATATTTTGTACAGAGAGGTTTTCAAAAATACACTAAAATTAAAAAAAAAAAAAAAATAAACCTTTATTTTCTCAAATAGGTAACTACCTAATTAGCAAGTGAAAATGTTAAATCACAAAACTTCGTTATGCCCCGTATTTAGATCAATTTCTCTCAAATCTGATTCGAAGTTAGCCGTAAATCAACGTAGATTATCGGTAATTTTGTCGGCTACTATTACTTTCACGCAAAACGTGTTAAGAATTACAGGCAACGCAAACGACAGACTATCCACAACGCACTTAACGTCTGTGAAAATAGAACCTATGTATTAATAACATTAAAATTTTAACTAAAAACTAAAGAAGATACCATTTAAAATTAACTAGATCAAAACTAATGCCTCATTTAGACGAAGCTAGTTTCTTGCAGACTCGAGAGCAATAATTTGCATGCAATCTAGTGGGTGCAATAATTTGTCCTTCAAAAATTGTAAGCAACTGTCGTTTAGAAGATGCATGTCAATTATTGCTTTGACATTATTGTATGTCACAATAAACTGGCATGGTCTAAATGGGCCTTAAAGCTAAATGGCAGGGTCCATGTGGCATGATACCCAAAATGCTACCAGCGGCGTTACCTCGTTGAATTCCATTGAAATGCGATGCCTTTTCAATTCACTAGACTTGGCTTAAAAACTCCAAAATTATCGTAAAATTCAAAATTCAAAATTTTTATTCAGAGAATAGGTTTTCACTTTCGTAATTTCTTCTTCTCATGTGTTACCCGCAATGAATATCAACTGAGGGTAACTGGTGTCAGTGTGTATAAGCAAATACTATAGAAGACTAATACGCACAGCTTCGGAAGAATTCGGGCAAGACGCGACACTAGCGCCCCTACGGCATGAGGGCGGCATGAGGTGAACGATTTCAAAACTTTTGTGCGTTTTGTATGCAAAATGTTATAGCGCCCCTAGCGGCATGAGGTGAACGGAGGTTGCCAAGTCATTGTATGAGAAACGTCAAGAGCTGTGGGTATTAGTCTTCTGTAGTATTTGGTATAAGCCACCTAGCGGTCACTGACTTGGTTTATCGTAATATACAGCGCCTACAATGGTATTTATGATAGTGAGTGACGTTTGTAGGAGGGTGTTACTGTGGCATATTTTCATACATTTTGTCAAAGGCGAACTGTCGAAAAGTGACATACAATATGAACGGGAGTTGTAGTTCCAATTTCGGCCACGTTCATAAATACCGTTGTAGGACTGTATATCCTAATAACAATAATGAACGAAGTGACAAAATGTGTAATATTTTGCCGACCGTACTCTAGTTATCATTAATATGGTAAAAGTGACATTAGTTATGCAATAATAGAAAATATGGCTAATAATAATCATATCATTAGTGGAACCGGATTGTGGGAATGCTTTATATGACAGCTCATATGATTAGCTGTTTTTAGGATTCCGTAGTAAACTACAAGGAACCCTTATAGTTTCGCCATGTCCGTCTGTCCGTCAGCGGTCTAGCGCCTAGACGCTCGCTGCTAGAAACCTGTAATTTGGTATGTATAGTATAGGTACTCATATTAACAATGCTAACAAAGTGGTAGAACAAAATTTTGAAAAATATTTTTTTTTTGGGGTACAGGTAAAGTGGGATTGAAATTTTTTTTTCGCACTGACCCTATCTTGTGAGGTATCGTTAGATAGGACTCTTAAAAACATCGAGGGTGTGGGAAGATCATTTTCCGATACAATGATCCATTTGCGAATTATTTATATTTAACGTGTCAATTTTCGTTTTGCATGGTGGTCCCCCCCCCCCTCTATCTCCGAAAGTCTTCAGTTTAGAAATTTGAAAAAATTCATGGTAGTAGTCCATATAGTGAACCTACAAGGAAAACTATAACGGTTAAGTAGGCACTACTAGTTACCGAGTAATAGCCGACGAACTTATGAAGTAAAATTTATTTGACAAAAACGTACAAATGTCATAGAATATGGCATTGTACTCATCTGCAAGCAAGAAATGCGTAGCTAATACGGGACCCTACATTGTGCGTGGAAGAATAATTGTGCGTGGCCCGACACTTACTTGCCCGGTTTTATTTTCTACTGTTTCAGGGTTCCGTAATGAAAGAGTATCGAACAGAACCCTGTTTTAGAACTCCTTATACCTAAGCTCACCTACATACGAACTACATACTTCTATAATGCTTCCGGCTAACTTCACTGTGTGCCGTGGAATAGGACTTTTCAGACGAAGGACTTTTAAGTTTGGCTATGCCAGTCACCCTCGCTCGCATAATAGGAATTGCCAAGGTTCGCTGTAGACGGATAGGTACGTCAAGGAGAACTATATATATAATCAGGTTAAAACGGCTGAACCAATCGGTTCAATGTGTTTGTCACGGATAGTTGGTGATCCGAGAATTTCATCCCGGAAAACTGGGGTATTTTCATCCAGCGAGCTGTGGGGAGTGAAATGCTCTGTATTTTTTTTACGAGATCGTATCAGTAGTGGACTTCTTGTGCCTGACATGATGATATTTATAGAGGAAATAATGCACTGAGACTGAGATGCTGCCTTTTCCAACTGTGACTTGGAGATACAAATAAATTGATTTATACAGTGAAACCTGGTTAAGTGGGACCTGGATTAATGAGAAACCTCTATTATTGAGAGTTGCAATGAGGTCCCGGTTCTTTTTCATTAAATTACCTCTGTTAATGGGACTTTTTGAACCTGGTTAAATGAGATTTGAATCCTAAGACTTTTCCGATGCTTACCTCTATAATTGAGACTCTGTAGCTCAATTACCTGTATAAATGAGACAAATTAATCAGGTATTAACACGTTTTGACATGTTTGTTTACATACATTTCGCGTCGTCTTTCGCGCATGCTTTGTTTGCCAGTACTATCTCAGGTTTTGACTTAAACTTATAAACTTTACCGTATTGTTTTTTTTTTCGACGCAATACATTATGTATGTGTGTACATTCATACCTACATTAAATTCATAACACCAAAAATACGCATTTTTATTAACATTTCCACCTCTAAAAATGGAATAACGACACATTTCGACCTCTGTAAGTGGGGGCCTCTGTAAATGAGACAACTATAATTTTAAACCTGCTTAATTGGAAAACTGGATTATTAGAAACCCTCAATAATTGGTACATATGTCTTGGTCCCTTGAGATTCCAATTAACCAGGTTTCACTGTATATTTACCTATCTATAATATATGTAGACGTTTATTCCGAGACATGGGTTGGCATAATAATAATTAATAATAATAATAAATATTCTTGGACGAATCACACACACAACGCCATCTAGTCCCAAACTAAGGAACTAAGCTTGTACTATGGGTACTAGATTGCTGGTAAATATACTAAAATACTTTTTTTCTGTAAATAAATACTTATTATACATAGAAAACATCCAGACCAAGGCAAACAGACATGTTCATGCATACAAAGGTTTTAATGATTCGAACCCGCGGCCCTTGGGTTAAAATGACCATTGCTATCCCCTCGACCACCGGGCCTTTCATCTTATCTTATGAAATCATATTATTAATGAAATCTTACGAAATCGGTCAATTTAAGAGTAACAGGCATCCGTTCAGTCGTAATAATTTCAAGATCTCAATAGTATTTTAATCGAAATAGTTATTTATAATTTCTGATGCATGAAATTGAATTTGAAATAGTTAATTTTTGGAGCAGCACACAATTTTAACTACGTTTTAACCATGAAATAAATTTTATTGTTTACAATATTGTAAATAATATTGCGATCAATATAAGACGACAAGTAAGTAGTAGCCTTTCGCAGGCAGATTCTTTTAATAATAAATGTTTTATCAATTTAATGTATACAGTAACAACTTAACGGCTAAATACATTGGGTTGTACATAATCGGGACAAGCCCACCACACATTCCCACCACTGTGTCTCCTGTGTAGCCAGGATCAACAACGGCGACCTCAGATAGACAATAAGCAATGAAGCTTATTGACGTCCCGGGGAAGAAAACTACAGCTGTCTTGGAACTCACAACGAATTTAATCAGAAAGAAGATAGTCGGAGTAGGAAGTATTGGGTTGTACATTTGTACATAATGTGTTAACTACCACATTATGTACAAATGTACAACCCAATAAAAATTACCAACAATTGAGTCACGTACCCTTCCGTGTGGTGTGGACTGGAGCCTAAATTATGTGAAATTTTATTGAAACAATGCGCCTTGGAATCAGTAGTTAAGAGTGGTAGAGCTTAGCCAGCCACTATGAACTGGTAGTGCCTCGTAAATGGGCTGGCTCGAGGCAGTACCATTCTCACAGAATATTGACGTGAAATAGCGGTAATATGTGTGACGCTGAGTTTCGTACGATGAGTGAGAATGCCGTAAGCCTAGTACACCTACTTCTTACTCCATTTTTCACTTTCATTCCCCATCCTTGCTTTTTTCATTTCTTTAAAGGTGGGAAATTCAAGAACTTGTAGCCCGGGATTACCATCAGGTGAGTGGCCAGCTCGTTTGTCATCAAGAAAAAAAAAATATCGACTTTGTTGGACATTATGGTGACGAAACTGTTAAAGATTTGTTATTCGACCGATTTTTTTCTTTTGTAACGATCAAAGTGTAATTGATCTACAAAAATGTATTATAAAAGTTAATTGTACGTAATCGGAGCAGGTTAATGTACAGAATTTCATTGTATTTCGAAACGATATCGACGACAAATCGCCTCGAGATACGAATTATCGCTTATCTCATTTACGTAATACCTCTTAAAATACAGCTATCATTATCAAAATCAACCCATAATCATCCCACTGCATCCCACAGGGATACGGGTCTCCCTTCAATCGAAGGGGATTAGAGCGTACTCCGCCACGCTGCTCCAATTGGTTTGGCAAAGGACAGTGTTTTCATACCGCCTGATAGCCACCGACTTGACTTACGACTATCATCTATCGTGAACAGCCGGGACCGACGGATTAACGTTTAACTAAATTAAATAAGGCTTCCGGCCCTCTCACTTATCCTACGAAACACAGCTACATATCATCGCCATTTCACGTTGATATTCTGTGATAGTTTGCTGCGTCGGACGAGCCAGCCCATTTACGAGTCACTACTAGTTCGTAGTAATGGCTAAGGGACAAGCCCACCACACCGCTGTGTCTCCTGATGGTGTCCTGTATAGCCAGAAGCCAGGATCAACAACGTAGACCTCAGATTGACAATAAGCAATGAAGCTTATTGACGTCTCAGGGGAGAAACTAGTGTGGTGCAAAGTATGCTTACAAATTATGATATCGTTTTGTTATCAACTTGACAGACTATTTCTTATTAATATAATGCTCTCCGAAATATGCGATATCAACTTGACATCAACTCGAACGCGTATGACACTCCACTTTTTGACATAAAACAGTATCACGTAAATGTCAAAAATGAGATACAGAATGGATATAGCATAGCATTTTTAAAAAAATGACATCTTGGGACCAACATCTTATTGACATCTATGACATCATTTTTTGTAGGCATAATTGCGCCGCCTTAGATGTCTTGGAAAAATTGAAAGGACTACTGTAGTAAAGTTTAATCAGAAAGAAAATAAACGGAGTAAGAAATATTGAAATTGTTGCAGTAAAGCTTTTTTAAAGAGCTGAAATTTTTCACAGGGATTCCCAACAATGTATGTACAATTTTGTTGTATTTCGACATTAAATCGATGACAGCCTCTAGCCATGAAACGTTTATCGAGTATCACATTTACATAATAAACAGCTATCGAAGACAGTGCGTTGCTTTACTGGAGTATGGGGTAAAGCATAGAGCAACTATCTATGAAGACTGCAAATCAAACAATTTATTGAGTGTTTCAAGCAGGCAGCGCGCAATCGTTGTGACCTTTATTTCAAACTGGGCTTAAAACTGTGCAGCGTATATTAATATTATAGCTATTTAACCAGTCCTTAAATATGCTTCCAGTTTTCTGTCTGTCCGCACTGCGAAATTTATCGCGCGATTTTTTTTTTCGCAATTATCTGTAACACATTACATCTGGATTTCCATAAGATGTAATAATATATAGGGACAATTCATACAGATTGAGCTAGCCCCAAAGTAAGTTCGAAACTTGTGTTATGGGATACTAACTCAACGATATTATATTTTATGACAAATACATATATAGATAAACATCCAAGACCCGAGACCAATCAGAAAAAGTTCGTTTTCCATCATGTATAACAGATTATCCGCGGTGCTATGTCTTTTTCGCAGTGCGGGCATAGTCATACTGATTTGATATCGAGATAATATTATGTTTGATACTACACAAAACATTCGCGCGGAAATAATTTGCAATTCGCGGTGAAATTTCGGACGTGCAGACAGATCCTAAATATTCCATGATTTACTCAAGTTTTTATTGATTACATTGGTTATATCATTCATTAGTTGACTGTATATTACCAAATACTATAGAAGACTAATACGCACAGCTTCGGAAGAATTCGGGCAAGACGCGACACTAGCGCCCCTACGGCATGAGGGCGGCATGAGGTGAACGATTTCAAAACTTTTGTGCGTTTTGTATGCAAAATGTTATAGCGCCCGTAGCGGCATGAGGTGAACGGAGGTTGCCAAGTCATTGTATGAGAAACGTCAAGAGCTGTGCGTATTAGTCTTCTATAGTATTTGATATTACTGACCGTTGTACCTTTGTTGTCAAAATAAATAAATCATTATTATACACTAGTGGTTGATCAATGGCAAAACTTCAGAGCCGAAAGTTTTTGCAAAAAAAAAGATTAAATCGTCGGTAATGACAGTTTATGGGCAATTTTGCCTCATTTCGGAATACTGGTATACTACCAATGATGTTACAAGGTAGATTGGTATATTTTTTTAATGGAAAACAAGCGCCCCGTCCCAGCTTCGCACGTGTTTTTGTAGGGAACTCCATTTAAAAAATAATATAACAAATATACAAACACACAAACTTTACTTCTTTATAATATTAGTATAAATATAGCCTATGTCACCCGCTTTTAGTATAGATTCCCAACTGTGAAATAATTTTTCAAATCAATATATTAATTTTTGAGTTTAGTCATTACTAGCTCTTTTGCCCGCGACTTCGTCCGCGTGAAGTTCCGGACCCGTTCCCGTGGGAACCACATTGAATTTCGGGAAAAGCTATAGTCTATGTCACTCCCTGATAATGTAGCTTTCTACTGGCGAAAGAATTTTTGAAATCGGTCCAGTAGTTTCGGAGCCTATTCAATTCAAACAAACAATCAAATCTTTCCTTTTTTTTTTTTTTTTTTTATTTGGTTCGCAAACTGGTTGCTACACAGTACAATCGATACAAGTGAAATTTTAAAACTAATAGTTGCAACAACCTACTATGAGCGAACACAGCATGCACATTAAATTTTGCTCGCCGAATACTAATATACATAATTACAAAAAAAAAACACAACAATTACTTAAACATAGATTAAAAAGAATTACCTACAATAGAAAATAAGGGCAATAATTATCGCAATAATAGCGACCGCTTGATAGTTCTGGCCGATGCACCGAAGATGTCAATGTTATGGCAAATTTCATTACAAAGAGAGCACATACGAATAAAAGGAGAATGTTGACGGTAATTTGTTCGACAGGGAGCCAATCGAAAAGTCACGCGATTATGGAGTCTACTACCAGATCTAGGAATATAGAAACTAAGCCTCTGGAGAAGATCAGGACAATGTATTTTACCTATAATTATTTTATGTAGAAATATCGCGTCAAAAGTTAAACGACGCTGCTCAAATTCCTCTTTATAATATTAGTGCGAAGCCGAGGCGGTCCGCTAGTATTTTATATTTTTAACTACATGCGTTTTGTTTTAAACTCTTCAATTTGTTGTGAAATGTGAAAACAATAAAAATCTAATACATATATAATGAAAGGTTTCTTTTTGTATTTTTTCACGCGAAAGTTAATTATAATTTAATGTTAATGTTTAGATTACAAATTACATTTTAACTGAACATGACCATGGGCTCATTTTTTTTTAATTTTAACCATATTTTTACGTCGAGAGCTCGATGGCGTCGCTGTGTGTCGCACTCATGTCGCACTCTAATATGAACAAGCGAGTCAAGCGACGTCGACCCTAGCAGTGTTTGGATGGGTTTCGTTATCTCGAGCTTCTCCGTGCTTCGGAGGGCACGTTAAGCCGTCGGTCCTGGCTGTTATCGGTAGATGACAGTCGTTAGCCAAGTCGGTGGCTTGAAAACACCGGCCTCTGCCAATCCGCATTGGAGCAGCGTGGCAGAGTACGCTCTAATCACCTTCGGTTGAAGGGAGACCCGTATCCCTGCAGTGGGATGATTATGGGTTCTTATGATGATATTCGGCAAAATTATCTATAATTATTAGTAACTAACATATCACTACATAGTATAAAACAAAGTCGCTTTTTCTGTCCCTATGTCCCTTTGTCCCTTTGTATGCTTAAATCTTTAAAACTACGCAACGGATTTTGATGCGGTTTTTTTTATTTGATAGAGTGATTCAAGGGGAAGGTTTTAAAGTATCATACATTCCAAAATTCCCACGGGAAAGCGGGATACACGCAAACGAAGTTGCGCGGGTTTCGCTAGTTTGTAATATAATATGACCAAATTGCTGTTTTTGCACATGGACAGCGTACATGCTCTTCACTACATAGTATAAAACAAAGTCGCTTTTTCTGTCCCTATGTCCCTATGTCCCTTTGTCCCTTTGTATGCTTAAATCTTTAAAACTACGCAACGGATTTTGATGCGGTTTTTTTTAATTGATAGAGTGATTCAAGGGGAAGGTTTTAAAGTATCATACATTCCAAAATTCCCACGGGAAAGCGGGATACACGCAAACGAAGTTGCGCGGGTTTCGCTAGTAAATAATAAATAAATAAATAGGGACAAATCACACAGATTGTGCTACCCAAAGTAAGTTCGAGACTTGTGTCATGGGATACTAACTCACCGATACTATATTTTATGACAAATACATACATAGATAAACATCCAAGACCCAGGCCAATCAGAAAAAGTTCGTTTTTCATAATGACCCGACCGGGATTCGAACCCGGGACCTCCTGGGGTCCTGGTTGGTAGCCCGGCATGGTAACCATTACGCCACGGAGCGGAGGTCGTCAAAATACATTGTATTGTATTGTATTGTAAGTATACAAATAAGGAAAAGAAAGTGTATGGGATATACGTCTATTGTATTTCCGGATAGTGATAAGAGTTAAGAACAATAACGTAATAACCGGTTCACAGACTTAATTAATATTTAGAAAGAGTCGCGTGTACGCGTAAAATATTTGGGCGCCATTGTCCGTAATGTCCGTCCGTCCAGCTGTCATTTTTCCCGCCATGTTGCCTTATGATTTTTACGTAAAGTGCCACAATAACTGTGCTGGTGGCCGAAATTAGAACTAACAAATACCTTGACAATTACCTTCAATAGCTTCGATCCTAGCGCCTCCGCCATCGGCATAGATAAGTTTGTTGCATTGTAAACCATTTTAAGTCAAATTTTGACAATGATTTTAACAAATGTCATTAACTTATTAGAGAATTAGAGACTATTAAAGCGTTCCGTCCCAGCTTCGGACTGGTTTTAGTTAGGATTCTGGCAACATTGCCTACATACACATTCAGCGTCGAAAGAATTAGTAGTTTTTTCGTTACAAACAAAAATAAATAAGAAAGCTATTTTTTTGTCTGTCTGTTTGTACGCGATTGTACGGATTTCAATGCTGTTTACACAGGAAAATAGAGCTTCACTTTGAGCAAAATATAGGCTTTATTTCATTTAAATCGGATAGCAGGAAAAAGTTATCCTCATTTAAGTGGACAAAGAGGTCCGACGTAATGAAATTTAGGTTCCTCAAAACTTCACTAGATGACACTGTTCAGATTCCTGAATCGCACTAAATCCGTCGATATTCTTTTAACCATAAATCTAATTCCACGCAGGCGAAGCCAATGGCACAGCTAGTAAAATTAATTTTAATTTTTGTCTACAGCAAAGAATGTGTGATGCCAATGATCCCGCTGGGGTTGAAGGAGACCAAAGAGGTGGACTTCCGGGAGCCCTTCAAGGACTTCATCCTGGAGCACTACAGCGAGGATGCTGCAGCATACGAAGATGCCATATCCGATTTTATGGACATGAGACAGGTCAGCTATTTTTTAATTCGTCCATATCAACCCATCATCATCCCATCAAAAAGATTGGAAGTTTTAAAACAATATTATAGTATCTATTTTACAAT
Organism: Endotricha flammealis; assembly: GCA_905163395.2. NCBI lineage: Eukaryota > Metazoa > Arthropoda > Insecta > Lepidoptera > Pyralidae > Endotricha > Endotricha flammealis. The sequence goes on from LR990876.1 coordinate 10,735,348, forward strand.
ATTAAGTGGTCATTATTTTATCAAAAGTAAGTTAAAAGTTAAAATAAGTTGTTCATCTTGTCTAAATCTTGGATTTTTTTAATTTTTTTTAAAACATATTTCGTGGATTCCCACAAAAAAGGGGGTGCAAGAAGTGAAAACTTGAACGTTGTGCATTTTTGCACTTAAACGAAACAGCACGAGCAGGCATACATTTTCGCCGCGTGGTAGAAAGGGAAGGGGATATTACATCCTCACCTACGCCGCGCCGGTCTACTCTCCCTACGTCTTACAAATTTTTGATCAGGTCACTATGTCCTGACGCGAGTTTAACATTTTTTACCAATCCCAAAAAGTGCACAACGCCGCGCTATAGATTCACTAATAGCTAATAGTATACATGTGCTGTTTCCAGGCGATGCGCACGCCGGTACGCTCCACGGCGGGCGTGGCACTCCTCTTCAAGTACTACAATCAATTGTACTTCATAGAACGAAGGTTCTTCCCGCCGGACAGGTCGCTGGGGGTCTACTTCGAGTGGTTTGATTCGTTAACAGGTGAGTCATCAACCCATAATCATCCCACTGCAGGGTGGCGACCTCCGTGGCGTAATGGTTACCAGGCCAGACCGCCACCCAGGTGGTCCTTCGCATCCCGGCCGGGTCGTCGTTTTCACCAACGATTCCTGAAATTTTTAAGTAAAACAGCTTTCTCTACGTCACAGAATTGATAATAGTACTAACGTACAGAATGGCCCCGCCCCGCACCAAAACGGGCGACCCCTCCCCTCCCGCAGCATTCGCCCACAACGAGTGGGGTACTTGAAAGGCACGGTGGTCACGTGTTACACGCACACACATGCGCGCAGTGTGTGCAGACGTCCTTCTGTTCATGTAATAGTAGTAGGTGATTATAACGAGACGTTTGTATGGAGTGTCCGGGGTGTATATATGTCCAAATCCCTCTTTTCCACCTAGTTACATTGTAGTTACATTGATGTAACTAGTTGGACATTTTTATTCCTAGTCCTGTACTATTATGAATTCTGTGGTTTTGGTACGTGTATGACATATAAAATTTTAAAACAGTATTTTTGACGATACATTGTATTGTATGTTCCAGGAGTCCCATCATGTCAGCGAACAGTGGCTTTCGAGAAAGCTTGTGTCCTGTTCAACATGGCTGGCATTTACACACAGATTGGCGCCAAGCAGGTATATCTCTGTTTCTGTTGTATATCAGAATTGTCATAGAATTGTATTACAATTAACAAAATTATACACTGTCTTGTAGTTACAATTATCGTGCCCTTCCTCTCTTAGAAGTATTTATTATTATTCCAGGAGCGTCACACGTGCGCTGGCCTGGACGGCGCGGTGGACGCGCTTCTGCGCGCTGCCGGCACGCTGCGCTACATACACGAGAACTTCACTAACGCGCCATCTGTCGACCTTGCCGCCGACACTTTGCTTGTTCTCGGCGCACTCATGACGGTAAATTTTTTTCATAATTCATTTATTCGTTAATTTTTTAAATGTTATATACCTAGTTGTTTATTTTAGTATAATTTTTGTATGGAAATCTAGTTTTTGATTTTAACAAGAGATGGCGCCATAGGAATAAAATAGATCGCGCTATGATTTCGTTTTTGGAATTTGTGTTAATTACTAAAAATATTTTGTTGTACCAGTACTTGTACAGCCTTAGGGCGTTTCTCCACTACTCCGGCATTCGGTTTTATGTCTAAAGTATGAATTTCTACATCGGACCGGCAATTACCGGACCGAAAAATCGGATGCCGCAGTAGTGGACAAACATTTTACATTTAACATTTTACGGCAATAAAAACCGGTGGTATACTCAGTGGTAAGTGATAGCTGCTGTGGTTTCCGTAGTTCGTACCCTTGGGATATTGAAAAATATCCCAAGGTATAATAGGTATCCTAATATACAGGTAGTGGTAGGTAGGCAAACAAGCAAGCTACCTGTTACAATACTTCCTATTTCCTCCTGATTAAATTCATTGTGAGTTCCAAGACAACTGTAGTTTCTCCCCCGGGACGACGTAACTAAGCTTCATTGCTTATTCTACTTGCAAAATATTTTTTTTATAATAAAGCTTTTTTGCCCGCGACTTCGTCCGCGTGAAGTTCCGAAACCGTTCCCGTGGGAACCACATTGAATTTCTGGAAAAGCTATAGCCTATGTCACTCCCTGATAATGTAGCTTTCTACTGGCGAAAGAATTTTTGAAATTGGTCCAGTAGTTTCGGAGCCTATTCAATGCAAACAAACAATCAAATCTTTTTATAATATTAGTATAGAAAAACATGAATATTGAATTAGTAAATGTGTTTCATAATAGGCTCAAGCGCGCGAATGCCTGTTCGAGAAGCTGCAGCTGCAGGCGCGCGAGGCCAGCGCCGACCCGCGCCTGGACCTCGACATGAGCCTCGACCTCGCGCAGGAGAGCGCGCAACTCGCGCACACTTACCAGCAGCTCTACGAGAAGGTATACCTTTCTTAGCTTTAACTAGCTGCCCGCCACCTACTTTTGACGAAATCGCGTACTTTTCGAGATAAAAAGTACCCTATGTGTTAATCCAAGGTATCAGCTGCCTACATACCAAATATAAAAATTGGTTCAGTTATTTGAGCGTAAAGTAACAAACATACAGACGAACTTTCGCCTTTATAATATTAATGGGATCTACCTTTATAGCCAGGTGTCGAAGAAGATGACGTTAGAACCCCAGAAACTACTCGGATCATACAAATACTTCGTTACCTTTTGAACTGATACTGATATCAAATACTATAGAAACTCTACCGAGTTAATACGCACAGCTTCGGAAGAATTCGGGCAAGACGCGACACTAGCGCCCCTACGGCATGAGGGCGGCATAAGGTGAACGATTTCAAAACTTTTGTGCGTTTTGTATGCAAAATGTTAACCTCGTGCCGACAGATGTCGCTTTTCGGAGGTTGCCAAGTCATTGTATGAGAAACGTCAAGAGCTGTGCGTATTAACTCGGTAGAGTTTCTATAGTATTTTCTGGTATCGACGACTTCCGTGGCCCGCCACCCAGGAGGTCCCGTGTTCGAATACCGGTCGGGTCATGATGAAAAATGAACTTTTTCTAATTGCGCAGCGATACGGGTCTCCCTTCAATCGAAGGGGATTAGACTCTGCCACGCCACTCCGATGTGGATTGGCAGAGGTCTGTTGTTTTCAAGCCGCCAAGGCCACCGACTTGGATGAACAGAGAAACACGAGATAACGGAACCAGTCCATTTACTGGCTACGGTCGATAGCTTAACCTGTATGTTCGTTTTAGAGTGCGACACCCAGGACAAATCGAGCTCCTCATCGTTATGATGCTATAAACCTTGTGTTTGTTGTAGATGCAATCCGAAGGTGTGCTCAACTTTGTGCCATACTCGTGGGTCTCACTGGTCCACGTCAAGACTGAATTTTATAAAGGTAAGATGATTTATTTATATAATAATCTAGCTGTTCCCCGCGGCTTCGCTCGACTTGTGGCGCCATCTGTTGGCCGATAGCATCCCATACAGCACCCTCTATAGTAGAAAAAATATTTTCCCATTGGAATGACATACTTTCACGGGATAAACCCCCTGACAATATATATACAAATTTTCATAATGATCGGCTGATTAGTCAAGCCGTAAATGAATAACAAACAAACAAACTCACTTTCTCATTTATAATATTAGTATGATAATTTAGAAAATATAATCATGAATGCTTCTACTAAAACAACACTAGTATGTAAGACATTCTCGTATTACCAACTACATATTTATTATTCTGTGGTATTACTAACAATTTTTGGATTTTATCTGGTTGTACACAAAGGCACAACCACCCACCCGTCTCGAATAACTTCGAGTCATTCAGTCACGCTTCCTCCATATGGACGCTGCATTACAAAGTTATTTCTCAATCGGCAATAAAATATTATCTACGATATTAAATTTAATAATAATAAACGGAATACTCTCCCGACATTATAATGAAATAGGAAACTTGGGACCAGCTGGCGCTGTGTGATTCGCAGATTCAATCTATAAGACGACCTTCGTGTCGCAATGATTACTATGTCGGTCTGCCACTCAGGAGGTCCCGGGTTCGAATCCCGGTCGGGTCATGATGAAAAACGAACTTTTTCTGATTGGTCTTGAATCTATATATGTATTTGTTATAAAATATAGTAGCGATACCTACTATATTTTATAACAAATACATATATAGATTGAGTTGTGTTATGGGATACTAACTCAACGATACCTACTATCGTATCCCATCCCATAACACAACTCGAACTTGCTTTGGGCACAGATATTATAATACCTAACCTTTGGGGCTAGCTCAATCTGTGTGATTTGTTCCTATACATTAATTTAATTTAATTACCTATTAATTACCTATATTTTATTTTATTATGTGTGTTTTCGCAGCGCTAGCGCACCAATACTGCGCGACGGGGCTTCTGCACGCCGCGGCACCACGAGCGCTGGACCGCCTATCCGCCCTCTACGCGCCGCCATCTGGCATCGAGAACGGTACGTATATCCTCTCTCTCTCTGAATAAAGGGCAGGCCACACCGCCTGCGGGCGGGCGAGTGAGCTACGCGGGTGAACATCGTCTCACCTCTTTACATACTTCGGTTCAGTAGGTTAGTCGGTAGCTCGCGCCTGCGCTTGAATAAAGCGCAGGCCACACCGCCAGCGAGCTAGTGGGTGAGCGAACATCATTTCACCTCCTATACTGGTTTACACAGCGAACTATAAGCCCCTTCGTAGCCCCGTACTCTAGACGACTACGGACTAGAGACGAGCAAGGCGAGCGAGAGACGCGATGGAACTATCTCTCTGTTCAAACCGAAGACAGAGCGGGGAGCATTTGTGAGCCCGCTTCGCCCTCCTGCCCGCTTCGCCCTCCTGCCCGCTAGCTAGCTCTCTCGCGGTGACCACATCGTTTAGCTCATAGTTTCGTTCGGATCGCTTCGCCCGCCTCGCTCGTTGGCCATTTGACTTGCCCTTGAAGTCGGACCACGGCCAATACGGGAAAGTGTTTCATTCTTTGACGGCAGAACATGTAGAATCACAATCGGCTGCACCTGTTTGTAATAGTGCTGATATATACTTTTTAGGCTGACGAAAACTACAATATTTGCCGACAGATTCAGTTATTTCTACCGATTTCTTTTTAGCTAGATAACTATTTTTATTTTATTTTATACCACTACGATGGCAAACTTACGGCCCGCCTGATGGTAAGCGGTCACCGTAGCCTATGGACGTTTGCAACACCGGGGGTATCACTCGTGCTTCGTCGACCCTGTAAAAATCTTTTTATGCTCCTATTGAAGAACCCCATAGTATAGTCTAAAGAAAAGATCTCGGTGGAGATCGCATTCCACAGCTTTCAGCGTTCGCGGAAACTCCTCTGAAACCGCTCAGTATGCGACAATTTTGTTGCTGACAAAAACCTATGTCATTTGTTGATAGTCAACATTGATTTATGTATTTTTTTCTCCGTGCAGGTATATCTCCGATGTTTAAGGACCAGGAGTTGGACCCTGTAGCACTCGGGCGCGCCCACCTCGCGGAGTCCTTGGCCTTGTACGAGGAAGCACTCCGGCTACAGAGGATGTGCCGGTGAGGAGTCTAATAGATAGATGGATAGACAGATAGATAGATAAATATTTAAATAGATGGATAGACAGATAGATAGATAAATATTTAAATAGATGGATAGATAGATAAATATTTAAATAGATGGATAGATAGATAAATATTTAAATAGATGGATAGATAGATAAATATTTAAATAGATGGATAGATAGATAAATATTTAAATAGATGGATAGATAGATAAATATTTAAATAGATAGATAAATATTTAAATAGATGGATAGATAGATAAATATTTAAATAGATGGATAGATAGATAGATAAATATTTAAATAGATGGATAGATAGATAGATAAATATTTAAATAGATGGATAGATAGATAAATATTTAATTAGATGGATAGATAGATAAATATTTAAATAGATGGATAGATAGATAGATAAATATTTAAATAGATGGATAGACAGATAGATAGATGAATATTTAAATAGATGGATAGATAGATAAATATTTAAATAGATGGATAGATAGATAAATATTTAAATAGATGGATAGATAGATAAATATTTAAATAGATGGATAGATAGATAAATATTTAAATAGATAGATAAATATTTAAATAGATGGATAGATAGATAAATATTTAAATAGATGGATAGATAGATAGATAAATATTTAAATAGATGGATAGATAGATAGATAAATATTTAAATAGATGGATAGATAGATAAATATTTAATTAGATGGATAGATAGATAAATATTTAAATAGATGGATAGATAGATAGATAAATATTTAAATAGATGGATAGATAGATAAATATTTAAATAGATGGATAGATAGATAAATATTTTAATAGATGGATAGATAGATAAATATTTAAATAGATGGATAGATAGATAAATATTTAAATAGATGGATAGATAGATAAATATTTAAATAGAAGGATAGATAGATAAATATTTAAATAGATGGATAGATAGATAGATAAATATTTAAATAGATGGATAGATAGATAAATATTTAAATAGATGGATAGATAGATAAATATTTAAATAGATGGATAGATAAATATTTAAATAGATGTATAGATAGATAGATAAATATTTAAATAGATGGATAGATAGATAGATAAATATTTAAATAGATGGATAGATAGATAAATATTTAAATAGATGGATAGATAGATAAATATTTGAATAGATGGATAGATAGATAAATATTTAAATAGATGGATAGATAGATAGATAAATATTTAAATAGATGGATAGATAGATAAATATTTAAATAGATGGATAGATAGATAGATAAATATTTAAATAGATGGATAGATAGATAAATATTTAAATAGATGGATAGATAGATAAATATTTAAATAGATGGATAGATAGATAAAAATTTAAATAGATGGATAGATAGATAAATATTTAAATAGATGGATAGATAGATAAATATTTAAATAGATGGATAGATAGATAAATATTTAAATAGATGGATAGATAGATAGATAAATATTTAAATAGATGGATAGATAGATAAATATTTAAATAGATAGATAGATAAATATTTAAATAGATGGATAGATAGATAGATAAATATTTAAATAGTAGATAGATAGGTACTAATCATACTAAAGTTTTGAGTTTGTAAATATGTTTGTTTTTCCTTCACGCTCAAATGGCTGCGCCAAATTTTATGATATTTGATATTGTCGCGAATGATCTAGAATGTTCTCGACGTCTTGCATGTTTAATCCAAAACTCGAACCCCACGCTCGTAACAATATGTAGATAGTACGTAGTAGATACGGTTGATTAACACATAGGGTACTTTTTATCCCGAAAAGTACGCCATTCCCGTAGGATTTCGTCAAAAGTCTGATAGTCACTGGCGTTTTATAAAATAGGTGGCGCTGCTATACATAAATAGGCGCAAACGAAGTTGCGTGGCTTTCGCTAGTTAATATCTTTACATAGTATATGTATTTAATAAAAAGAGTGATTCAAGAGGTTTATAATGTATTCCAAATTCCCACGGAAAAGCATGATACACACGCAGTTGCGGGGGTTTGATAGTATAGTTTTTTTATATATTTCATATAGAAATTAACAGCATTACAGTTTAAACCATTTCCACTTATCTAATTACACAAAACATTACTTAAATTACATATTTAGATTAAGAATAAGAATAATAAGAATAAATTTATTCAAGAAAAAATGTACAGACCTTTTACATCACAGCACTATGGTAACTTACAACACTAAAAACAATAAATCACCACAAAATAAACTAATAAGATGTTTTTTCTTTTTAAATATGTTAATTTGTTCACAAATTATTATTAACAATCTTAAAATTAAAACTTCGTGACGATAATCAAATGATAGTGACGGTACATATCAATTAAAGAATAATTAAAGAACAACTTCACTACCATCCATCTTCTCACAGTATCTACGTCATTCATAACACATACATCCATCTCCATGCAAACACATCATTTCGGTGCCGACGACAGAAAGGAGTTCATTAAGGCTAGTATAATATAAAAATGAAATGGGATTGCACAGTGAGCTGCGCGGCAAGGAGCCGCTGTCGCTGGCGGTGCGCGCGCAGCTGGAGCGGGCCTCGCGCGAGCGCACCGGCGCCGCCGTCGAGCCCGACTTCGGGGACCTCGTCGACGCGCCGCACATACTGCGTGAGTATGAATGAGTACCAAGGCGGCAACCAAGCGTACGGCCCGCCTGATGGTAAGCAATCGCCGTAGCCAATGGACGCTTGTAATATCGGGGGTGTCACTCGCGCGTTGCCGACACTGGAAAAATCTTTTAATGCCCCTTTTGAAGAACGCCATATTATAGTGTAAAGAAAATACCTCGGCGGGGATCTCATTCCACAACTTCAGCGTCTGCGGGAGGAAACACCTGTGAAACCGCGCAGTACGCGACCATTTTTATTTAAACCACCATAATAATAATGTTGACGACCTCTATGGCGTAATAATTACCATGCCGGTCTGCCACCCTCGAATCTCGGTCGGGTCATGATTAAAAACGCACTTATTTTGATTGACCTTCGGTCTTGGATGTTTATCTATAATATGTATTTGTTATATATAGTATCGTTGAGTTAGTATCCATAACACAAGTCTGGAACTTACTTTGGGGCTAGCTCAATCTGCGATTTTTTTTTAAATTAACAATACTAGCGCTTACTACGTAATCATTTCTTTTCAACAGCATCATCAAAATTCCAATTATCCCTAACACCACCGGACTTCGCACAGCACAGAGTGGAAGATCTCTTCAAATCACTGGGTCCTATCGCAGTTTTCTCAGCGAAAAGGCACTGGAGTGCCCCCAGACTGGTCCAACTGCAAAAACACACCGACAAGAGGCGAGACAGCGCTAGAAGAAGGAACGGGAGGCAAGATGAATACGAAGAATATAGGTAATCAATCAATCATTTGCTCAAAACATGGTATTTTAGGTAAGTAAGATTGTCATCAGACGGAATCGCACCAAGTTCACGCAATCGATATATTCATTTTTCATTTTCATTCATTTCACTTAAGTAGGTAGGTATTATCTGCATTTTTTTTATATAATTTCAGGAATGGTATCAAGAAAAATGAAAAAAGGGACAGATCGGAAGACAATAGCGCTTATTACAATCAAATAATTAGGAGCGACGAGAAATACAATGAGGAATACGAGAAAAAACTGAATCGAGTCATGAAACAAAATGGCGTATACATAAACAGCTACAACAATAATTATGAATATCACCCCAAAGTTATTGATTACAGGTAATATTGATATTTATTATATTTATTATGTACTAGCTATTCCCCGCGGCTTCGCTCGCGTTTAATTTTATGAATCGATCTCGTTTGACAACACAACAACCCATAGCGCGACTTGTGGCGCCATCTGTTGACCGATAGCCCTTCTCACAGCGCCCTCTATAGTAGAAAAAATATTTTCCTATTGGAATGACATACTTTCACGTGATAAAAAGCCTATGTTGGGCTCTGTACCCCTGACAATATGTATATAAATTTTCATAATGATCGGCTGCTTAGTCAAGCCGTGAAGGAATAACAAACAAACTCACTTTCTCATTTATAATATTAGTAAGAAGTATGATAGTATGATTAGAGAAATTAAAAATATTGGATGTTTAAATAACTAGCTGTTACCCGCGGCTCCATGAAGAAAATCTTCTATAAGCGCGGCTCCGCCCGCGTGGCCAAGAGAAAATGACAAAAAAATTTCCCATGGTAATCTCTTTATCCCGTGGGAAAAAAGAAGCCTATGTCACTCTCCAGACCTTAAACTATCACCAATATAAAAAATCGTATCAATTCGTCCATTACTTTCGACGTGAAGGGAGTACAAACAAACAAACACACTTTCACATTTATAATATTAGTATGGATATGGAAGTATGGATATTCAATTAATCCAAGTTTTTGGCCACGTGGCCCACGTGTTCGTGCACAGCGTGCGCAGAGATGTGCACGCTTTATGGAACAAGCTGTGTACCGCATTCACTGCGTGCATGGCGTTGACAGCGTTGAGCTATGTTGAGCAAGCCACGCGTGTATCAATGACGTCACTTGATGGTTAACGTGTCCGTGGGTTGCAGTGGAAACAATCACGTACATCCTCTTGCAAAGCAAAGCTTAACACACGTGCGTAGCCTCTTCGTGCGCAGCAGTTGGACAGCGCCTTAATGTACTTTCCCAACGCCAACGGTGAAATAATTTTTGAAATCGGTCCATTTTTTTTGAGTTTTTCGTTACAAACAAAAATAAAAATCTTTCCTCTTTATTAGTACAGGATATTCTATTTCACGAAGACCGTTTTGCTATTAATGTTGTAAGGCGTGCACGTGCACATTGTTCATGCGTGCGTGAACGATTTTACGAGCGTTTTCAGTTACGCACACATTAGCAATGTGCATGTGAATGTAAAAACATTCAAACCCGAATGCCATTCTTCAAATGGAATATATGTATAGATATGTGACAATAATTATTTTATTTTTAGGAAAATAGAAGGTTTCCTAACAGACAATATTTGTAAGCACGACAGAGAATGCAACGGGAAAGCAAAGAGGGAGAGACGGAAGGGTGAACTGAGGAGGGTGGCGTCCGAATACAATGTCTCCACGAAGACTGATGATGAAGGCTTCGGGTTCTCCGTCAGAGGTGACGCGCCGGTTGTCATCGCTGCTGTAGAACCTAACTCTTTGGCTGATGTAAGTACCTAATTAACGGAGAAACTGAGTTGTTTTTTAAACAATGTTAGAGGCTATGTATGTATTGAAGACCTCCGTGGCGTAATGGTTACCACGTCAGACCGCCACCCAGGAGGTCCTTGGCTCGATCCCCGGTCGGGTCATGATGAAAAACGAACTTTTTCTGATTGGCCTCGGGTCTTGGATGTTTATCTATATATGTATTTGTTATAAAATATAATATCGTTGAGTTAGTATCCCATAACACAAGTTTCGAACTTACTTTGGGGCAAGCTCAATCTGTGTAAATTGTCCCTATATATTTATTTATATTTATTTATGTATACTTTCAAAATGATGATGAGGAGCTCGATGGCGTCCCTGTGTGTCGCACTCTAATATGAAGCACGCAAGTTAAGCGACGTCAACCCTAGCCAGCATTTGGATGGGTTTCGTTATCTCGAGCTTCTCCGTGCTTCGGAATGCACGTTTAAGCCGTCGGTGCCGGCTGTTGTCGATGAATGACAATCGTTAAGCCAAGTCGGTGGCCTTAGGGTGGTTTTGTAAACACCGGCCTCTGCCAATCCGCATTGGAGCAGCGTGGCAGAGTACGCTCTAATCACCTTCGATTGAAGGGAGCCCCGTATCCCAGCAGTGGGATGATTATGGGTTGATATGATGATACTCTCAAAATAAATTAATTTTACGTTGTGTCAAATCACCCCTGGACCACGGAAAGAGTTGGTAGCAACTCTCGATTTTTCCCCTTGTCGCATGATTATTGTACGGCGTTACCATAGATTTAGTATAATTATATAGATCGGCAATGGTTTGATTAAGGCGAGACCAAAAACAAAATACACTAGAAATAAGATATATAATTTTGTGGATTTTCCTTTTTGTTTGAGTTACATCCAGGCACTGCACATGTAACCATATTTAATCACGTCTAATTAACACCAAAACTACACTTAAAAACCATAAATTTTGTAAAAATAAATGAGATTTGTTTTTAACACGACTGACGTCAATGCCGATACGGGCCGATAGCGTTTATAGGAATAATGGTCTCGCACGCCTATCTATCTCGCTCTAACAACCGCGTATGCTATGATCTCTATCTCTTTTGCATTGCCTATCTTAGTATATTATATTATAATAAATCTATAGGTGTTACGAATAATGGATTAGAAAATGTATTGAACGGTATGAAACTATTGCCGTACAAAATAAAATGACCAAATTTACCCTGGAAATTGCCGGTAGTTGCAGCACATCGCGTTTTCTTATTATTTTCCATGGATGGTAAGAATGCCGTACAAAAATATATGACCAAAATGTACACACTCTACCGGTGCTTTTGAATTCTCATCGGACAGCTTACAAGTGACGGCATAGTGTTCAGTCTTATTGATGCCCTTGTATCGTTCTAGATAGGTCACCTGGTGGTTTAAATGATCCATCAATTTTTGTCACGGGCCCATAGAATAAGTAATAACCCGAGGTAGAATGGCCACTCTCCGCCCCGCACCGAATCGCGTCACCACCCCAGGCGGGTGCAGTCGCAAAGGTGTGCGCTTAGTGAATGAATGTGTATACGTGTACGCGTGTACAGACGACATTGACCTATGTAGTAGAAATAGGTAATTATGTCACGCGCGTTGTATTGAGTGTCCGGGGTGTGACAGACCTGTAGTCTACATGACAAGAGAACGTGCCTGTGAATAAAGATACGTGCCTGTGCCTACTCTCTGAATAAAATATTTCATTTAATTTGTAGATCGGCGGCATGCGAGAAGGCGACTTCATAATCTCCATCGGCGACACAGACGTGAAGTGGAGCTCGCACGAGGAGGTCGTGCGGCTGATACAGCGTGGCGGGGACACGCTCACCATGCGCCTCGCCACTCCCATGGATAAGAGCTTGTTGAAGGTAAACATTTTGTACTTAACTAGTAAAATACTCGCAACTTCGTTTGCGTATATCTCGCTTTCCCATGGGAATTTTGAAAAATCCTTTCTTAGTACACCCCTAGACGTTGTAGTATACATATTGAAGCTTAGGTTTGAACCGTGTAGTCGGCAATATGCAACTCGCTGTGACTTCTGTTTCATACTGGGTAGCACTTACTGCAAATTAGAGAACGTAATTACAAAAAACAGTGACGTAATCTTGGGCCAATCACGTGACCTAGCTGTCACGGAAAGAGAAAAATCTTGTTTTGTAATACCATGACTGAAAAAATAAAATATTATTTACTTTTCAGGCGTCACCAGAGACCCCTAGGCAGTCAAACTCGAACCAAGGCTCAGTATCGGCAGCGTCCACTGCATCCAGCGGTTCAACAGCGGTCACAGCCCGATCGTCGGCGCGACGGGCGCCATCTTGGAATCCGTTCAGACGTCACACGACGAGAGACAACAGCTCGCACCGCGGTTCGCACACCAGCAACGTCATATTCAGATAGTCGCCATCTATTGGCTAATGATTGAAACTTTTCCAAATATGTTTTTGAGCGCCATCTATTGGCAAATAATTGAAACATATTTTGCAATTAAAAACGATCCCATTCTTTTTGAATTTATTACGTCATATTCATATAATCACGCCATCTATTGACTAATAATTGAAACATATTTTGCACAAAATTCATTTTGAGATATGAAAGAAAAGATGTGCAAGAGAGGTAAATTGATGATTAAAAAAATACACTATTAGTAACGTTTTTGCAAAACCTGGATCTATTATGACTAGTTTTCTTATGGATGATCAATCTCTTGCAGTCCATAGAATTCTGGAGTTAATTTTATGTCTTTTGTATTGTAAAAAGCGAGGGCCTGAGATTACAGCTTAAATTCATTAAGTTTGAGTATTTAAAGTTTAAATTCATTAAGTTTTAAACCATATAACAACACACTGGAAAATCCTCACCTTTGGTAGAGCAATTACTTACCTTCAGTAAATTACTGTAAACTCTGTAAACTAAAAAGTTCCAATATTTACCGATAGATGTCACTAAAACAACTCCCTCCGTCTTACGAATTTTCGATCAGGTCACGTGTTCTGATGCGAATTTAAATTTTTTTACCCATCTCAAAAAGTGCACAACGCCGCTTAAGAAGTTTTCACTTAAAATAAATAGTTTTTTTTTATTGAATCCGTCCATAGTGTATTTTGATATTAAGACAAATCGGTGGCTTCAAGCGGCTTGGACTGGTTTCTGCCAATCCGCATTGGGGCAGCGTGGCAGAGTACACTATAATACCAATCGATTGAATGGAGACCCATATCCCTGCAGTGGGATGATTATGGGTTGATGATGAAAGCTCAATAATCCTTTGAGGGTGTCGTTGATAATGTTGAAATCTATATTGTAAGTAACGCCATCTGTTATCTAGTTTCTGAAAGGTAACAATATGTGTAATATCGAGAAAGCAGTGTCATTTGACACTACTATTTATATATTTAGGTTTATTAAATATATAATTAGAATATAGGGACCCTAAAGCCTGCGCTACACTAAAAAAGAGGTTTAACACAGTGTAAACAAGTTTCATACTATTACGTTTAGCCTTCAAAGGCCCTTGGTAGAGGGACTTGCGTTTATGCGTCTATACCCCGTTCACAGATTATTTTACCTCAGATAGATGGTTTATAACACTCAAAATAAGTATCACAGGACTAATTCTATGGCTGATATAATGTGTGAGCTGACATAGGCGGACTGCTCGAGCCATTATCCATTGAACACAGACCGCTCTTATTGCGAGTGTTTTAAACCTGTTGACGACCTCCGTGGCGTAATGGTTACCATGCCGGACCGCCACCCAGGGGGTCCCGGGTGCGAACCACGGTCGGGTCATGATGAAAAACGTACTTTTTCTGATTGGCCTCGGGTCTTGGATGTTTATCTGTATATGTGTTGTTATAAAATATAATATCGTTGAGTTAGTATCCCATAACACAAGTTTCGAACTTACTTTGGGGGTCTCTGTGTGATTTGTCCATATATTATTTATTTATTTTCGTCTGATAGAGGTAAAATAACTATGAATGGTCTATATACATGTTTGTTGTTGGTTTAAAATCAGTGTAGCTTTGTTTCAAACTTGGTTTAAAAACATGTAGCGCAGTCTTTATTTTGGCTATGATGTTCCAAAGTTCATTTTAGTTACTTGACAAGCAAGTTTTCAATGAGGGTTTTCTGAAATGACACCCACTAGGCGGCAGCACAGAGACGTCAGGTCCAGAAAGTGTCATAGCACCTAATATTAGAGTGTCAGATTTTTTTGACATGTGTCGGATTTTTTTGACATGTGTCAGATTTTTTGACGTTGACGCTTTTGACAGCGCGGATTATGGATGGGAAAAATGGGTAAAATGAAAACCCTCATTAGCTAGATGTGGTCCCAATTTCGTTCCAAGAAAATCATACATCATCATATCTTCAGTATTTTTACGCCATAATTTTATTAATGCTTGTCAAGGTAGCCTTATACATGTTTGGATTTCATTGGTATTTGTAAAAAAAAATGCTTTCAATAGAACAATGGCATGACAGCCTGTACATCAAAGGGCCGTTCGATTCCCGCTCGTAGCAAACATTGTGATTGCATTGTTTGTTCACGAGTCTGGGTGTTTTCTGTATTATAAATATATACTTGCCTATAATAATATGTCTGTTGTCTGGTACCCATAACACAAGCCAGCCAGGAACCAGTTGGGGCTGTGTGAATTGGGTAGAATTTATTTTATAACAATTTTTCTCGCACTGATGCTGATTTATACTACCCGTTCGCCTCTAGTTTGCCGTTACCTCCCGCCTATCATATCGGATCTGCCTTGAGGTGCGGTGGGGTGTGCGCGGCAAATATAGGCGAACTGGTAGTAAATACTGGAGCTGATTATTTTATACTAGCTGACCCGTGCCCACTTCGTTGGGCATAATGTTAAAAGCCTTTTTATTTTTTGGTTTTTTATATAACCTATGACACTCAGCAATAATGTGGCTTTCTATTGGTGAAAGAATTTTTAAAATCGGTTCAGTAGATCCCGAGATTACCCCTTACAATTTAACAAACACACAAACTTTACCTCTTTATAATATTAGTATAGATATGGTATTTTTTCGGTCTGTTTTTTACCTTCCGGCAACATAGTTCGATCGCATAGTTCGATCAATCGCACTAAGAGGATTTAAAAATACACATCGTTCGATTATCGTGCCTTTGTTCTATTGAAAGTAAAATTAATAAATTACAAAATAAAAATATATTATTTCTCTTAATACCAAACTTGTTTTATATTGAATATTGTCATATCTTTATTTAAATGAAAAGATATATACAGATATTTAAAAAATAATCTTTTCCCTTGTAAACATCAAAATTGTTTTTAAATAGTTTAATATAATTATTTTGTGTATATTATGAAATTAAAATTATATATATTGACCTAAATAAAAAAATATAATAAGTAAATAAAATATTGTACGGATTTTTTTCATAATATAATTTTATTATAATGTTAAGCTTATTTATATATTACTTTTTTTCTAAATGATAAAAGACTTCTTTCATACATACTTCATACTTATATATTGTATTTTAGATAATTATAATTATGTAATATTTATATAACATATTAAAATATGTAATAACATTCAGCACTTATATTATTTTATGTATATCTATAATTAATTGTAAAAATAGATTTTAACACTTTTAACATTAAAAAAATTGCTAATATATAAAATATGTATACAGTATTTTTAGAATATATCTAATTTTGGTTGTGATCGATCTAAAAAAAGTCAAATTAGATTTTTACAATGCCTTTGATCGCATCCAAAACTATTTTTTTATCACTACGCGTTCGCGAAAAAAACATGTACTTATTAATACTATGCATGCATAACCTGACAAGAAGAAGAAGATAGGTTGACACCTACCTAGTGGGACAAGCCTAATGTTAGGGTGCTTCATTTTCTTTTGAATTTTATAAGATTAATTTTAGGAGATCTAGACCTATCAAAACTTTCGCCTTTACAATATTATTAGGATATCGTGTTTGTGAAGGTCGTGACAAGTGGGTGCGCATTAGATCAAAACGGGTACAAAAGGCGCAAGGTGTGCGGGAGGGTGGTAGCCGGCAAGGCGCTAACGACGCGGCCGCGTTTCCGCAGCTAACTTCACAAACAGAAATTATCGTAGCGCGTATTTTATTTAAAGAAAATAGATAAGTCTGATAGATAGATAAGAGATAATATATTCTAATAGAAGTATTATATATCTATCTATATATATAAAAGGAGAAACTGATTGACTGACTGACATATCAACGCAGGGCCTAAACTATAAGGGTTAGAAACTTGAAATTTTGCACAGGGGTTCCTTTTATAACGTAGGGGAGCACTAAGAAAGGATTTTTCAAATTCCCACGGGAAAGCGAGATATACGCAAACGAAGCTGCGAGGGATTTACTAGTCTATTATATAAATGATATAATTACAAAATTGCATTCTAGTTTTTTTTTAAAACCAAAAGAGAATGAAGTGTTCGACGACAAGGCATTTTACCCTATACATATCATTATTTTTTTGTAAGGTGATTTCGTCGAGAATATTTGTAGCTATTACTAAGTTTCAAGTTGAAGTTTTTTTTTAATCGTCCATTTTTAAATATTAAATATACCTGTCGATTGAAACAGTAAACAGCGAATCGTAGTGTATAATGCTAATTTAGAGAAACAATTAAATTTTAGATTGATATTCACAATTTAAAATTTGTTCATGTAAAAAGAATAGTTAAGTTTGTATATCGTTGTATAGTAAAATAAGTTATGTATATTACGAATTATCTTTGAAAACAATAAACTTTATTTAAAGGCATTTTTTATTTTATAATCAGCCCTTTATATCCGTTGTCTGATACCCACATAGATTTATTATATACTAGCGTTAGATTGGCAATGCAAAAGAGATAGATCATAGCATACGCGTTTGTTAGAGCGAGATAGATAGGCGAGACCATTGTTCCTATACACGCTATCGGCCTGTATCAGCCTGACGTCAGTCGTGTTAAAAACAAATCCCACTTATTTTTACAAAATTTATGGTTTTTAAGTGTAGTTTTGGTGTTAATTAGACGTGATTAAATATGTCGGGTGCCGGTGCCGGGATATAACTCAAACAAAAAGGAAAATCCACAAAATTAGCACTATCTTGCTTGCACACATGTACATTACACACATACTACTGTATTTTGTTTTTGGGCTCGCCTTAATCAAACCATTGCCGATCTATACGCTAGTATATCTATTATCTATACTAATATTATAAAGAGGAAAGATTAGATTGTTTGTTTGTTTGAATTGAATAGGCCCCAAAACTACTGGACCGATTTTAAAAATTATTTCACCAGTAGAAAGCTACATTATCAGGGAGTAACATAGGCTATAGCTTTTCCCGAAATTCAATGTGGTTCTCACGGGAACGGGTCCGGAACTTCACGCGGACGAAGTTGCGGGCAAAAAAGCTAGTACTAAATATATGGGTACCCGTAACACAAGCGGGTTAAGCCTCGTAGCTTACTCTGGCTTCAGCTTACGCTGTGTGAATTATGTATAATTTATTTACCAGCTTTTTCTCACGGCTTCTCTAATAATATTAAACACTTTTAATTTTAACAAACATTTATTTATCAACGTCAAAATAATAAAACAATTTATGTACAGATTAATAATAATAGATATGTACATTTTGGCACACCTAATAACAAAAAACAACAATAATGACTTAAAATCATTTGAGAAAAATAAAGCCTACGAACAACCCTTTAGGTATATAGCACACTGCTAAGTCGAGGCGCAGTCGTGGCGCAAGCTTAGATAAGAGTCGAGTCGCTGGCGTTTAAGCTTTCTCTCTTTCGGTTACGCACAAAACTGAACGTCACAATGGCGACGGAGGCGCGGCACAGGCGAGCCTCCACACCACCGCCTCAGGCAGTGTGCGTTATTCAATATAATTTTATAGAAAGGTTAGAAGAGGCACGTCTGCACCTCGACTCTTCACTCTTGTGTGCTATATACCTTAGACATTTCTTATTTAATAAGCAAGCTAGCCCCTTGCCCTGTACTACCTCTCAATATTTTCAATCATCTCTTTAAAGTGATCATACACGCCGAAGAAGAAGAAGCCGCCGATCATGAACGCCGTCATCCTCGGCATCACGCCAGCGAACAACCCCCGAACCCCTGACTCCAGGTATATATTGGAGAGGACCTGATGATTCGAAATATTCTCGATAGAGGATTATAGTGATTTATAAGAACTATGTCGACCGGATAAAACGTTATGGGCCCTCCACATGTTGGACCAAGATTGACAAATACATAATAGTCAATAGTCTAATATATTTTTCAAATAGGTTCGAATGCTAGTAAAAAAATTCTTACCGGTTTTATTCGTAGTTTGCGTGTGACAGCGTAGTCTTCGGCGAGCATGATCCTCGTCTTGGCGAGGTCCAGGGGCGTCGTTAGGCCAGCCGCGATGGCGCCCGCTACGGACCCGCATATGGCACTCTGCGGGACAAATAAATAAATTGGAAAATAATATTCTTGGGCAAATCACACAACGCCATCTAGTCTCAAACTAAGCAATGCTGACCAGGGTAAGGCAGGTTGCAGACCATGAGCTAAGCTAAGTCATTGCTAATTTAGTTCAGCTTAGTCTGCATAGCGACGACCTCCGTGGCGTAATGGTTACCACGCCAGACCGCCACCCAGGAGGTCCCGGGTTCGATCCCCGGTCGGGTCATGATGAAAACGAACTTTATCTGATTGGCCTCGGGTCTTGGATGTTTATCTATGTATGTATTTGTTATAAAATATAATATCGTTGAGTTAGTATCCCA
The DNA here is from genome assembly GCA_905163395.2 of Endotricha flammealis. Lineage (NCBI taxonomy): Eukaryota > Metazoa > Arthropoda > Insecta > Lepidoptera > Pyralidae > Endotricha > Endotricha flammealis. Next base: position 10,755,149 of record LR990876.1, read on the forward strand.
TAACACAAGTTTCAAACTTACTTTGGGGCTAGCTCAATCTGTATGAATTGTCCCTGTATATTTATTTTATTTATAGCTGTTAGATATGATTTTTCTAACTTGGGTGCAGACCACAACGAGTAATGTATGTTAAAATAACTTGAAACTAACTTGCTCTTGGTCTGCAACGCGCTTATAGGACTAAGAATAACCATCAGGCGGGCGGTATGCTTGTTCGCCACCTTTGTGACATAAAAAAATTAAGGAGAGAATTCTCTCGTCAAAAATCACAATACATTACAGTACTAAATTATTTACGTAATTAATCGACTCTATAAACTACTACCTACTATAGATATTGGAAATAATAAAATCACCTGAAAACTGGTGATATTTCCATCATTTCGCTGCCTGACATTCGCTTTGAGCATCTCCCAAACTGGCAGCTCGATGAAGCTGAAGGGCAGGTCGCGCGCCACCGTCGACAAGAAGCCCCGGTACAGGCCCGAGCGGAAGCCCTCTGCTTTGTACGCCTGGAAGGCAAATATACTGGTTCAAGAACTTATTTCTAGTAAGAATTGCATTATAAGTTCAAGAACTTAAGAATTTATTTCTCAAAAAACTACATAATGTCATAATTCACTTTCTGAGAAAGAATTAGACTGAATATATCAATAGTCGTGGGACAGCACCAGTGGACACTTCAGTTTCTTTTGTATTTTAAAAGAACTAGGATGCGATTTTGTGATTTAAAGCCAAGTACAAATATTACAAGCACTTTCGAATCGTCATATTTGATTTGATTAATTAAAATCTCAATAACCTACCATTTACATCACAATGTTCAAAATTGCTAATAGCTGGCGAAGTTGTCTGTTACCATTACCACCCCACGACTAGATTTAAATACCTTTTTCTAAAAAAAATTATATTAGGTAAATAAAATATGTTTGGCGACCTCCGTGGCGTAATGGTTACCACGCCAGACCGCCACGCAGGAGGTCCCGGGTTCGAATCCCGGCCGGGTCATGATGAAAAACGAACTTTTTCCGATTGACCTCGGGTCTTGGATGTTTATCTAAATATGTATTTGTTTAAAATATAATATCGTTGGGTTAGTATCCCATAACACAAGTTTCGAACTTACTTTAGGGCTAGCTCAATCTATGTGAAAAAAAAAATATATAATATATGTATGCCGAATTAAATGCTGAAAATAAATCCATCTGTCTATAGATACATTCACTTTGTCGGCTAGTATTATTAATCTATGGTACAGTCAAGAGCACGTCAACCTTTACACATTCTTTGTACCATTCTTAAGTTCTATGTCATATGAGCCAAATGGTACTGCAAGTGTAAAGTTCGATCCTGCACCTGACTGTACAAACAGAAAATAAACAACCAACCTGCAATAATATAGAGATGCTACTCCGGCTCTTGGCGCCGACATATGTCTGTTTTCTCTGCTTGGCAATCTCCGTGGGCACTCTAATGACGCACGCCAACTGAAAACAGTCATCTAATCATTAAAGTTGGATATAATTCTAAAACAATATACGTACTTTTTTTAAAGGAGCTAGCGAGCCCCCTAATGGCAAGCAATCACCGCTGCTCATCGATCCACGATTACAAGATCTTGAATATGCTTGCCACCGTTGCCCACCTATGAAGGAAGGATGAGGGAAGGAAAGTGAAAACTCCCTTTTTCACTTGCAGGAGCAGGAGGGGTATTAGGTTTCTAGTTCTCTCATTTATCGTACAAAACAGCGGCATATCACCATTATTTCAAGTCAAATTTAATGTATATTTCCTACTATTCCAGCGACTCCGTCCGCGTGGATTTTCGGTATCAAAATAAGTTCCTACCCTATCTCTTTCCCCTTTATAAACCTACTTATTTATGTCCTCGACTGTACCAGATAGCAATATGTAACTCGTCCAAGAATAATAATAATAATACGTTCTTGCAAAAAAATTGAAACAATAATACAAAGGATGTCCCGTCCCTGACCTCTGAGGTATTTGACCATTTAACAAAATCTGTGTTTCAGAGATCAGTAGGTATCTTATATTCACAGCTCTTACATTATCGTTGTACAAATATATTATGTATAATAAAAACGAAGAATATTTATTAATGACGGCATTCCTTACCACTTCCCCCACACTGGCGGCAAGCATATGCACCAATGGGGTGCTCTGCGTCGTTACTAAGGGCTGGACCAGTTTCTTCGTGGTTTCATACGACACGAAGAACAGAGCCGTTGTTGGCATCGAGCTTGTAGCTACTGTCAATAACCCTGAAAAGAGTAGGCAAAATTTTAAATATTTAAAGGTAATATATAAATCTGTAAAGAGAAAAAAATTATGTTTGTCTACAATCAGTACAAATTTATTTCCGTACTTATAACTAACAACAAACCAACCTAGTTATAAGCATACATGTAATGCAAACTAACATACTAACTTCAATGTAATGTAAATCAGTACATATACAACAAATCATTTATTTTGCCAGCATACACGGTACAAAGATATTCATTTAAGTATATAAAAAACGTACAAGCATGACGCGCCATAGGATAGTACTCGGCTGCAATCTTGTGCGGTGAGTGCCCAATTCATCAATTACACACTCATACTCGCTCTCTGTGAGTTTTGCAAGTGTTGTAACGAAGTTATAGTTACAACTATGAACCATACCTCTATATATGCCCTTGAATCCGCCAGCCTTTTGGAAACCCTGCTCGCTCTGCAAGCGGGTCTTCAATGTGTCTAGTGGGTACAACGCTACATCTACAGACACCCCGGCCAAGGCACCAGCCTAAAATTAATAAAGCTTTATCTTGCTAGCTTATTCTTACTCTTGATTGAATTTATAATAAAATACCCACACATTTAAAAAAAGAAGAAAAATGCAATTTATTCAAAAAACAACTCAAAACCATCTTAAAAGAAAAATGTTATTACACAATAAAAGAGTTTATGGAAGATAGGACGTTATAATGTTGATGGCTTTGTTGTGTGAATGATATTGTTGCGTTTATTAAATTAAGTATGTTATTAATGCTGTATAAGATTACAGGGTATGTAATAATTTTAATTAGTCTCTAAGGATTCTATACTTTTACATGTGCTGTTTAATTTTAATTTCAAATTAATGTCAAAAGCAACTAATTAATATTCTTTCTTTCAATATTATAGCTGCAATAAAAACATATCTATAATCAATATTAGCATAATATAATTAATTCTGTTTACCTACTTGGCATTTAAATGAAGTTAAAATGGTATGTAAAATGACTTCAATTATAAAGTAATAAGGTTTAGAATCACGTAAAAACTTTAAATTTTTAACCTTGGAAAAATAGGTTAAATTTTATTTTCCATTCAACTTTTAGGTTACATTTTCTTAATAAATTCTATAAAATTTATAACTTACCATTAACGGCGCTAAATATGCAGACTTTTTTGATTTTTCCTGTGTCCCCATTTTGTTAATTATTTAGATTTTATCATATATTCAGATTAAAAACACTCCGAAACTACTGCCGACGAGCGACGAGTAAACATATAATAATTATTTTTTGTGTTAAACACATGTAACAGAAAATATGTTATATATTAAATAACTAGAGTTAAGTGTAATGTACAGAATTATTACATATTATTCAACAATTATACCTAATAATTATTAATGCAAAAATCTTATCTATTTTGAAACTCGCTCTTTTACAAGTTTTTAGGATGACATAACCATTCAATGTTACCATAATTAATTTGTAGCATACCAAGATTCTTTTTTTAATTCTAAACCGGCAACCCTTTTTTTTTTTTTAATTATCGTCAGAAAAATGCTTTGCAGCAGCCCCACCGCCCGGGGAATATGCGGTGGGGACTGTGGGACTTACCACTAAAAAACTGACGGGATGCCACTCGCCCCCTAAGTGACGGGGCCACGGGTACTGTGATACATCCGCGACCCCGCCAGGGCCGTCCGGCCAAAGTTAAACTGGCCGGACCCGCTCTCCCCGGAACGCCCCGTCAGCAGCACACCGCATCCAGATGCACTGCCGTCACCGAGGACCATTGCTCCCTCAAGACGACGGGCCTTCCCCGGCTCGCCGTCTCGGCTGGGCAAGGGTCCCCTCCATCTCTGCGGTCGCAACAACGTGCGACCGCTGGCCGGGCTCTGCGAGCCGCCGGCCCCTCTTCTTCAATTTTTTAACGAGGTTTTCTTCCTCCACCGCGCCTCCTGCGCCACTCCAAGTGCCACAGCGTCCACTACGTACTTAGTGGACTCTGTGACACTTTGCGCCACCGCGCACTCCCTCTTCCAGGGTGTTCTCATTCGCCCATGTGACCCAACCCTTAACGCCCCCCGCAGTGTCTGGGTTGGCGAGACCCAGTGTCTGCAGGGCCTCCGCGTTCCACCATACGGAGGTCGCCCCCGGTATCAACGGGTGGAGTAGGCCCGGACACCAGTCGGGGCGAAGACGCTTTTGGGGAGGATCAGCGAGCGAACGAGTCCACCATCGCTCATCATACAGCCGGCCGAGACAAGCGCGGCCGGCTCCACCTCTTGTTTTTTAACGAGGTTGTCTCCTCAATCGCTCCACCCCCAGCACCAGTACGGATGCAAGGGGGAGCGGATTTGTCCGCATCCCACGTACTCCATCCAAGGTAGGAGCACGGGGAGCAGACCCACCGCGTCGGGAATTTGGCCGCCGGCAAGTAATTCCAGAGTTGGGTCCAGAATCTAAGGAATTACTCGCCGACGTTACCAGGGTGGACCGCGTGGAGGTATCCCAACTCCCCACCCCAAACCGGCAACCCTCCTGAATAAAAACTTTTAAATGCTCATAATATTTTATTTACTTAGCAACGAAGTTTTTAATCGATTTATAATAGCGTTGGTTGACCAAAAACAATTTTAGAAATTGTTTGGTTGCCTAGAAACAGTCAATGCCAAAGAATTTACGAAATCACAGGAAAGAATAGAATTTTTTAATAACTTTACAATGCCGAAAGTACAAGCTACTCCTAACCCACATGATAACATCCCCTACCATAAAGTACGAAAGGGGCCTGACCCAGGATGTTACCAGTTACATAGGTAGGTATAATTTTATTATTATTGAATGTTACGATAATGATGCAAGAACCTACCTACCTACCTACGTATTTGTTTGTTATGGTATTGTAATACATTCTATGAATTGCCATGTCAGTGAGATAAAACGCCCAGCAAGCGTGAAACGATCACATTCATTTTCCTCCAAAGGGGAGGAAGGAACTGGCTTCGCGTCTGTCCCTACCCCCCCCCGTCCCCCTCCCTAATAGAAATCTTGTCTTGATGAGCTACTAATTGAATGATTTACCCGTTTCATTTGGCTGTCGGTGTCGGATGGTACCTATTGTTCATACAACCAGTTTCTGAAACGCATTTTTAAAGTTAATGACACATTAAATTATAACTGTCACTGTCAAAGATTAAGACTTAATGTGGAATTAAAATTAAAATGCGTTTCAGAAACTAGCTGCTAAATATTCTATTAACGCATTCACTGCCGGCAACGCATATATACGTTTTCGTTACTTTTACCCAGCGCCTTGAACGCGTCTGTGAGTTCATATATTTTGCGAGCTTCGCCCAGTGCCGCTAACGCACATGTGAGTTCTATTAATTCTACTATGTTCCACTTATGTTTAATATTTATCTGAAGACATTGACAATGTACCATCTGTGGCTACGCTACAGAATACTCACAATTACCATACCTACTTACCTATTACCATATCATACCTCAATATCCAAAACCAACCAAGATTACCTTACCAGTTCTAATAAGAACTTTTTATCATATTAGAAACAGTTAAAAATACGGAACAAGTAGCCCTGAAAAGAACTGTTGTTATCTGAGAAACTAATTAGCTCTGAAAAGAGCTTTTTACACTTCACGCACAGCACGCAATGTTCTTCACACACGACGCGACGCACAGCACTCAACATCAAGCTCAAGCACTTCCAGTAAGCAGCAGACACCAGTTTTCAGCCAAGCAGACAGAAGCAGCATCGCCATGCAAGTACATCGTGTTCCGATCGCCGCTCGCCGCGTCTTCTTCTCTGCCAGTCGTACTCCGCTCGCGTCGCCGCCGAATATGACCGTGCGCCACAAGGGCAAACAGTTTTGTTGCACGAACCGTGCGACAGAGAAAGAGCGACATGTGGGAGCGAGACGGCGACACAACAGGACCCTTTTAATCAGTGACCAGGACATAAGTGATGTCCTCATTCGTCAAACACGATTTCCTTGTTAGAAAATTTTTATATAAACCTTGCAAACTGTGTAATAAATATTCATTCCGACTTCACCTTCTGACTAAGAGTTTTACTCATCAACCAAATCTCTCTCTCCATAATTGGTGACCACGACGAGCAACATAGCAAGAAGACCCAGGATCAACGGAATCCCTGCCCAGCTATCAAGAAAGAATAAATTCAAGCAAGAACAAATTCAAGCGAGAATAAATTCAAGAAAAATGGAAGAAAATACTGCCGCTGCCGCACCACAAGCCCAAGCCACCGTCCAGCCACCAGTCCAACCCGAGATCTCCAATATCCCACTGGCCCTTCGTATTCCACCATTCTGGCGCGACCGACCGCGACTATGGTTCTACAGTTTCGAAGCTGCCACCCACGACCAGAAGAAGAGTGAACAGCAAATGGCACAGATGGTCATCGCACGACTGGAAAAGCAAGAAATTGAGCAAATTTCCGACCTACTGTACAACCCACCTACAGCGAAGCCCTATCAGGCTATCAAGGAGCGTCTCATCACTGCCTACGAAGAGTCAGATAGCCGTCAATTTCAGAAATTACTATCTGAAATGGATTTAGGCGATCAGAAGCCATCCCAGCTATTACGCCGAATGCGTGATCTTGCCCGAGATCGAATCCCGGACGCCACTCTTCGACTTATGTGGACGAATCACTTGCCATCACACGTTCGCTCAGTATTAGCTGTGAGCGATTCCTTCAGCACGAAAACCGCACTAGAAGAACTCGCCTTACTTGCCGACAAAATGATGGAGCAACATCGCGAAGTAGCAGCAGTCAGCTTACCACCGCCACCACAGACATCTCAAGCCACTGGAACGCAATTTCTCATCGACGAAATAAGACGATTATCGCTCGAAATCGACGAGTTGCGAACACATTCACCGCAATACAACAATTACCGGAGAAACCGATATCCGTCTCGAGGCCGCGACGATTTTCGTTCCCGCGACACATCATCTCAGTCAAGAAGTAATTCGCCGTCGCCATTCTGCTATTATCATCGACGTTTCAGCGCTCAAGCAAGAAAATGTACTACACCGTGTTCATTCGCGACGAAAACGGAAAAACCTCAGGAAAACTAGATAGAACGTTGGCAGAGGCGGACACCGGCGTTCAAGAATATTCATACCGCCTATTCGTTACGGACAAGAAAACTGGCATTTCTTTCTTGGTAGACACGGGAGCTAATATATCCGTCCTACCTAGAAGAAAAACTCATCTAACTACACCGCTGCCATTCAAACTCTACGCCGCGAATAACACCGTCATTTCAACATATGGAGAGAAAACACTCGAACTTGACCTCAATCTTCGACGTCCATACAAATGGAAGTTTGTAGTCGCCGATGTGACAAAGCCGATACTAGGAGCTGATTTTCTCAAACATCATCATCTCATCGTAGATCTCAAGAACAAGAAACTCATCGACAACGTAACCAATCTACAAATCAGCGCACCGATTCGAGCGACATCCACACCTTCAGTCAACACCATAAATAAGACGGACTCCTACCACGATATTCTAGCCGAATTTCCCGGTACTACGCGACTAACTGCGATGAACATTAACGAGAACAAGATCAACGTCGAACATTTCATCGAAACCGAAGGTCAACCCTTACACTGCCGCGCACGTCCAATACCGCCACATCGCTACGAAATAGTGAAGAAAGAATTCCAAAATATGATTGAACAAGGACTATGTCGACCCAGCAAGAGCCCATGGTCGTCACCTCTTCACATTGTTCCTAAGAAGAATGGAGACCTACGTGTTTGTGGGGACTACCGCAGACTTAATGCCGTCACGAAACCCGACCGCTACCCTATACCACGCGTAAAGGATTTCACTCACCAACTCGAGGGAAAAACAGTTTTCACAACCATCGACCTGAACAGAGCTTACCAACAACTGAAGGTCCGAGAAGAAGACATAGAGAAAACTGCCATTATTACACCGATGGGATTATTCGAGTTTCCGAGAATGTGCCTAGGACTAAAGAATGCTGGTCAAACATTCCAACGATACATCCATCAAGTACTCAGCGGACTGCCCTACGTGTTTCCTTTCGTCGACGACGTATTAATAGCTTCAGAAAACGAGACTATTCACCGAGAACACCTAAGAACAGTACTAGGAAGATTCGACGAACATGGCATCACAATCAATCCAGCCAAATGCCACTTCGGTCAACCAGAAGTTAAGTTCTTAGGCTTTAACGTAACAAGAGACGGTATCAAGCCTCCAGCGGAGAAGGTCGAACTCATCATGAACTACCCGAAGCCAAAAACCATCGATGAATTACGTCGTTTCCTCGGCACGATGAATTTCTACCGCGACCACATACCTAACGCCGCATCCATACAAGCGCCACTCAACGCGCAATTCCATAACGCAAAAAAACGCGACAAGACTATCGTACAATGGACAGAAGAGTCGAATCAAGCATTCGAGATGTGTAAGACAAGCATTAGCAACGCTGTTTTACTCGCTCACCCATCGCACCACGCAACCTACGCGTTATTCTGCGACGCATCCGACAAATCAGCTGGCGCCGTCCTAAAACAATTTGTCGATGAAAAATGGCTACCACTCGGCTATTTTTCGAAGAAATTCTCCGATGCGCAATCAAGATATTCTACATACGACAGAGAATTACAAGCAATCTACATGGCTGTCAAACACTTTCGCAAGATGTTCGAAGGTCGACCACTCATCATTTTCACCGACCACAAACCACTTATCTTTGCGATGAGCAAGATTACTTCAACAACCGAAACGCCAAGACGCACGAGACAACTTTTGTTTATCAGCGAATTTACGACCGACATTCGTCACGTGAGCGGTAAACAAAATATCGTTGCCGACGCACTCAGCCGCATAGAAACCGTAACATATCCGTCTACAATCAATTACGAAGAAATATCAACAGCTCAACAACAAGATTCCACCATTCCAGAACTCCAACAACAAGAAAACATAATTTTGAAGAAAGTCATCATTCCAAACACGGACATTGAACTCTATTGCGAAACATCGTCACCGCACATACGACCTTACATACCCGAGAAACATCGAGAAGAAGTATTTAGAAGCGTTCACGATGTCAGTCACCCCGGCACGCGTACGACTCGCAAGATAACAGCACAAAAATACTTTTGGCCGTCAATGAATAGCAACATTTCAAAATGGACAAGAAGCTGCATTGACTGTCAGAAAAACAAGATTCAACGCCATACAGTTAGCCCTATTTCGAAATTCCCGCCAACAGATCGCTTTCAACATCTGCACATCGACATCGTCGGACCTCTACCTACGACGCAACAAGGTCATCGTTATCTTATCACTATGATCGACCGAGAAACGAAATGGCCGGAAGCGATACCTACCGACGAAATAACAGCTTATATAGTCGCCAAGACAGTTTATAACCACTGGATAGCACGATTCGGATGCCCGGCAACACTCACAAGCGACCAAGGACGTCAATTTGAAAGTCATCTGTTCCAGAACTTAATGAAGCTAATGGGAATAACAAAGAATCGTACCACTTCATACCATCCAATTAGTAATGGAATACTCGAGCGTTGGCATCGCGTTCTGAAAACCGCGCTGCGCACCAGACTATCCAGCTCAAGCTCATGGATCGACGAGTTACCTACTGTACTTCTTGGTCTACGAGCCACACTACGCACAGACGCCGGAGTTAGCCCCGCTGAATTAACCTATGGTTATAATCTACGCCTGCCACTACGCTACAGAATACTCACAATTACCATACCTACTTACCTATTACCATATCATACCTCAATATCCAAAACCAACCAAGATTACCTTACCAGTTCTAATAAGAACTTTTTATCATATTAGAAACAGTTAAAAATACGGAACAAGTAGCCCTGAAAAGAACTGTTGTTATCTGAGAAACTAATTAGCTCTGAAAAGAGCTTTTTACACTTCACGCACAGCACGCAATGTTCTTCACACACGACGCGACGCACAGCACTCAACATCAAGCTCAAGCACTTCCAGTAAGCAGCAGACACCAGTTTTCAGCCAAGCAGACAGAAGCAGCATCGCCATGCAAGTACATCGTGTTCCGATCGCCGCTCGCCGCGTCTTCTTCTCTGCCAGTCGTACTCCGCTCGCGTCGCCGCCGAATATGACCGTGCGCCACAAGGGCAAACAGTTTTGTTGCACGAACCGTGCGACAGAGAAAGAGCGACATGTGGGAGCGAGACGGCGACACAACAGGACCCTTTTAATCAGTGACCAGGACATAAGTGATGTCCTCATTCGTCAAACACGATTTCCTTGTTAGAAAATTTTGTATATAAACCTTGCAAACTGTGTAATAAATATTCATTCCGACTTCACCTTCTGACTAAGAGTTTTACTCATCAACCAAATCTCTCTCTCCATACATCCATTATTAAATCCCCTCCGGAGGACCTCGTCTACGCCGTCTACTTTTCTACCTCGTTCACTTTCCTACTTCGTCTACTTGTCTACTCCGTCTACTTTCCTACCTCTTTCACTTTCCTACTTCGTCTACTTGTCTACTCCGTCTACTTTCCTACTTCGTCTACTTGTCTACTCGCCTACTTTCCTACTTTGTCTACTCGTCTACTTTCCTACTTCGTCAATTTTTTTAACGCTACAACCAATAAAAACAAAAGACTTCAATTGTATTCGAATTCGTATAAACAGGGTGTTAGGAAATCATTCGTCAAGCTCTTTAACCACAATTTGTAAAGGTCGAATAGAATTCATTGCACCTACTTTCTGTTTCAATTAGTTAATACTTTTTTTGCCCTTTTCCCTTTTAATCTAAACGCACCTTTGCTGGCCCACTAGTTCATACCACCCCTGATTCACCCAGACAGCGACATATCAAGTACGAGCCTTATTGTAGGACCACTTTAATATTCTATTTTTAACACTTGCGAAGTTAAAAAAGTTGGTTTAAGTAAACAATACAATTATTTGATTTTTTTAATATTTCCTTGTTTTAACAGTCCCTATACTTATATCCTAACCCTATAGAATTTTGAGTAGAATAGGAACTTGCAATTTAGTCTTCTGAGATGGATTGAAGAGTGGACCAAGTATGAGAGTGGACGAGGTAGGAAAGTAAACGAAGTAGGAAGAGGACGAGGTAAGAAAGTTAACGAAGTAGGAAGTGGACGACATAGGAGAGTGGACGACATAGGAGAGTGGACGAGGTAGGAGTGTGGGCGAGGTAGGACAAACAAGACAGTGGACAAAGCGCAATAGTGAACGAAGTTGAAAAGTCGTCGAAATTGGAAAGTAGAAGAGGTCCACCGGAGGGATTAAATGATAATTTTGGGAGATTTTTTTTTATTAGAAATTAGAAAATAACCCATTGGTACCAACCCCAAATGAATCCCACTAACTCGCACTTCCGGGATCCGAATGTCGTGTTCTTAGCCACTACGCCTCTACTACTTATAAATATGATATAAATATGAAAGAAAAGTGCCTGTGAAGGTCTAATTTCTGCTGTAACCTTAAATCTTGTGAAAATAAAACTGTGAATAAAACAATAATGACTGGGCGTTTCTCTTGTTAGAATAATTGGGGAACAAATCAACGTCAAAATAGTATGAACTCACATGTGCGTTTGAGGCACTGGGTAATAGTTGGTTAAACGCACCTGTGCGTTTGCGGCATACAGAAAAGTGCAGCACCTGGCGAAGGTTTAGGGTTTTTACCGGCAGTGAATGCGTTAATAGAATAAATCGACAGTCCTGCATCAGTAAAAATTCCCGCCTTCACCCCACAGGCCATCAGTCTGCCGCCTTAAATTTCCACTAAGTAAACGACCGATACACAAATGCGAGTTGCCGAAATGGGAGTACTACATGGTGCCTCAGATCGGGGGATGGCGGAAACTCCTGATCCCGAAGACCACGACCAACTTCTACCCAGCAGTTATGGAGAAGGAGGAGTATGATCGACTGAAGAAACAGGCTAGGGTGAGCGTTTAACTTTACAATTCACTATTTTTATTGCACCAAAAAATAAATTTAACTTTAAATTACTATCTTGATAGTAAGAATACAAAGATAGGTAAAGAACCTACATATTACAGACTGTACTATCTGTACAGTAACCAAGTGAAATCGATTGCTGAACCTGCTTTATCGGTTAAAGCGATCTCTTTCGGATATTTTTGTTTTTCCGTACAATTATTCCCATGGGGTTTTCCCGTAGGAATTGTGCTAAGGAAACGTATACCTTGTTTAGTTTCTTCAGTTAAAAATATCAAACTGGATATGAAAGGAGTGGTATACTTAGAGCATGTTACCACTTACCATCAGGTAGCCCTGTTGCTTGTTTGTCTGCTGTATGACATAAAAAGGAAGATACAATGTAAATAGCTTCTTTTTCGAACCAATAGATTGCGACCCAAGAAGAAATGCTGAAAGCCATGCATGAGCAAGAAGCGAGTATCCAGAAGGCTGCAAAGGAATCTGAAGAACGGAAGAGACTCCTAAAAGAGAAGTTACGACCACAGCCTGGAGCTGATGCTTCAGGGGGAGCCGATCCTGAACTGGAAGGGCCAGACCAGACCGCTCATACCTTATCTAGGGCCGAGAGTAAGTAGGTTTGTTTGATTCAACGGAACCTTAGTTAGGGTAACAAATTCTTGTAGGTAGGGCACAGCGGATAGTCCGCTCAAATCGGAGCAGCCCGTCTGGGGAAGGACCTCCACCTTACAGAAGATCGTAGCCAAATAGCATTGGTCTCGGACATGTTGTGTTCCTACGGTGAGTAAGATCTCCACTTGAAAGGGTTGGCAACGCGTGAGTGATACCCCCGGTATTGCAAGCATCTATCTATAGGCTAGGGTGACGGCTTACCATCAGGCCGACCGTATGCTTTTTTGCCACATTTTTAGTATAAAAAAACCCGGTCAGTAAGATACGAAAAGATTTTTGTAATTCCCACGGGAAAGCGGGATAAACGCAAACGAAGTTGCGCGGGTTCCTCTAGCTAGTCAATTTAAGTTTTATGATTTTAGTGTTGCGAGCGGACAACATGCAAGGACCACGGCTTTGCAATCGCATAATCCTGGCTTCAAAGGCGCACGCCATACGAGACGCGCAGATCATTGAGAAGGAGCTAATCAAGAAAGAAATGGACGAAGAAGAGAGACGGTAATACAAAAAAAAACTATTCATAGTTTAACCCTTTTTAATACATGTGCAGTCACCAAATGAAAAAGTGTAGCAGATGTAGTCTAGATGTCGGAACGATACCACAATACGTTGTTGCGACGACTCGCTGCTAGTCCGAAGATCCGGCTCGAAGGATCATATGTTAGAGATTGTATTGAACTTTTTTTTTAATAAACAATTACAATATTAACAAGAAATACATATGTGGTGCGACAATGTATTAGCTCCTCGTAGACGGCGGTCGTGAGGTGCTTACTGGGCCTGCGCCGCTCGCGCACGGTAGATGGAACAAAAAGGTAACCAGGGTAGAGAAAAGAACTGAAAACAAAGATTCTAAGCTATTTATGAATAATCTTTGTCATACTTTATTTACATAGTGTATATCACCTTGCAGCTTAGATGCAATCATGGAGGAGAATCGTGTGGCAGCTGTGCTCCGGGGCGAGACCGAAGAGGAGAGACGTCACCAACTGCGGCTACAGAACCTATCCGCTCTGAAAGAGCAGATCAAGTCGCACGAGACCGCTAAAGTAAGTGATAGTTTGTAACTATAGCATCAAAGGACCCAAAGCCCCTTAAACGGACAACAACAAAATGCTATCAATCAAGTTTTAAAGACTCCATTTGCACAAAACTTTTTCCGAATAAGTGTAGAGATGAACGTGTGAAAATAGCCACCTGGTCTCAAAGTAAGTTAGACTTGACCTGCTTGTGTTATGGATACCAGACAACTGATGTATTATTGTAATATATACTTGAACAACCTGACTCGAAAACAAATACAAAATGCCATCACATATATTGAATTCCCGAGCGGGTATCGAAGACGAAAGCAAATAAACTACATACAATACAAATAAAATACAAAACACAACTTATCTGTACCGATGACGGGGGCGCTAGGATCAAAGCTACTGAAGGTAATTGTCAAGGTATTCATTAGTTCTAGTTTTGACCTGACGCACAGAAAAGTTTGTGGCACTGTATACCAATAAGAGAGAGATCTATTTTAGTAACACAATAATTTATATCTTCAGATTATGGAAGCGGAGCGTATTGAAGAGGAGAGCATCCGAGTGAATCAGGCGAATATCGCCATGCAGATTGACGAGGCGCAGAAGCTCAGGGAGAAGCATTCGCGGCAGGCGAAACTCAAGGAGATACTGGATCAAGGTACACACAATATCCACGAATAACGACTGCGCCAACTTTTAGCCAGGAGTAACGACTACGCCACTTCATTCGCGATTGATGTCTGCGTCAATTCTTGCAAGACTAACGATTGCGCCACTTCTGCATCCGCTATTAACGACTGCGCGACTTAATTCGAGAATAACAGAAACGCCACAACTACATCCGCTTTTAATTAGTGTGCTCTTCATTCGCAATTAACGGCTGCGCCACTTCTTCATCCGCTATAAACGACTGCGCCACTTCAATAGCAATTATAGGCTACGCCACGTTTTCATCCACTATTTCCGACTGCGCCACAACTTCATTCGCGATTACCGACTGCGCGATATTTTTTCCGGTGAGCATAACAATGGCATGCAAAAATCATACTCATTTTTCAGGAAACGCTGAGCTGTTATACTACAAGCAACTTCAGAACGAAGAAGAGAGGATCATGGACCTCCGCATCAGGAACTTCTTGAAGCAGAAGCAAGAGAGAGAAGCACGCTCCCGTGCAGAAGCGGACGCTGTTAAGGCGGCAAAGCAGAAGGGTATCGACCACATCGCTAAGGCTCAGAAAGTAATTATTACTTTTTTATTTATTATAGCATTGAACTACAAATGCAATTTTATAGGAGAACAAATGCATTCGTCACAAAAACAAAGAGCGCTATTTAAAATTTTGATGATGACTAGCTGTGACCTGACCGCAACTTCGCCCGCGAGGAATTGTATTAGTGGTTATAAAATTTTCATTACCTACGTCACGGCCACTTTGTACACGTAAATGAAGATAACTCTTTTTACTGATATCCGACTTAAATGAAATAAAGCCTATATTTTGTTCCAAGTCAAGCTCTATCTTCCTATGTAAACAGCATTAAAATCTGTTCAGTAACTACGAAGATGTGCGTGTACAAACAGACAGATTAAAAAAAATACCGCTTTCATTACTTTTCTTTTGTTGTTCCCATTTTTGCCAAAGTTTATTGAACAGATATAGCGGGGTCTACTGTTTTTTTATTATATGTACAGACTAGCTGACCCGGCGAACTTTCTTCCGCCTTAGAGGTACTACCCTACTCTACCCTATGACCTTCTTCTGGTTCTAAGCTATTTCTCCACCAATTTTCAGCCAAATAGCTTCAGCCGTTCTTGAGTTATAAATAGTGTAACTAACACGACATTCTTTTAAATACTTGTATATTTAGATTATTCAGTAGATAATATTGCGTTTAAAGTCGGGAATTGCATTCTTATGAATGTGCAATGAAAGATCTAGCTGCAATTTGTTAAACACGTTAGAAAATTTCAATTTTGCCGTGCAAAACGAACCACTTTATAAGTTCTTTTCCATTTGCAGGCAGAACAAGAGTTGAAAGAAGAGCTGGACCGTATCCGAAACCTGAAGATTCAGGAGGACGTGGAAAGAGAGTACCGACGCAAAGAGAGAGACGCCGCTATCAAGCGCAACAAGGAGATGAAACAGCTGCACGAAGCTAGAGTCCAACAGGTAAAATATAAATAATATTATGAACGCGATTTGTGTAGAAGTTTTTGTGACTCTCACACTCATGACTGTACGTACCTCAGTCCAGAAATCTCTGACTACGACCCATTTGCTTGCCGCTTTACACACACAATAACTGTTAAATCACTGCGTTTAGAAATTTTTAATTATTTTTGTTATTTTGTTTGTAGGTTTGTTTTATAAATTATTGTTTGTATATTTAATTTTATTACATTTTTAATCATTTTTAAAATGTGTCCGAAGCAAGAAATGAACGATTTATAGTTACATCTATCTGTCTATCTCACGCAATATTTTTGCTAGTTATGTACCTTATGTGCTGTCATCTGCTTGTCAAATTAAATTAAAGCGGTAGTTTGAGACTTAATGCGTCATTAACTTTATATCGCTATGACTAATACACGTGTGTATACATTGCTAAGAAATATGAAGAGATTACAATAAAGATCCTCTCTCACAGATACATGACATACACCGGCTGATTGCTCGCGAGATTGCGAAGGATGAGCAGAGCTTCAACAATGCAGCGCGCCAGAACGAGGAGTTCATACTTAAGGAAAAGAAGGTATGCTTCTCGAGTTCAGAGTCCCATTCAAGTAGGAATAGGTATATAACTGGCCAGTAGTAGCCAGCAACATTTTCTTTTTTATGTTTTTTTTTTCTAAAGTAATTAAAATACACAAGGATTGTAGATCTTTAACATTGATGAGGAATTTGAATCAAACGTTCGTCCTCAAATCATAGTTTGTTGTCAAACGCTATTGTAAGGTCGCATTTAGACGCGAACGGCGGCTTCGCGAAAATTTTCGCCACGTCAAAAGGCGCCATAAATGTAATATGTAGTGATGTAAGTGGTATTCAATTTTATGTGTATTCTTTTTCGTTCTCAGCTTGATGACAAACGCAAGGCCCGAATTGAAAAGCATCGGCAGGAGATCATGAAGCAAATTAACGACAAGGAACGTGCCAGGTATATCATTTATTCTGTACATGAAGGCTCCTCTTCACAATGGGCCATGATGGGCGACTAAACGCACGCACGATAGTGTAGAGGGCATAAATGTCTGTAATCGGCCATCATCGTGTATGATCGTGCGGAATCGGCGTTGTGTTGGTACATCAAAGGAATGATGGCTCATGATTGCGTGCACGTCTACACAATCGCCGATTACTGTTGGATTATTATAGACAATAACTTAGTTTCTGATATCCGCCACCAGAGGACACTGTTTTTTTTCTATGAATTCACGATTGTGTAGAGAGTTGCCCGATCATAGTGGCGATGATGGACGATCATTTGATGAGCCATCATAGCCCATTGTGGCCGTAATGCGGCATTCGATACAGTCTGCTGCAACTGCATTCCGTAGTATGGTAATCGCACCGTGCCGCTTCTATTGCGGTCCGCCGGAATCGTCGGAGCTCCTAGAGAAATGGCAAACCGCGCCGTGTGCGTGGAATCATCCAAGCAGCGGTGCGGCCCGCTTCTGTCCCTAGACAACTGCAGCGGTTTACGGCTGGCCGCAAGCACCGCGATTTAGTGCGTCGATATCATGCGGTTTAATACAAAAATAGAAGCACGGCCGGCCAGCTGCTAGTGCTTTGCAGGCTTAGTGTCTACACTAGGACCTAGGCCTCTCCCACGTTGCAATATTTTCTTCAAGGGCCGAGCTTCGTGAGAAGATCCACAACGAGGGTGTGGCGCTCCGCATGGAGCAGGAACAACAAGACAAGTATGAGAGGAAAGTCATCAAACAGAAGGTATTGTACAAAAAGAAACGTTACTTATAAAATAGATTAATATAAATACAAAGTTAGGACATATTAAATTATCCGTCACTGTCAAACTAAAGAAGAAGAAAAGAGACAATCTGAGACTATAAGTGAAATAAAATTAAAATGAGTTTCAAAAACTGGATGTAACTGTACTAGGTACCTAAATATAATAATAACGCTTTTATTAGGTAAATATTAATCAAATGTATACTTTGCAGGTGGCCGCCATGAGAGAGCAAAGAGTTTCAGAGAAATATGTCAAAGAAGTGGAACAGACGCTCGGAAAACATGGATATTAATTCACAAATAATAATGCGTAAAACACACTGGGCAGCGAAACGGGCGCAGGACACGCTCTGTGTAGTGTGTGTGTATTCCATTCTAAACATCTTCATACAATCATCGGCCATATAATTGCCGGCAAACATCTTGAGCAATAAAAAAAATCTGCGCAGTTGCGTTTTTTAGGTCCTATTGGTGGTGGGGTGTGAGGCGCGACGGCGGGGAATATATTCGAACGCGATTGGTTAGTTCAGGTAGGAACGTGTCACGTGCGCGTCATTCATTGGTCAGTTAAGTGTACGATGCGCGGAGTTTCCCCCACCACTACAACTCTTGCTCAAGTTGTTTGCCGGGAACTACCATGATACGAAATTCCGAAAATACGGACTGACGTTTCGTTGAATTCTAGTCTTAACAGGTTTGAACACAACGAAATACGTAGTCCTGGCAAAAATGACATTACTAGTTTTAGTATGTAATGTCCCTTAAAATATAAATCGATATGTATTAATATAAACATTATTCGATTACAAATCACTTTATTGCGATAAATCACACAATTATGTTACAACAAAAAGGTACGAAGGCTAATTCAAACACATTTGACGACCTCCGTGGCGTAATGGTTACCACGCCAGACCGCCACCCAGGAGGTCCCGGGTTCGATCCCCGGTCGGGTGAAAAACGAACTTTTTCTGATTGGTCTTGGATGTTTATCTATATATGTATTTGTTATAAAATATAATATCGTTGAGTTAGTATCCCATAACACAAGTTTCGAACTTACTTTGGGGCTAGCTCAATTTGTGTGAATTGTCCCTAAATATTTATTTATTATTTATTTACAATCGTTGAATTTCACTGGAAATCTTGTGGAAAGTATATTGAAACAATACTCTTGACATACAGTCGCGATGGCAGCCGCACCTCTACCGACCGCGTTTGGTGTGATGTCTTTCATACAAATAATGGAATACAGACGTTCGCTCCTGCCTTTAGGTCTCAAATTGCTGTCTCTCGCGTAGTTGTTAAGGAGGGAAGTCTTTCAATACTACTCTAATTCCTCTGATTATATTCGTTGTGAGTTCCAAGACAGCAGTTTCTCCCCCGGGACGTCAATAAGCTTCAAGATTCAAGATTCTTTAATGCATTTGAATAGGGTACAAACATAATAAGATGGATTAACAAACAAAAAAAAACACCGCCTAATCAGCCATTGAAAATATAGCATTCAAATTGAATATTAAAATGATTACTTAATACATTGCAAGAAATTTTATAATATAATTATGAAGGTAGTTATTGAAATTACAAATTAATTATTAATACACTAGCGAAACCCGCGCAACTTCGTTTGCGTGTATCCCGCTTTCCCGTGGGAATTTTGGAATGTATGATACTTTAAAACCTTCCCCTTGAATCACTCTATCAATAAAAAAAAACCGCATCAAAATCCGTTGCGTAGTTTTAAAGATTTAAGCATACAAAGGGACATAGGGACATAGGGACAGAAAAAGCGACTTTGTTTTATACTATGTAGTGATTAGAATAAAAGAGAGAAAAAAAAACATTACTTGTAACATTTAAAACTACCTATTTATGTTCTTAAATTGGAATAGTTGTATCAACTCCTGAATAACTATTAAATATGTCTTCTTACTCATTGCTTATTGACAATCTGAGGTCGCCGTTGTTGATCCTGGCTTTAAAGGAGACACAGCGGTGGAATGGTATACAGACCGCCGCCAGTATGTTTTACGCTTATTAGTAGCCAGAATTCTGAAATATTTTTTTGCAACTGTGTGCATGTGTGGTCAATCCTATAATAGACTCCAATTGTGTTGTACTTTGTTTTATTAATAAATAAATAGATTATTCACTTCCAATTTGTACTTTTAATTCATAGAACATTGCAATAGTGAGCATTTGTTATTTAATCATCTCCGCTACCAGTCCACTGGCTGGACATAGCAGTTATTATTTCACAATTTGACGCTGCAGCAGAACACCACGCCATTGTGAACACTCAGAACGACAAATTTCTAAAACGACAACTTCCTAAACACGACAAGTTCTTAAAACGACAACTTCCTTGTAGGGGCTCTAAGCAGCACGGATTCCATATCGCATTTCTTATCTCCGAGTTTTTAATCTACCTAAAATGACAACTTTATTTTTAGAAAGTTATCATTTTAACGACAACTTCCTTGAAGGCATTCTAATCCATCTCAAAATTGGCTTTAACAGACTATTTATTACACGGGTGTAATTAGATAGTTTGACCACGAGGAATTTTAAAATTCCTCGTGGTCAAACCAGTTTGTCAAAAAAGTTTGACCACGAGGAAGAAAGGACTATAAGCAGCACGGATTCCATATCGTCGCTTATACAATAATACCAGTTTATCAAGTCTTCAGGAGACAAAATACTGTTTATATTTCATTCATCTTAAAAAATTACTTACACGGTGTTGTTGTCTATGAGACGATGCAACAATACCACATAAGAAAAATTTAAAAGTTTTCAGGAGAGACAAATACTGGTTACATTTCATCCATCCTGATTTTTTTTTAATTACTTACGCGGTATTGTTATATATAGTCTCACAGCACACGGCGTATTTTAAACGCGCAGATGACGCGCGTATCGTTATCCAAGGCGGTGTTGCAATCATTCCATCGTGACGTCTAACATACAAAGAGCTCAGTGTAGCACGAAACGCGCGTCCTCTGCGCGTATAAAATACGCCGTGTGCTGTGGCTCTAAACGACGATATCGCACTTTTAGAAATTAATTTTATATGTTTAAAAAAAGTCAATTATAATCAGTCCTCAATTAAGTATAATACTAATAAAACATACAGAAAATCAGCCATAACATTAAAAATTGAAATAAACAAAACATCACACATTCACGCTAAAAAAACAATTATACAATATTACTGGTTACATACGTAATTATCATAAAAATGTCCATTTATCAATGTTAAAAAGGCAAGCAGTACTGCTTAACCATAACGGGCAACGCAAACAAGACTATCCATGACGCAGTGTGAAAATGGAACCTATGCAAGTATATGCAGTAACGCACGACGCGTAAAAAAAATCCGCGAATTTTCCAGAAAGGATACTAAGTGGGCGTCGTCTGCACAGAACTGTATATTTTACCAGTAGAAATGCAGTTCGCTACAAATCTTATTCGAACCATGTCTCTATGTAAAATTTCAAAGAACTACGCCCTTATCGGTATCCGAGTATAGAGGAGCTTGATGACGTCGCTGTGTGTCGCACTCTAAAGGTGATCGCACATTTGTCAGCAACGTACGCGCCGCACGCGCCGCATTTCTTGATAGCCTCGCACATTCGCGTACGCGCCGTACGCAAATCTTTAGTGTATTGCCAACAATTTGAGCACGCGCCGTACGCGCCGCGTTATATGACGTCATCATAATGCTTCCTTCAAATTCGAATGCCTGCCGCACTTTACGAAATGCGGCGCGTACGGTGCGGCTGAAATGTGCGAAGTTTCACATCATTGCATACAACGAATTCTAAATTGCGGCGCGTTCGGCGCGTACGTTGCTGACAAATGTGCGATCAGCTTAATATGAACACGCAAGTCAAGCGACGTCGACCCTAGCCAGTGCTTGGATGGGTTTCGTTATCTCGAGCTTCACCGTGCTTCGGAGAGCACGTTAAGCCGTCGGTCCCGGCTGTTATGACAACGGCTTGAAACTAACTTGATCAACTTTTTTTATGTGACGCGTCGCGATCTGCCAGTGTTACGCAGTTTTTTTTTATTTATTCCCAGTAGTCCCGTGATGGGACGTCAATAGCCGGATCCACACCAGACGATCCAAGGCGATCCAAACGCGCGCAGAAAGATCTCAATCCAATGAAGACGTGCCTCGCGCGAGGCATTCTATTGGATCGAGAACCTGCCGCGCGCTTTTGGAACGCGTTGGGTCGTTGATCGATCGTCGATGTAGCCAATAAGCTTCATTGCTTATTGTCGATCTGAGGTCGCCGTTATTCATCCTAGCTAGAGACACGGTGAGAATGTGTAGGCTTATCCCGAAGCGTGTCGTTTGCTTTGCCCGTTGATTACACTAAATTAAAATGATATAAACATATTCACTTGATATAATTCTCTCCAAGTTTCACAACTTTATCCAAGTTCTCTTTGAGCGTTCTCAGTTGATTGAGGACATTTGAGTCCATAAGCGAATATGGTATGTAGGCTTGGGACTGGCGTAGTTGCTTCGGTTGCAAGGAAAGCATTGTCCCGTCCTGAAGCATGATGTTGCAGTTGGCCTTCTCTTCCATTTGCATTCTGAAAGGGATGGACAATTTAAATTGAGTATTTACTGTACTTGTATCGGGACAAGCCCACCACACATTCCCACCGATGTGTCTCCTGTGTAGCCAGAATCAACAACGGCGACCTCAGATTGACAATAAGCGATGAAGCTTATTGATGTCCCGGGGGACAAGACTGTTACTTGTATGTGACATAGCCTGTCATATCATCTATTGTGAAATGTTTATACCATTATTAGAAAGAAGTAAAGTGTGCGAGCTTGAGACACCGAACAACCAAACTAGACACATATTTTTTTATTTTACACACTTTTATTTAATTATTCATACCGAATCAAGTTTACAGAGAATATAATCTCCAAAGCAAGGTATAAATTATTTAAAAATGAATAATAGTAACCATAAAAGGACATAATTTTTTCCCATTGAACCAGCGCTCTCTGATACCAAAGGATCATTAAACTGTACCATAGAATAAGTAATAACCCGAGGTGGAATGGCCACTCTCCGCCCCGCACCGAATCACGTTATCTTACCCCAGGCGGGTATCGAGGCGGGTGAAGTCGCAAAGGTGTGCGCTTAGTGAACGAATGTGTATACGTGCGCGCATACGTGCACACGTGTACAGACGACATTATTGGCCTATGTAATAGAAATAGGTGATTATTTCACGCGCGTTTTATGGACTGTACCACCGGATTGTCAATAGGAAAAATGCAATACTTACGTGCAGACCTGCGGCACCATGACGGGCGAACCCGACATGGAGACGACCATCTCTCCGACGCGAGGCTGCCGGAGCAGCGTCAGGGGGGTGTGCGGCGCCACCTGAACAGGATTAAGAGATTCATGTTGCAGTTATTCTATTTCACGAAGTCCGTTCGTGTACGAATGTTGTGACGTGCACTGTTTTATTGTGTGGGACCGATTTTACGAGGGTTACCCAGGTTAAACTCTGTCTGTGTAACAAATAAACGTAGTATAACTAGTATATCTATACTAATATTATAAAGAAGTAAAGTTTGTGTGTTTGTATATTTGTTAAATTGTAAGGGGTAATCTCGGGATCTACTGAACCGATTTTAAACATTCTTTCACCAATAGAAAGCCACATGATTGCTGAGTGTCATAGGTTATATAAAAAACCGAAAAATAAAAAGGCTTTTACGTGGTAGTCGGTTTTGCAAAGTGAATCGGAGAAAAAACGGTCGAATGAAAGCGTTTCTTACGAACGCCTGTACTAAAAAAGGGTTATTAACATTATGCCCAACGAAGTGGGTACGGGTCAGCTAGTAAGTTATACAATGTTTTGTCACTTTCACACTTCATTTAATTCTCATCGAGAAAGACAGTGACAAAAGATTGTATAACTTATATACCTCGTTATACGTTATTTGTAACACTGTGAATATAGGTCTTCAAATCGCCATATAATAAAAACGAAAAACCTGACCACCACCATCTGCGCCTAATTGTTGGGTTGCGGGAACTGTGATACTTCCGCAATAGAAGAGAAAGTTTACGACAAATAAATGTTTATTCTATTCTAAGGGCTCCATCTGTATCACAGGTTCTCGTGGAACCCATTTCAGGGACTAGTCTCTTCACAGGGTATATTTCCTACAATAAATGTTATTATCAAACATCAGCAAATTGTAATACTTTAAGACAAACCACTTTGTAATTTAGTATGTAAGATCTTGTGAAGACAGAATAAACATTTTATACTAGCTGTTACCCGCGGCCCGCGTGGTCAAGAGAAAATGTCAACAATTTTTTCCATGGGAATCTCTTTATCCCGTGGAAAAAAATAGCCTTATGTCACACTCCAGACTTAAGTTATCCCCATTAAAAAATTATGAAAAAATAATGTTATACTTTATTTCCCCGTGGGAATGAGATGTTTTTCCGGGATAAAAAAGTAGCCTATGTCACTCTCCAGACCTTAAATTATCCCCAATAAATTCATATCAATCCGTTCATTACTTTCGACGTGAAGGGAGGACAAACAAACACACTTTCACATTTATAATATTAAGTATGGATCCGTCCATTAAATCTTACCTTAGGGGTGATAACCGGATAATTGACCGCAGCATTCTTGTTATACGCTGGCGTCCTATACATCGAGCGACTGCGACGACGCTGGGTCGTTTTTGTTGCCGTTTGGGGCAGCTTGCGGGCTGACGCGTCGGCTGAGCGGGACCGCTTGTTAGTCGAGCGGGGTATCGATGTTGGCACGGCTGGAAGAGGTTAAAATTATTAAAAAATAGTTTATTTTAAAAGTAGACTTACAGAAATCTTAGTACTTTAGCACGTATGCTAGTCATAACAAAATAAGGGCCACGAATTCTGTCACTTCCGACGTGAATGTTGAGAAGAAGTTCCGCGAGAATCTAAACGCATTATAACAAAGCATTATAACGTTTTTTAAAAGCATTATAACAAAAGTATAAAAGTTTTTTACACATTGCAAAATATAAAGAAAAAGGCCGTTCTATTTAAAGATAAAACTTAGCCCGTTCTCCAACGACACTGCTCACACTGCCCAAGTGAAGAGACGCGACTGAGACGAAACCAAGTCTACAAGCATATATGACTCTCTCATGCCTTTGTGCCATTGGCCTTTGTGTTTGGCGCCATCTACATACGACTAAATTCGTTAATTTTTCTTTGAATGATGCGGATGCGACACGGGTAGCGTGTAACCAGCAAGATTAGTCGCCCGCGACTGTTACCCGACGGGTAGTAGACACGTCGCATGGTCGACGGGTAGTTGCGTCGTGCGAGGAGATAGGCGAATTTGTATGAAAGCTACTCACAAGGGATTAGTAAGTAGCATACGCGTATGTGAAGAAAGCTCTGCTCCACTTACTATGTAAGTGCGATGCACTAGCTGCAAGAAGACTGCGTCACTTGGGCATCGCCTAACCGGGACCAGAGGACTACAGGTTGCTTCCACTAAAGAGCACACTCAGGTACCTAAAGAGTGTGCTTGAAGGTATGTGAAACAACTAAGGTAAGTGGAATCCACAAGGATCGAAGTGTTCCGTCCGCGGACGGCCCTATACTCTCGTTTGTGAATCGCGTCGTGGACGAACGGTCTTAGTTTGTACATCTACTTATAACTTATGACATGACAAAAGACAAGCAAGCATACAAGAGCGTTACTTACCGAACTTCTTGGTGCCACGCTCGCCCGAACCTTGAGATGAGTTCTCAGTGATGTAGCCTGCCCCAGAAAGCACCCAGTTAGTGGAAAAATGTATGTAGTGTTAGTTTTGATGGTAATTGTGATATTCATGAATGGTAATAGTGTAATTATTTGATGAAAGAAATAGTAAAATGTGAGTGACAAAAGGAGTGACTAAAATCTATTGTATGGACATCAAGTTTTTTTTATTAATAAAACTAGCGAAACCCGCGCAACTTCGTTTGCGAAATACACGCACACGAAGTTCCGTGGGAATATTTGTATGTATTATAGACGAACTCTATTGCACTCTATTTAAAAAACCGCATCAAAATCATAATTTTAAAGATTTTAATCTTACATAGGGACAGACAGACAGCGGGGAGTGACTTCATTTTATATTATGTACAGATATAAGTTTTTTGAGACTGTTTTTTTTATACCACAAAATTGACAAACAAGCATACGGTCCGCCTGATGGTAAGCATCACCGTAGCCTATAGACGCTTGCAATACCTAGGGTATCACTCACGCGTTGCCAACCCTCCTACCCCCCCCCCCCCACTCCCCCCGAAGTACGATCTTCTGTAAGGTGGAGGTAGGAGGTAGGTCCCCAGGCAGGGTGCTCCGATTTGAGTGGATTATCCGCTGTGTTCTACCTCTCTTAATAACTGTGTTTCCTATCCCAATTAATTTAAATACTGTAAAAACTGTCTGAAGCCTGATTAAATGTGTCTAGAGTAGGCCCACACAGGCACATTCTATTCATGTCTCGTATTTCCATATAATATTTAGAAGGAAAAGTAGTATATTGAAATAAAGAGATTATAAAAAGAACTAAACCAATTAATGTACACAATAAGAGAACTTTTAACAGTAAATTGCACAAACATATTTTTAATTTATTTCAATAATTTTTAAGCTATCTTCTTTAATAGATTCGAAAGAACTTATATTAGTCATATGTATCTGAATAAAAATATTTTTAATTTGAATTAGACAATAATGACATGAGATGTTTCACTACAATCATATAAAAAAATATTTTTTGTACAATTTTCTGCAAGAAAAACAAAATACTAATTAAAGAGTGGTGCTAATTCTGTTGTACATTCTAGACTAAACTAATTTTGACAGGACCAAAGGTGTTGTTGTCCTTCCTTGGTTTACAATTAGTGACAAGGATAGCAACACTTTCTGTCAAAATTAGTTTAGTCTAGATAAATGTACAACAGAATTAGCACCAATATCTATAGAATAACATTCAATTTACCATCATCATGAGAAGCAGAGCGTGCCGACTGTCTTGATGTGCGTCTTGTTTTAGTAGGAACTTCTTTTAGATGAAGCTCGTTTTTCTTTAAATAATAACAATAAACTTTTATTATTATGCTGATGATATTTCGATGTCACAGTGTTGAAAAGGTTGTAGTCATTTCACTGACAAAAGTCTGTCTTTTGAAAAATTTGATATAGTGTCATAAAACATAATTTTAAAATTAATGACACATTAATTTTTAACAGTCATTGAAAAATGAGATGGCTTGATACACGTGGAATTAAAAGGTATCTCAGAAACTGGCTGTTTAAACTGGATGGCTCATATCTACCAAACCGAGAGGTCCACTGTTTGTAATGTTATCCACATCGGCAAATTGTGTGCAAATACATTTAAGAGAGCTTGCTAGACAGCACTGCAAGTTGTTGATCCCATGCGCGTGAAGTGATCTAAGCATAGAACACGTTTTTTCATAGCTCGCACTTTGTTTGCGCATCATGGGTTAATAACATGTGTATTAACCACTCAACTGCTATACAGAGGTCGGCAAAAAAGCTCTCATAATAACTCTAGGTCATCAGGATAAGATCAAAAAGCAAAATTCTTTAAACCAAGACTATTGTAATATTTAAAGGTGGGGAGTCGGGACATAAGCAAACAGAGAGATGGCTAGTTACACACTGCTTTAGCTACCACTGCGCTTACATTACTAATTTATAGGTATACATATCTCAAAGACCAAATCTAGCTCTTCTAACCAAAACCAGATCTAGCTCACATTATAAGACTGCGCAAACATTCATACACACACAACAACTTAATCTTACCTACTAATTATATGAACCCAACTCTAACACTCACACACACACACTACACATACACGTAACCAAATACTCACTGATGCAAAATACACAAAATACATTACCAATTGTCCAACAGTCATCTTCAGGTATTTATCACTGATGGAGCACAGCAATATTTTGAATGCTGTCTCCAATGTTTGAATCTCCATGTGTGCGCGCTGGTCAATCTTATTCTTCTTTTCCATTACTGAAAATTATAAGAGTTCTAAGAAGAGTTTATGGTTAACAGAGTACCTGTAAAATACAAGGCAACTCTAAAATCTTAACAGTTGAAGTAAGTGTTGAAGGGTAGTATGAAACGCAAAGGAAGGTTGGAGTAGTGTAGCCTTAGGTACTGTGTAGAGAATGGTCAGTCGCGTTAGAAATAAAAATATCAAAAAAAAAACTAAGTCCTAAAAATAGTGCCCGTAAATAGAAGGCTACACTCCAACATAACAAATAGGTCCGGTATCAATAATTACTATCCTCTCTGACATGGATCTCGATGATTAAAATTAAACATAAACGAATTTTTACCTAGTTTATTCAGTTTCTTCAAAGTATCGTCGTCTTTCGATGTTTTTTCTTGTTTTTTTACGGGTCTCTTTGTTCGTGGCATTTTTGATAAAAGGGTTGAACTACACTAATTTTGTGATAAATTAACGTTTTGTTAGTTTATTTATGATTCAGTTGCAAAACTATGGTGAATACAAATTAAATCGTGGCTTAAAATCAAAGAAAATACAACACACAAAATCAACACAACATTCATTAACGACCATTTTTCGAAATTTTGAGTTTGACTGACATGACTGAACTTTTTTAAAACTCGTTCGGATTCACATTGAACTCGTGAAATACATTTACATAGCTCTCTACCGTTTTTTAACGTTTTGAACTAATCTTGGATGAATAAGAATAAAATAAAATTGCCACATACCATGTCTTTTTAATTTTTAATAAGTTTTAACTTTTTATTTTTAGTTTAATTCTTAATTAATTTCTTGTTATTTATTTATGTATTGTACGATTTATAAAAAAATATACCTATCTCATTTAAAAATAAATAATGTACTCAATGTGTGCTCAAATAATTTAGGCTGTGTATGGTCATAATTATTTTGTCTTTTGGACCAATAAAATTTATTTATTTTTTTTATTTTTTATTTTTTTTTTATTTATTCATTGCAAATACATGTATACAAGGGCATTTCCACCTAGAATGACCTACGTGAACCATGCGTGTAATTTTTTTTTATTTTCAGAGTTTTAGTACTTCTACTTTACAAGAAGATACCCAGTATATTGAATTTTAATAAATCTATAAAAGATTTCGACTTTTACTGAGATTTCCTGAAAAAAATTATTAAATTTCAAGAGATAGTGCTCATGAGTAGGTCAGTTTCGTTACGGAGTAAATTGGTTTGAAATTGAATAAACTCACTATTTTACTTTCAAAAACGACTTTCGTTACGTAGATTAATAACTAAAGAAATTAAATTCGACCAAAAACATACTCTCTCAAGAACAGCAGAATGCCAAATTTAACAAAATACGGAGTTTCGTTACTTTTGGGGTATAGCGGAACTAATTCGTTTAAGTTCCCGGGTTTGCTTTTTACTCTTTATTAAAAAAAAGGAAAAATTACTAAACCTTTCACATTAATCTATTGTTGTCATGAATAAAACAAAACTATTTCATATAAAAAATTTAATAAAATTTAAATTGTACAGCAAATAATTTCAGGGACAATAACTAAACTGACACACTGTAACGAAAAGGACATATTAAATATGTGGGTACACTAAGCCCTAAACATGATTATCTGGTATTCATTTTACCTCAAGTTTAACCAATGTAATTTCTAACTTTATATTAATAGAGATCGCTAGCTTATAAAATAAATATGTATTTCTTTTTTATTTACTTTATTCATTGCCTTTTTTATATAAAAAAAATTACTATTTTTTATAATTTTTATTTTAAAAAAATATCGCAAGGAGTGTCTTAAGATAAATTGGGAAGTTTTTAAACTTATTTATTCTTTTTCCCTTTTTACTTTCAGGGAACCATTATCTATTATCACTTTTGCAGCTGAGTGTGTTCACAACTTTTATGGGTCAGGTTCGTTACATTTTATGTCAGGTTATATGTTACGAAGCAAAATGTAACGAAACGGACGTAACGTTTAGGCTTCACAAGTCAAATTTATGTTATTAATTCGTTTAGAGAACGTTGACAATTAACTTTATCATCATTACGTAAATCAGAAGAAACAGTTTCTTATTTATTTGGCTACATCTATAATAAAACACCAAAGCTTTTTATAAAACTCGGTAACAACAGCTGACAAAAAATGTGGAAAACTTGCCTTACCACGAACGTGTCCACTTCTTTCGCAGATTATTTGAAAAATAACAGCTGTAAGGCGTCGAAGTAGATTTCTCTATGATTCAAATATTGCCAGATTACGAAAAATACTCACAACTCCGGGGAAATTTTAAAAAATATGCTATAATTACCGTAACTAAGTGTGACATGTCAGGATTTGTGATTTTGCTGGGACAGACTTTATAATTAAATATCGACTTAATTTTATATGTAACAAGGTAGGTTTTACAAATACAACATAAGCAGCACATATTTTATAGTAGAATTTACGCTCCTAATACCATAGATTACAGAAAAGTTTGGAGTTTTCGGTCATCAAAAACCGTAACCTCTGTCGGGGACAGTATGCAGAATTTAATTCAACGATTTTAATTTTAATTTTTTTATGTATATTACGATTATTTTATAGAAATATTCGATGCTAGTTAAGGCATAAATATCTAGAAAACAAAAAATATATATCAATGTTCCTTTAAGTGGTTCACAGAGTTAGTAATAAAATTAAATGTGTCGGGGACATAAGAAATGACCTACATTGCCACTTTACGTGGAAATGCCCACAACACAAAAATACACATGAACCTTTTCAGGCACAGCAATGGAAAAGAGAAAGAGGCAGACCTATAATAGTTTATCTTCTAAATATTCCTTTACAGTGTAATAGGCTTTCGTATGGAGTAATTTTTTGATGAGCTTAATAAACTTTCCAAATGATGTCTCAGATTTGATGTTTTCAGGCAGTTTATTATAAACTTTTACGGACATTGAATATGGACCCGAGCTATGTAGTACTAGTGTAGATGTTTGGTTTTTCAAATTATTTTTATAGCGTGATTCGTAGCGACGGGGCATGTCTCCCAGTGTGGTATAATAATTTGGATGTTTTCTAATAAATTTACAAATTTCTAATATGTAGATGCAGGGCAACGTTAAGATTTTTAAATTTTTAAAGTGAGGCTTACAACTTTCCCTTTGTTTAATGTTGGTTATTATTCGGATGCACTTTTTCTGAAGAATGAGTAGATCCTGTGCGTGCGCACTGTTACCCCATAGCATCACTCCGTAGCTAAGCCAAGAGTGGGCATAGGCATAGTACGCCGTGACGGCGGTCTTGGTATCCGTCGACTTCTTCAATTCCCTTAAACCATAAGTAAACTGGGACATTTTGGAGGCTACTGTTTCTATGTGAGGTTTCCACGTTAAATTGGAGTCCACTATAATACCGAGCAATTTATACGTCGGAACACATTCTAGTATAATATTGTTAAAAGAGAAGGATATATTTAAATCATTTTTTGTCGCGGTAAAAATTGCATTATTTTCGATTTGGAATAATTAATTTGTAAGTTGTGGTCCTTCATCCACATTGCAATTTGGTTTACTAAATTATGTAACTTTTGATTTAAATTTACGCTATTATCACATGACATTATGAGTGAGAAATCGTCGGCATACATCACACACGGTACGTCAACAGATTTTGGCAAGTCATTTATGTAAATGATGAAAAGAACGCATCCCGGAACGCTGCCTTGTGGGATCGAATCGGTCATAGTTACAGCGTGACATTGACAGACATTGACGTGACAGTGACTGATCTGACAGTTTTTATTTGGTGGGTGTTCTCATTCACATGTTCGACCTCGACATACTGCTCGCGGTTGTTCACGTATGAGGCAAACCATCTATGAGGCACTCCGCGGACACCTATACTGTATAGTTTGTCGAGCAATATATTAAATTTAACTTTTTCGTACGCTTTTGTCATATCGAATAATACGCTTACCGCATATTTTTTACTATTTAAGATATTCAATATACTGTAGATATATTTATAACAAGCCAACGTAGTAGATCTATTCTTCCGAAAGCCATTTTGAGAATCATCAAATATTCCGTACTTTTCGCAAAAGGAGCACAAACGCAGACACATTGCTTTTTCGAACAGTTTTGAAAATACTGGTAGAAGCGTGATAGGACGGTAATTATTAGGATCTGGCGTCGTGCCATTTATATTTTTATAGGTATTTTATACAGACATGCATGTTTCCATCACACAGTACGAAGAAACCAAACTCTACTATACTGCTGCCCTGCCTTCCGATAGTTCCGATAATCACGGGATTAAAGGCTCCCCCACACAGGCGCGTTAATATCGGTCGTTAATATCGCCTGTGTTATTGCGATAATGAGTCCAGACTTCTTGCTCACAGCTGCGTTTTTATTGTTCGAAATTTCTTACGAGAGAGCGTCTTGTACTAACGTTATAATCGCAGGTGTGTGTACGGTCGTTTGCGATCCTGACACAAAACGTTCTAGAACTCATCGGAATATCGTAAGGACGGAGAAACACAACGTCCTACTTCCATTGCGGCGTTATTATCGCAGTGTGTAACTCCGACTTCATGGCCATCCTAATACAAAATGTACTGAAACCAGATATCGCATTAACGCCAATAACGCATGCGATATTAGCGTCCTGTGAAAACGCGCCTGTGTGGTAGAGGCTTTATTTTTCTTCTTTTAAATATTTCGTCCGTATCCGTATCCGTAATAATCCGTATCCGAACGAATAGTGTGGTTCGTTCCATCGAAATGAATTTGTTCGAACTTCGAAATGAAATGCGAAATGTGTTCGAAATAAACTTGTTTCGTTGTTCTTGAATCTTGTGTGGTTTGGTTCTACCCACAGTTCTACCTTTCTACTGTGGTAATAGCTACTTCTACTTCAAACGCGAAAACGGAACGAAACTAGATCCTTTTCCGTAAATCATAATTATTCTTAGCAGTTTAGAATAATCCATTTCTAACTTAATTTTGTCTAGATAAAAATCAAATGTTTTTATGTAGTATGTATTGCATAGAAATAATCATTGAAACAAGGTTTACTTATTTAATATGTTCTACATTTGACTTTCGTAGTGCATTGTTATGATGAATGAAGAATGGCGGACGTTGTCATATTGGGATACTTGTTCACATTTTTATTGATAAGTGCTTGCTATGGTAAGATTTCTCAAGTTTAATAGTTTCTAAATAAATAACTATGTATAATATACAATTGGTGCAAGTTTCGTTAGTGTAATCATGTGCTAAGTGCAAAAATTTTGATAGCTTCCGTACTTGGCTGTACGTTCTATTATTGTTGTTCTTACACACGATGATCATAGTATTATTTATAAATTTCATGTTTTATCCATATTGTCATATGTTATTTAAATATTCCAAGTGGTATACACGAGTAAATTAATCTGTTTTCTTTGAAATTTTTGTGTTGTATTTTCTTGTTTTACTACACTATTTTTATATTTTGTTTTGTCTTGGAATAGTTTATGATAATACAGTTACTTAAATTACCAAAGTTTTGTGAATATCTACAAACGTTATCAATATTTCAGTGAAATATATACATGTGACATTATCTATTGCAAACATCTAAGTACAAACAATTATAAGAATCAGTACCATGGCTTAAAAGTCCACTTCCATGAATGCAAAGGATTTAATTTCGTTTATCACACAAAACAAACATGTGATTAACGTGTGAGTTTGTCCACAATCCTAATTTTGGACCTTACTATAATATTATTTATGTGAAAGTAACTCTGTCTGTTACCTCTTCATGTTAGAACAGTTAAGAAAGGTATGATGATAAGGTGAAGCCCAGAAAAAGGTGATAGGATAGTTCTTATCCCAGAAGTCATACTTTAAAAATGTGAAAAGTAAAGGTGGAAATTTTATAGGGTATTTTTGTTTGAATTTACTTGACACTTGGTTAAAATGAAAATCCCTTCATGAAAAAAAAGTATTTAAGTATATTTATCAGCAATTTATTACCCATAGTACAAGCTTAGTTGCTTAGTTTGGGACTAGATGGCATTGTGTGATTTGTCTAAGAATATTTATTTATTTAATGTTCTGGAGAAGATGTTAGAGAGGAAGGGAATATCAAAATTAAAAAAAAAAACTGTGTGAGCCCTTGCGGTTACATTGACGTTTTTAATTGCCAAGGAGCCTATTCAGGATCGGGACTTGGGCTAGTAGTAAAATCAGTTTCACTTGTAATTCCACGAATGGGATTGTCCCGATTCTGGTTTCGCATTTGTTAATCTATATTATTTTATTATGACAGGTCTACCAGGCTTGGATGATGAGGATACCACAAGCACAAGGTCCCCTGATGTGCCGCGACAGGAGGAAACTATATCTATTGATCAGATGATGGTTCATGTTAACGAACATCCAAGGTACTTAAGCTAATACTTAATTTTTTTTAAAATTGTTTGAACTGTGAGCCATCCACTTGTGATTTTTAATCGGCCGATAGTTTGATCGTTCTGGGATTCAGTATAAAGCTATATGGCAGTGTCAAATTAAAAATGGAAATTAGATCTATAATGAACATTTGATAAAATATACTATAAAATTAAAACATGCCTGAGCTAGGAGATTTGTTTATCGGGCGATAGAGACCTAATTTAACAAAAAAGTTAATTAAATAATCACTATACTGTTCATATGCTTGACCTCACATTACTATAACATATAATAAAGGTGCTCTTTTTTTTTTAATGCTATACATAGGAGAGGAAAATTTCCAAAAAGGTAATTAATAAACTTTATAGATTGTTTTACTTGTAGATATAGCTTTTCATAACTTTAATTACTATCCTTGTGGCACCATCTGTTGACCGACATTAATAGTTTTGCAGCCCCATCTATAGTAGAAAAAATATTTTCCCATTGGAATTACATACTTTCACGGGATAAAAAGTAGCCTATGTTGGGCTCTGTACCCCTAACAATACGTATGCAAATTTTCATTATGATCGGCAGCTTAGTCAAGCCGTGAATGAATAACAAACAAACAAACTCACTTTCTCATTTATAATATTAGTAAGGATTATGGCATTTCACATTATGGCTGTCTGAAAGGGCACTATATAGTAGGCAGGCAGGGTACCGCCATGCTATTTTGCATATTCTCACCCCTACATCGAAACTTGCGCTCCCTGTGCGTGTAGCTGGCAACATTTTCCTGTCTTGTATTCTATCAGTTCTCTATACGACATGACGCCTGTCTTTTCCTTTACTTGATCCATGTAAGCTCTTCTAGGCCTTCCCCCTCCTCTTATTATTCTTAATCAATTGATGCAAATCATTTCAGATACAAATGCCACCAATGCGAATCATCAGACTGCGCAGAGGACACTATGAAAGTGTGTCACGAAGCGCTCTACTGTTTTAAGTCTTCAGTGCGGGCGCTGGATGGCCGCCTTCAGCACTCCCGAGGCTGCACGCAGAGAAGCGACCACTATCAGTTCACTTGTCGTACCAATAGAGTGCAGCAGGGGTATGTACTATTTCACTTATGTAAAATAATTTATTATTTACATAAAAGTATTTATTTTTATTTATCAGCTTTGCTTCGTCTAAGAAATGATTTATTTCAGTGATTAGGCCTTAAACACTTTCTCTAGTAAATTAAAACTTGTATAATCAAATTAATCTAAAATAAAATAAGCTACTTTATAAACTATCAACATTTTGGAAACAAAAAAAACGGCCACCGATAAAAGAAAAGAATGAAAGGAAACCGGTTACGACCTTTTTTGTCATTTAACCATTTTTCACATGTTATAATGTAACAACACAATGATGTGGACTAAAGCGCGTACACTACACGATATTCAGAGTCTAACAAAAGAGATGGTGCAATACGAATAAGCTAGAAGCACTTACAACTTCTCATTTCTTAGTAGCTTAAACAAGTCCTAAATCTAAAAAAAAAGAAGAAAAAAACTTTGAACAACTAATAGCATTTTTAGGTCACACTCAACATGATTATTATGTATTTTTAGTCTGAGAAAACGTCAAGCCGGTCAACTTAACATAACATGCTGTAAAGGCGATATGTGCAATGACGGTAATTTCCCAGAGTTACCGCCTTTGGCTGATACCTCTATAGAACCCTTACCGTCTAACGCATGGAAGCTGTGGGCAAGTGTGGTGGCCTCTGTGTTGGTGGTCAGCGCTATTGGTGCCATGGCTATCTTCGTCTTGAGGAGGAGTCACAGGTATCTATAAGATTTTTATTATTCATCTTTTCAATTCAATGACACTAACAGATTAAATATGGGGCAAATTATTCAAACTCTGGTGCTGTCTCGTTCAATTCCTATTTTGTATGATTGAAACAACAATTTGAGTTTGAATCGAGGTTGTTTGTAACGAGAATAGTGAGGCAGATTTTACCAGTACCTGGCAAGGGCTACACCTTTATCGATTGCCACCCAGGTTAACATGACAAACGCGACAAAATTTTCTCGCTCCGCTCTGCCAATAGCGTATCTCGGTTATGTCTACAGTAGACAAAACAGGCGTTGCTATTGGCGAAGAAGCTTTGTCGCGTGCGAAAAACTATCTCGAGTGTAAGTATGTTAGACTGACTTCCTCCTGAGTACTCAGCTGGGCACAGTGGGCAAGCTGTTAAGTGTGCCTAAGCGTGTGAAAGAAGATTTAATAGGAAATATTCATGCTTAATAGTGAAATATCTTGCAGTTTTCTTGCAGATGTAAAAGAAGCCTTACATATAAATAATTGTATTTTTTCAGACTGCGAGTGTCCAACGCAGCCCTTCACAAGTTGGGCGTCGATTCGAATTATTTCTCAAGTACCGTATACAGTCCACACGTCACTAGCGCATATTATGAAGGTAATACTTGAATATAACTATTTTGACCGATGCTTTGCATATTTTTATAAATGGTAAAACTAGGTACAAAACCTAGTTTTTATTTTTAAAAAAGTATGATGTTAAATGTCAAAAAACATATACTCTCTTGAGTCGGGTAAAAAAGGCCGTAACTGGACTTTACGCCATTTTTTAAATTGTAACAACGTCAAAGTAAGTTGGAAACTTGTGTTATGGAATACTACTAACTCAACGATACTATATTTTATAACAAATACATATGAACATCCAAGACCCGAGGCCAATCGGAAAATGTTCGTTTTACATCATGACCTGACCGGTATTCAAAGCCGGGACCTCTGGGTGGCGGGCCGGCGTTGTAACCATTGCGCCACGGAGGTCGAAAAATAACATTTATTTATGATTCCAGGTGCAAATGTGGAAGGTTCTCAAAACGGATGCGCATTGAGGGCGACCGCAGCCGGAGATTCGACTTTACGGGAGTACTTGGAGAGCTCAGTGACGTCCGGCTCCGGATCCGGATTGCCGCTCATGGTGCAGCGGACGCTTGCGAAGCAGGTCTCGCTTATTGACTGCGTCGGCAAGGTACTGTACTATCCTCTATAATTTATATCAACCCATAATCATCCCACTGCTGGGATACAAATCTCTGCAGGGAAATGGAGCGGGCTCTGCCACGCTGCTCCAATGCGGAGTGTTTTCAAGCCGCGCTCTAGGCCACAGACTTGACGTCATACATCGATATTCGGGAAAAGCCCACCACACATTCCCACCGATGTGTCTCCTGTGTAGCCAGGATCAACAACGGCGACCTCAGATTGACAATAAGCGATGAAGCTTATTTACGTCCCGGGGGAGGAAACTACAGCTGTCTTGGAACTCACTATGAATTTAATCAGAAGAAGATAGTCGATTTGAAGCAAAAGGCATTATACCCTAGAGATGGCAAATCAAGTGAGACTCGATCCATCGATAACAATATTATATCTGTTGTCTGGTACCCATAATACAAGCAGTGGCCTTATTCACGTAACAAGAACCGATTCTAGTTCGATTAAACTACACTCGCTGTCCCGTTCAATTTCTATTTTGTATGAGCGAGACAGCGAGTGTCGTTGAATCGAACTAGAATCGGTTCTTGTTACGGGAATTGCCCCACTGGACTACTTTAGTATCAGGTTCTGCCCGCGGCTTCGCCCGCGTGATCCAGAGGATTCTTATTACAAAGGACATTTATTTTTTCCCGTGGAAATAACATGTTGTTCCGGGATAAAAATTTGCCTATGTCACTCTCCAGATCTTAACCTATTCCCAAAAAAAAAAACATGTCTATCCGTTCGACGTGAAAGGACAAACAAACACTTTCGAATTTATAATTAGTAAGGACTAGCGAAACCCGCGCAACTTCGTTTGCGTGTATCCCGCTTTCCCGTGGGAATTTTTAAACTTTTCTCTCCGTAAGAACCATCCTCGTACTTCAAGGAATATTCTAAAAAAAAAATCAGCCAAATCGGTCAAGCCGTTTTCATGTCATGTCGTGACAACGGAAAACGGGTTTCATTTTTATATATATAGATTAATAATTACCTACTATTATAAATGAAATGCAAAGGGTCGATACGGAGAAGTTTGGCGTGGATCCTGGTACGCAGACAGTGTAGCAGTGAAGATCTTCTTCTCGCGGGACGAAGCCAGCTGGAGGAGGGAGACGGAGATATATAGCACTGTCCTGCTCAGACACGAGAATATATTGGCTTATATTGGAAGCGATATGACTAGTAGAGGCAGTTGTACACAGGTTTGATATTATTTATTGTACTAGATAGATAGAGAATGTTTTACAATACACATATTATTATGTACAGTCACCTCCATAAATATGTAATCACTTTAGTACGGTGGCCTCGAAGATGGGAGGACCATTTTAGAATAAAATCGCTTGCACATCTTGTAAGCGGATCTTTTGTCAGCTCCGTCCTTTTCTTTGTTACCAAACAGGGTTTTTGTTTATTAGAGCCACATGTGTCCACTAGGATGTTGGATGTTGCAACCAAAAATCATCCTAAAGATGGTCCTGCTATCCTCGAGGCGACGTACCTTGTCTGTCACTTTCGTATGTCATTTCAATTACTTATGACATTTGTGTGAACATGTCAACAATGTTATAGTGACAACAAAAGAAAGAAATAAGCTATCGAAGTTTCTACGATATGGGAGATAAAAACAACCTCCGACACATATATTGTCGGAGCCGCGGTTCCCCAGGCATGACACCCAGCCTAAAAGGAAGATCTTCCATTTGTGACGGTCGAGCACATCGCCATCGCTTCCACTACAATATTAATATTCATTATCGACCTCCGTGGCGTAATGGTTACCACGCCAGACCGCCACCCAGGAGGTCCCGGGTTCGATCCCCGGTCGGGTCATGATGAAAAACGAACTTTTTCTGATTGGCCTCGGGTCTTGGATGTTAATCTATATAATATGTATTTGTTATAAATATAATATCGTTGAGTTAGTATCCCATAACACAAGTTTCGAACTTACTTTGGGGCTAGCTCAATCTGTATGAATTGTCCCTA
Organism: Endotricha flammealis; assembly: GCA_905163395.2. Classification (NCBI taxonomy): domain Eukaryota; kingdom Metazoa; phylum Arthropoda; class Insecta; order Lepidoptera; family Pyralidae; genus Endotricha; species Endotricha flammealis. Next base: position 10,794,763 of record LR990876.1, read on the forward strand.
TATATTTATTTATTATGTTTACAGCTATGGTTAATAACCCATTTCCATCCGCTGGGTTCACTCTACGAGCATCTAAGTCGGACTACACTGACGCGGCATCAAATGATGGTCATCTGCCTCTCAGCTATCAACGGATTACTGCATTTACACACCGAAATCCATGGCACACAGGTATTTGAATAGTTTATTTATTAAGCTTCTGGCTTTGCTTATTATTGACATCATCTTAGGTTGTATTTACCCAAATTTATACTTTTTTTTATACCACTACGAAGGCAAACATGATGTAAGCAGTCACCGTAGCCTATAAATGCTTGCAAGACGTAGTTTTAAATTACAAAAAAAGCCGTAACTGGTTTTCTTTCAATTTTTTTTTTTACCAGTGGCCATTTTGTTTGATTCCGAAATGGTGGAAGCTTGTAAAGTCTTTTTTATATTCATCCTTACTAATATTATAAATGAGAAAGTGAGTTTGTTTGTTTGTTATTCCTTCACGGCTTGACTAAGCAGCCGATCATTATGAAAATTTGCATGCATATTGTTAGGGGTACAGAGCCCAACATAGGCTACTTTTTATCCCGTGAAAGTATGTCGTTCCAATGAGAAAATATTTTTTCTACTATAGAGGGCGTTGTATTGCAGATGGCGCCACAAGTTGCTCTATGGGGTTGTTTTGTTGTAAAAGATCTATGTCATAAAATTAACGCGAGCGAAGCCGCGGGGAAAAATCTAGTTTTATTTATTTTATTTTATTTATTAGGTCTGCCAACATTTTTACACCACAATTTATATATTTATAGTTTGTTTATAAACAGGAGAGTACATGTAAAGTCTAGCCTAGTCTCTGAATGAATGATTTGAGATTTGTTGACTCTTTTTTTTTATTCCAGGGTAAACCAGCGATAGCCCACCGCGACATAAAAAGCAAAAATATATTAGTAAAAGTGAACGGCGAATGTTGCATAGCGGATCTCGGGCTCGCGGTGACGCGGCAACACGTCGCGACCGGAATGTCGCGCGACCCGCGACAGGGGACCAAGCGATATATGTCGCCGGAGTTGCTTGAGCAGAGGTAAGATAGAATTAAATAATATAATTACAAAAATGAATCCTAGTTCTTTTAAAATCCGAAAGAAATTGAAGTGTCTTACCATTAACGCCCATTTAGACCAACCAGTTTATTGCCTGCGGCATACAATAATGTCAAAGCAATAATTGACATGCACCGTCTAAACGACAGTTGCTTACAATTTTTGAAGGACGAATTATTGCTTCCAGTAGATTGCATGCAATTATTGCTCTGAATGTGCAAGAAATTGGCGTCGTCTAAATGAGGACTTAGGATTCTTAACAGGCTATTCTCGTCGGAAGTGCTCGGTAGGATAAAAAACATTAAGGTGATCCGTTTCGGTCCGCGCGGGAAATTCAAATTTTTTGGGAGTATTTACAAATTGCATCTCAATCAATGATAGAATTTTCGTGAAAATTGGTTTGGCGACAACAAATACAATGTATATTATTCTGAATAATCATCATTTAAATTATAAATATTGGCCCTTCTCATTGTGAATGTGTATAATGCACGTTTATAGGGAAAAAGATGCATCGTGGACATTCATAATAAGAAAAGCTAAATATTTATAATTTATTTGATAATTATTCAGTAGATATATTGTATTTGTTGTCGTCAAATTAATTTTCTCGAAAATTCTATCAATGATTGAGATGCAATTTGTAAAAAACCCCAAAAAATTTGAATTTCCCGCGCGGACCGAAACGGATCACCTTAACATGCAAAAGCATTTGCCCTATATGTTAATATGATCTGCACACACTCTTAGGGTCACTCTACATTGACAATCGACAACGAAATATAAAACTTGTCTGTTCACAATATGGTTCAAAATTGATGTTACCAGGCTGTGCAGCGCGGCGCCGCGCGACGCATGGTTCCGTCGTAAGGAATTTTGTACCATATTGTGAACAGACAAGTTCTATATTTCGTTGTCAATTTAAAGTGTCTTCAAATTAAGAGCGACGCTTAATTTGACAGTAATGACTGGAAATAAGCGTTTGCTTTCTGAGTAATCTTCAACGCTGAGTCATTGCTTTCTTGTGTCACAGCGCATTTGTATGTTTGTACCTCAGTTATGTTATACTGTTGTTTTTAGCATAAACCTGGAGTGCTTCGAGTCGTACCTGCGCTGCGACATCTACGCCTTCGCGCTGGTGCTGTGGGAGGTGTCCCGGCGCGCTTCGCCTGCCAGGCCGGCCAGGGCGCCCTTCGCCGAGCTGGCGCCCGCCGACCCCAGCTTCGACGACATGCGCAAGCTGGTCTGCCAGGGGCAGAGGCCCGCGCCGCCGGAACACACGCATCCGGTATGCACTACATATCTGGACACAGCCCGGACACTCCATACAACGCGCGTGAAATAATTACCTCTTTATACATAGGCCAATGTCGTCTGTACACGCACACACGTATATACATTCGTTCACTAAACGCACACGTTTGCGACTGCACCCGCCTCGATACCCGCCTGGGGTGAGGTGACGCGAGAGGTGCGGAAAGGAGAGTGGCCTTTCTACCTCGGGTTATTACTTATTCTATGTCCTGGATCTACAGGAAACAGCGGTGAGAATGTATCACGGGCTTGTACCCAATGACCATTCAAGTATTACGTAAGCACTATAGAACAGAATCTTTGCTTTTCTTATTTTTAGAAATCCAATAACTATATCTCTTCTTATACATGAATTCTCAATTCATTTTATTTCAAAATTTTGTATTATGATAAAAGTTGCCTAATAATTCTTGCTCTCTGAAAACAACCTCCAAAAAATATTTATAATGTCTAAAACTCACTGACAGTAGCTGAATCGAACGCAAGAAACACCGCTGGCTGTAGTCGCGATAACCGCGCCGCGTTTAGTGTGATATCATTGATACAAATATATAGATCACATATACTCCCACGCGATTTATTTATTTATTTATTGCATTACATGTGACACATACATTATATTACTGTACATAATACATAGCAGTTATCTACATGCACCTTTTAAGGCATAGCAACTTGAATAGAAAAAGAGAGGCAGACATTTATTTAAATTAGTTTATCTTCCAGATATTCATTGACGCTATAGTACGCTTTATTAATTAGCAATTGTTTAACTAATTTTATAAATGAGTTGAATTGATCTATCGATTTCATTCTAGACGGTAGGTGATTGTAAATTTTTACTGACATTGGATTTAAACCCACTATCAATATAAAAATTTCTCTTCCAGACAATGGTGGGCCTGAACCGCCTTATGCAGGAATGCTGGCACCAGAACCCTCAAGTGCGCCTACCGGCTCTTCGCATCAAGAAGACACTCCTCAAACTGGCAGCTTACGACAACTCCATACATCTCGGTGAAGACAACGAACTGTCTGTATGAGAATAGATATTAATAATGTACAGAATTAGTATTAATATTATTGTTTAATATTATATGAATCATTTTAAGGCAGGAAAAATCCTGTCAGTATCTGGATGGGTAATATCGAAGTATAGACGTACCAACTTAAAGTACGCAGTTTCTTACTCGGCTCGACGTTGGGGACACACGTGAAGCTTGCTCACTGTATATGTCGTCAACAGAAGAAGCCAAGACAGACGAAACAAAATGGCGGCTCGCGGCTCGAAGCGCTGCCGAACGTACGAGCCGAGACGAGCTACGAGCAAGATTTCAAACTGACCCCCTATTCACGTAACAAAAACGTTTCTATTCCGATTCAAATTCAATCGCTGTCTCACTCACACAATAGCAATTGAACGGGACAGCGAGTGTGTTGAAGGTTTTTGTTACGTGAATTGTCCACGTTGGATCGCCGACGACTTGCGCGGCGGTAAAGTACGCGTACTTACGGTGACACACAGGCGAAAAAGGTCGTCGAGCCATAAGTACGCGTACTTGCTCGTACGTCTATCACCCCTTGCCTTGATCACGCGCGCCGAGTAGAGTGGCGAGACAGTAAAAATGTCACTCGGCCGAGACAGTCCACATTTTGGTTCCCAGCGAGTCAGTTCATCTAAAATTCGGGAACAGAAACAAACAACACACGACGCACGCGATCCAAACTAGCCAGTAGCTCTGTTAATTAGCAAACGGCATGGGTTCAAACTTGCCGAGTGAGCGAGCGAGACAGTAAGGGGTATGCTGAAGGGAGCGCGGGGGTGCACTCGGCCTAGTAAACGAAACGAGGTCCGAGTGACTGTCTCGCCATTTTGTTACACACTCGTCGGAAAGTACATACCAACCAAGCGCTCGGCCGAGGACACTGTCTCGCCGCTCTACTCGGCGCGTGTGATCAAGGCAATAGGGCAGTTATGTAAACACCAGTGTTATAGATGTACAAGGATGTTTATGAACGTGAGTGATGTTTGTTATGGTTGTGAGGGCGTTACTGTGGCATATTCTCATACATTCTGTCAAAGGCGAACTGTCAAAAAGTGACATACAATATGAACGGGAGTTGTAGTTCCAATTTCGGCCATTCATATAGAACCTTGTAGGTCTGTATATGTTACTGAACAAATTGTAACGTTCAGTGTGGGAGCAATCATGTTTGAAAATGTTAGCTAATGTTACAATTTGTTGAATAACGTTGTATAACATCGGTGGGCACTATACGTTGTTGATAGCCGGTCAAGCCAAGTCAGTGATCGTCGGGTGAGCTCGCTGGCATTCAAATTGGTTTAAGTTGATAACACTGACGGATGAGTTGAAATAAGTACTTCTCTTGCTAACTTAACTTTGAACTTATTTTATACAAAATTAAAGGCGCTTTATTATTTTATTTTTAACGGTAAGTTGCAGAAATTTTAAAGTTTACGATGCATTAAAATCTGACACTGTCAAAAAGTCACCAGCAATATTGATAAGGAAGGAGAGACATGAATATGACCAACTTTTACTATGAGGACCCATGTCAAATCGCGAAAAAAAAATCAGCTGTTTCATTCAAAATGTTCATACCTACTCGATCAAAATGTATGAATCAGCTGTTTTTTTTTCGCGATTTGACATGTGCCCCCATAGTAAAAGTTGATCATTATCATGGGCACTCTGACCTCCTTCAATAATGCTAGTGACTAAAATATCGCCTTGTATAAGGCCAAAACACACTGCCAGCAGGAGCAGTGCTGATCTTTTCTCCACGGAGTTCATCACGGAGATATCTTGAGACTTGAAGTGGAATGAAAATGCGTTATAGAATCTGCCTGAATGTGTCTTAACTTTAAAATTATTTAAAACACGCCGTAATCTAAATGTAATTTCTTTAAATAAAAAATTAATAAGCTTTATTTAGAGTTATGGCTTCCTATTTATATAGCTTGTATTAGTTTACAATGTTAATAAGCTATCATACTTAAGGCCCATTCAGACGACGCCAATTTCTTGCACATTCAGAGCAATAATTGCATGCAATCTAGTGGGAGCAATAATTTGTCCTTCAAAATTGTAAGCAACTGTCGTTGAGACGTTGCATGTCAATTATTGCTTTGACATTATTGTATGCCGCAGGCAATAAATTGGCATGGTCTAAATGGGCTGTTACGTTTTAAGTGCGATTATAAAAGGGTAAAAATTTTAGCTTTAACGCAATAAGGTTGCAAACAAGTCATTTAAATTTTCCAAAAAAAGAAGTGCCTTTTCCATTTAAATTTTATGCAAATTTTGTTTCTAAAATTTGTTTCAATTGCGCTCACCGACGCATAAAAAAAGCTAAGGTGACAAACAAGCATCGTATGACTGTAAGCATTTATCCACATCTAATAAATTAAATAAACCTGCATAAATCTTCATAATTAATTAGTTCTATTTTTATTCCTGTTACGATGGGTTGCACAAAAACATTTAAAATGCTAATGACACGGTCAGTTTCTGAAATTGTTGAAGTTAATGACTCATTTAATTATAACTGTCACTGTCAAACTAAAGAAAGAGATAGCTTGAGATTTAATGTGGAATTAAAACTAAAATGCATTTCAGTAACTGACTGTTAAGTTATTAAAAATTATTGTATAGATACTTAATCTTGAAGTGCCGAATTAGTATTTCGTTTTAATTATAATATTAAAATTAAATTGTAAATAGTTAAAACTGTGGGTTTTATGATAAAAACAATTAGCATTTCATTTCAATTGAATTAAATTATCAACAATATTTTTACAACAATAACGACCGTTTTGACCGACCTTTCCTAAAAAAAATTAAGTCTCCTAACCTCTTTATTCTATGTTCAAAACCTTGTTTTTGTATTGAAATGAAATAATATTTATTTGCCAATAAGTAACAGGATCTTAATACTTTATAAACTTAACAGATTCTCTTATTTAGCTACGTGGATAGCATGCATGTATTGTGTATGACATATAAAATGATCGATATTTAAAAAGAAAATAATCGATAATTTTATATGTCATACGCGTACCTACCAAAAAAAAACACCACTGCTTCTGTCGCTCGCTCGCAACTGACTGAAGGGTGGTGGTGTGCATATGCACCATCGCAATGCCGCAACATCTCAGTACCGGACAGCTTGTCTATACGTTATGTCGATGCTGCAGTGGGATAATTATAGGTTATATCTTGTTGATATAATAAATAATAAAAACGTTTATTTCCTCTCCATAATCATATGCTTAAACCCTGTTTCTTTTAACTTGACCAATGTAGTGAACAATCTTAGCACGTCTTTTTAACGAAAATAGGCAATTAAAATTATCATTGACACCCAAATAATAATAATATAGTTAGAAATGGCATTTAACACAACACTCTTAGTATTCTGGCGATTTGTCGATTTTACACATGGATAACTGAATAAAAAGACACGCTAAGATTGTTTACTACATTGGTCAAGTTAAAAGAAACGGGGTTTAGGTGGTAATTTAACAAGACATATATACAATTATTACATAGAGAGAGACTGAAGCCTGAACTAAGCCTAGGCCTGTATCTCAGGGCACCAGGATCCCCCGCCTCGAAAAAAAAGTAGAATGCAAAAATAGTAGTACTTGGCCGATCAGAAAAAGTTCGTTTTTCATCATGACCCGACCGGGGATCGAACCCGGGACCTCCTGGGTGGCGGTCTGGCGTGGTAACCATTGCGCCACGGAGGTCGTCAAAAAGTTTTTATATGATGATTCAAAACCCACAGTTAAATAATGTATACAAAATAGTTGTTAATCTAAAATAAGATTGTATCGCATATAACGTAATGTGTTGCCATATTTTTATATTTGTTTAATGGATAGCGCACACTACTGTCAAGCCGCAACGCTTGTAACATACTAGCTGTTACCCGCGGCTTCGCCCGCGCGGTCCAGAGAATCTGACAAATAATAATAAACTTTGTGTCGAGTAGTTGACAATGGCCACTTTGTTTTATCCGCTAGTACGAATGTTTTTGTAATGTGCGCTATCCTTTTTGAGCGTATTTGTCAAATGTATGGTTTGCCATCACTTATTTTTTTTAAATGTAAATAATATAATTTAGTTACGTTTCACTTGCTGATAAATTGTATTAAAACTGACAGATTTGTAGAAAAAAACAATTTAATGACATAATATGATAAATACCAGAAGTCCCCTTCAGGATTGTCCATTTGCCAATTAGGCAAGGCAAATAGCCTATTCGGGACTTTATTACAAAGTTAAGCCGGTTTATATAATACAAGGATTGATAAGTTTCGGTTATGTATATTGTTAGGTAAAAACGAGTCTCATGTTATCAATCACTTGTTGATGTTTCACTTTAGTTATAAATATTGGATGTATATATTCTATGGCACGCCTGGCGTGTCATGCCGATGACACGTGACACGCCAGTGGTGTCATGTGAAAAAAAAACGTAAATTTATACTCATGCCAGACATAATATTATTGCATTTCATATAATTTTAGTATATCCGCGCGGAACGCGTATGATCGATAATGTCAATTCGTTCTAGCAAAGTCAAAGTGCATCATTGGGAGCGCGCGAACGCGAGCCAACCAATCAGAAGTGGCGCGCGAAATCTCTCGAATGCGCGTGAATCCGCGTGTCTTTTTATATCTAAGAAGAAATATGTGTGAATCACGTTGTACAGACTTATCTCCACAACGTAATGCACATATTTCCTTTTTTTTATGCCACAAAGTTGGCAAACAAGCATACGGCCCGCCTGATGGTAAGCTTCACCGTAGCTTATAGACGCTTGCAATACCGGTATCACAAATACATAGATAAGTTTCGGATTGATGCCTCGATGCGCTGCGACTCTGCACTAGTATGAATCGAACATAACCAAATCGTTGCGGTTATGCCCTATCCGTGCGTGGCCAATACACTGCCATGTTTTATTTTTCAATAATAATACAATTTGAAAAAGACAATAACATTTTGCAGATGTGATAAAGTGTACTAATACATGATTAAATTGACTACCCACATGTTTTGTTTTTGTAAGCGTAGTATTGTAAAAACTAATAATTTCAATATTGTACGTAAATCGACTGTTGTAAATATTAATGTGTTTTCAGACTAAGCTAATGTAACGCGAGTATGAGGACGCTCTCCGTCCTACTTCTGCACTTTTCGTTTATCTTACTCTGTGCCTAACTTCGCTTCACTCCGATCAACCTCCGGAGAGTGTGAAGCGAGCAAGATGTGAGATGCTATCTTACTCATTTCGCAAATATAAATAAAGACACGCACACGGCGTATATTAAACGCGCAAAAAACGCGCATTTTCGGCGCAATAGATATTGATATTTGCGTTTACGTATCTTTTTATCAGACTTCAAAAAGGAGAAGGTTCTATGTTGCATTGTATGTTTTTTTGTATGTCCGCCGATTACTCCGTCAAATTGTGGACCTATTTTCAAATTGTTTTTCAATTTACTTTCATAGATACATTAGCATAGTCTGAAAATCTAGACTTAAGTTAAAGTTACATAGCCTTATTGACTGCGTATGGAAGTAAGAAGAGAATAAAGTATTTGTCTATTATTATGTTTGTTTCAATGTCTGAATTCTGAAACCTTGGCTTCTGTATTCTGGTTCTTTGAATTTCCAGTGTTAAGTAAAAAGCAGCAACGTATACTCATGTAGTTGGTAGGTACATATTATTCAAAGCAGCGTAGGTATTCATGTTTTCTCCCCTACTGAGTCGAATACGTTCCTGATTGTATTGACGACCTCCGTAGCGCAATGGTTACCATGCCTGCCCGCCACCCAGGTCCCGAGTTCAAATCCTGGTCGGGTCATGATGAAAAACGAACTTTTTCTGTTTGGCCTCGGTTCTTGGATGTTTATCTATATATGTATTTGTTATAAAATATAGTATCGTTGAGTTAGTATCCCATAACACAAGTTTCGAACTTACTTTGGGGCTAGCTCAATCTGTGTGATTTGTCCCTTTATTATTATTATTATTTATTGTAAGACTGGATGTATACTTATATTGGTGCTAATACTGTTGTACATTTAACAAGCGAGACTAAACTAATTTTGACAGGACTATAATTGTTGCTATCCTTGTAAACCAAGAAAGGACAACAGCACCTTTTGTCCTGTCAAAATTAGTTTAGATAAATGTATTGTATGTACAACAGAATGAGCAGTTTTCTTTTAGATATAATCAGTTGGTTTTTAAAATCATCAAAAGATGGCGCTAGCATTATTTTTTGCTATTGTTGGGGCCAAATATTTAGTCTGGCAAGAAAGAACTGACCGAATGTCAATTTGATTAATTTCTGTTTCTGTCATTTGTCATTTCTGAAGCATTGATTAAAGGTTTTTTGTATTGTAGCAAAAACTGTGTGGTCACTCCACCCACCCACTCTTTTATTACCAAAAGTGCCAGGCTACGCCATCTATCGAGTGTTTAGGAAAGCTTTAAAATACCTAAAAGAAAACTGCTCATTAGCACCATTGCCAAAACATTATTAAAATCTGAATGAATGACAAAAAAGGCCGTAACTGGGTTTCTTTCGTCATTTCTTTTGTCAATGGCCATTTTTCTTTGTTACTTACCAAAACTGTGTCAGTTTACAGGATAGCTTATTTATCCAATATTTAAAACAAAATTACACTGAAATATAACAAAAGGACGTGTCTGTTATGGCCTCTGAATAAACGATTGTCATTTTTTTTATAACACAAAGGTGGCAAACAAGCATACGGCCGGCCTGATGGTAAGTATCACCGTAGCCTATAGACGCTTGCAATACCGGGGTATCATTCACGCGTTGCCAACCCTGCCAACCCCATCCCAACCCCCTTAAGTGGAGCTCTGGACATTTTCACAAGATAAAGAAAAACACGATATTTCATTAAAACATTTTATTTATAAATTAATATATAAAAGCATACAAGACATTATTAATAACTTAAGCTAAGAAATGCACAAATTGGTACGTTCCTTATTAAAACCTGACTTCTTATTCGTCTATTTTTTTAAATTTTAAAACACATCCAATTATAATACTATTCATTGCACTTCGAGATTTGTCAAACGAATGAGGAATCACAGCGCTTTCTGAGCGCCTTGTCTCGTAACAAAAACAGATAAAATCTAGTGTCGATGTCAAGTACTATCTCGCTCATACAAAATATAAAACGAGCGACGCTTGAGATTGTTTTATTACGAGAACAGACCCTGCTGATATTTTTCATTTCAATCCTTTGGTACCCAATAAAAGCACTCTGTAAATCTGTTATATATAAAATATACTGCGAGAAAGGATTATTATTATTGACGCCATATTGCTGACAATATGCTGTCACAAGATGGCGGCGTAGTGTCGACAAGATGGCGCCTGCCACGGCCGGCCGCTGCAACAGAATCCCCAGCTGTTTTTGCATATTAATTTTATATTAAGGCCGCTTCAGTCTTTCTAATCGTGCTGCTCATCCTGCGCCAACTCCTCCATGTCCTCCTGGTCGAATTCTGTGTCGTCCTCTGCTGTTGCCTCCTGGTACTGCTGGTATTCCGACACCAGGTCGTTGACGTTGCTCTCCGCCTCGTTAAACTCCATCTCGTCCATACCCTCGCCCGTGTACCAATGCAAGAAGGCCTTGCGCCTGAACATAGCCGTGAACTGCTCAGATATACGCTTGAACAACTCTTGGATGGCTGTCGTGTTCCCGATGAAGGTCGATGACATCTTCAGCCCTTTAGGCGGGATGTCGCACACGGCAGTCTTCACGTTGTTAGGAATCCATTCCACGAAGAAACTGCTGTTCTTATTCTGAATAGACAGCATCTGCTCGTCCACCTCCTTCATGGACATGCGACCACGGAAGATGGCGGCGACGGTGAGGTAGCGGCCGTGACGTGGGTCGCAGGCCGCCATCATGTTCTTGGCATCGAACATCTGCTGCGTGAGTTCTGGCACGGTGAGGGCGCGGTACTGTTGGCTGCCGCGGGACGTCAGAGGAGCGAAGCCCGGCATGAAGAAGTGCAGACGTGGGAACGGCACCATGTTGACGGCCAGCTTGCGGAGATCCGCATTCAGCTGACCAGGGAACCGGAGACACGTCGTCACGCCGGACATGGTGAGCGACACGAGGTGGTTGAGGTCGCCGTACGTGGGGTTGGGTACTTTGAGGGTTCGATAGCATATGTCGTAGAGGGCCTCATTGTCTATACAGTAGGTCTCATCTGTATTTTCGACTAGCTGGTGTATGGAGAGGACGGCATTGTAAGGTTCTACTACTGTATCTGACACTTTGGGTGATGGTACAACTGAGTATGTGTTCATAATTCTGTCTGGGTATTCTTCTCTGATTTTGGAAATGAGGAGTGTGCCCATGCCGGAGCCGGTGCCGCCTCCGAGCGAGTGTGTGAGTTGGAATCCCTGGAGGCAGTCGCAGTTCTCGCACTCCTTGCGTACCACGTCTAGTACTGCGTCGACGAGCTCGGCGCCCTCGGTGTAGTGGCCCTTGGCCCAGTTGTTGCCGGCGCCTGACTGGCCGAACACGAAGTTGTCCGGGCGGAAGAGCTGGCCGTAGCCGCCGGAGCGGACGGCGTCCATTGTGCCTGGCTCGAGGTCGAGCAGGATGGCGCGGGGGACGTACTTGCCCCCGCTCTCCTTCGTCGCAACTGGAAGAAAAAATAAGAATTATGAGATTTATGAAATAAAAAAAATATTATCTCTGTGATTTTCGTAGATTATTAATCTAAACAGAGAGATGTTCTGGACATCCGTAATTTTCGATATAGTTTAGTTTCCGATGTTCAATAGTTAAAATAAAATTATTTCTTTTGCAAGATTTCAGTTGTTTTTCAAGTAGACCAGGAACTACTGTAATTATCATAGATTATGGACTAAGGGTTTAATTTCGTGTGCATCCATTTAAAATGGGTCGAAGAATACCCCAAAACGAAAGAGGGCTACGCCCAATACGTTAATAGATTACTGAATGTATGAAAATATCTACATCCGTGTTATATTGACCGTACTAATAAATAATCAGACCGTTAAAAACAAATGACATTTTTTTTTATTGGCCGCCATGTTTTGCATAGACATGTGCGAATACAGAAAACTACAAATGGAATTATGAATAATAATAGCAACCGCATAACTGTAGCGGGACAGTTATAATCGACGGAGCGTGATTAGATCGTGGTTCGGACACTACAAGTGTACGCGTTTGCCGAATTACAGACAGTTTTCATCTGAAAATAGTCAAAGAGAGGCAACTATTGAAAGTGCATACTAATCTACTAACTATCGATAGTCCTATAGTTCGAATATCGGTAGACTATCGATTTATCATCAAATAGTCGACTATCGATGGGCAACATTATTGTCGCTGTATCGAGAATTATAGTTAGTTTGTGAAACGCATTTTTGTTATGACCCGTTAAATTATAGCCGTCACTGTCAAAACAAAGAAGAGAAAAGAGATAGCCTGATTCACGTTACACCGTGCCGTGCCCCGGCCGGGCCGGGCCGGTATACTTTTTGTATGAATTGACATCGGCCGGGACACGGTCAAGCATAATTCAATTGTTTCAATTCATACAAAAAGTGCCCGGCCCGTTGCACCGGGCACGGCACGGTGTAACGTGAATCAGGCTTTATGGGATGAAAATGCTCTTCAGAAACTGGCTGTTAACCAGAGACATGGTTAACCCACCAATGTGACTGGTGTCTCCAACCTTTTTTTTTTTTTTTTTTAACGGGGGGAAATCCTCATGGACTGCGTGCCGGACTCTTACCGACTAAAACCACCCCGGTGTCTCCTCGCACGTGCGCGCGGGGCCGCGGGAATCCAGATTCTTCCGCAGTGCTGGCCGGTTCTGCCCGGGCCTCGTCTCCTGCACGGGGTAGTGAGGTGTTGAACTGCCCCGTGCATCGCCTCAGAGGCGCGCGCCGACACCCGCGCGCGCCTGCGACTCGGGTCCATTAACTAGGGGGCGGGGACTTCCCCAAGTCCATCGCCCCTGGACCCATTCATGGGGGCCGGAAAAGGGCGTTGTCCGCCCTTCTCCTGCGCCCGGTGCGCCTTCTGCGGCCAGGAAAGGGAGTCAAGATCTCTCTCTCCCGTTCCGCAGTTTCCTTCTGCGACATCACGTCCTCACAGAAGGACACCACCGCGTCCCACGACTCTGCGCTACCGACCATCCTTCGCACTACGGCCGGCAGCGACAGATCGCTTCCTACTTCATTTGTGAGGACACGGCGCTGCTCCTCCCAAGCTACACACTCGGCGAGCGTGTGTTGCGCCGTGTCCTCCCCGCAATGAACGCAGTGGTGGCACCGAGCGGCCGGCTCCCTGTCTATGCGGCACAGGTACTTGCCGAAGCAGCCGTGCCCCGACAGCACCTGCGTCACCCTAAACGACAGGGAGCCGTGCCTTCTCCCGAGCCAGTCGTCGAGTACTGGCCGGATCGCCTCGACGGTAGCGAGGCCGGCGGTAGGGCGCAGAAGCCTTTGCCGCCATTCCGCCACCAAGACCTGACAGGTGTCTCCAACCTAGGCTAAGTAAGAGTATTCACTAGTATAAATTTTCTATGCGGGTCCACTTTTTTATTACAGCTTTTTTGCCCGCGACTTCGTCCGCGTGAAGTTCCGGACCCGTTCCCGTGGGAACCACAGGAACGGATCTACAGCCTATGTCACTCCCTGATAATGTAGCTTAGCTCTACTGGTGAAAGAATTTTTGAAATCTGTCCAGTAGTTTCCGAGCCTATTCAATGCAAACAAACAAACAATCAAATCTTTCCTCTTTATTATATTAGTCTAGATATAGAGAAATAGATGTAGGTGATAGGTAGATGGCTTGAGATATAATAATTTACTTCCCTCACCACTAACCAGACGTGTGGTTTGACACCGCAAGGTTTTATTACAGCCTTGATACATAGAACTGTAAATAAATATTGTAAACTAGGATAAGCGCTAGTATTGTTGGCATTCCAACAATCATTGGCACCCTTACATTTAAACGCAGATATTAAGAAACCCCCGGTATATAGTTAGGTAGGTATATAATAAGAGGGAGAAATACAAAAACCATTCGAAAAACTTTTAAAAACCATAATGAATAGTGGATCCAAGTTCAAGAGAGGTAGGGCACAGCGGATAATCAGCTCAAATCGGTGCAGTGCGTCTGGGGAAGGACCTCCACCTTACAGAAGATCGTAGCCAAATAGCATTGGTCTCGGTCATCATGTTGTGTTCCTACGGTGAGTAAGGTCTCCAGAGCTCCACTTGGGGGGGTTGGGAGGGTTGGCAACGCGTGAGTGGTACCCATGGTCGTTCATACGAACGAGCTATTGTAACAGCTCCTCTTAGTATCTTCTCATGGTGATACCCCCGGTATTGCCAGCGTCTATATAGGTTACGGTGATGCTTACCATCAGGCGGGCCGTATGCTTGTTTGCCACCTTAGTGGTATAAAAAAATCAAGTGGCATTGTCGCGTAGGGTATATAAATGATTAAAGACCCAGCGTGCACAATATAAATATTTATTGGTTTACCCACAGAACAGATAGATACTCGGGTAGTGGGTTCGAATCCCGACTGGTTATTCACTTCCGCGGTTCCGTACTTCCCTGCAGGAGGGCCGGCCGAAGTTGATGATGGCCTGGCGGTGTAGTGGACAGCGGTAGGGAGGCTGGTAGCCAAGAAGTAATGGTTGGGCTGGACGCGTCCCGTCTTATCCCGGACTTCCTTATCCCGAACCTTGTTATTCCGAACTTCGTTATCCCGTACTTTGTTATCCCGGACTTTGTTATCCCCAAACTTGTTATTCCGAACTTCGTTATCCCGTACTTTGTTATCCCGGACTTTGTTATCCCCAAACTTGTTATTCCGAACTTCGTTCCCTGAAATCACGTTCCAGTAAGAAATTGTTATTTCGGTCTTCCAAAGCCGTCGATTGCGATCCTCAAATTGCCAACCCAAGCCAAGCCAAAGCAAAGAAGACGGGTATATTTCAGTAGGAGGTGAAGTGGCTACTAATTAAGATCGCAATCAGACGGATTACAAGAACTACGTAAGTAGGTATGCAGAAAAAACTGTATGTAGGTAGATTAATTTACTCGATTCAATTATTAATTACACAATCAAAAAAACAGAACGAAATGCTAGTAATACTTGTTAAAGTATACTTTAATCTACTAATTAATTTATATTTAATCAATATTCTGAACAAAAAAACTAAAACGGCTAAAGAAATGCGTAGGCACAAATAGCATAGTTTGCAATGAAGGTACACTAGACAATATACAATGAAATGAATGAAATGGAAAGCATTCAGTACGTTATATTATAATTAAATAGACATAATTTATAATTGCAACTATGCGACTACGGTTCACAAAATAACACTTAAAATCACCACTTACCTAATTAGGGAAATATCTAATCCTAAATCACGTAGGATTTATTATTGGCACAACACAATAGTACCTATATTATCATGTAGTTCGTATTCATATAGTCAAGACGTGACTAACGTATGAAATTATAATGAATTTAATAATTGAGGAGATTAGAAGAATACGTCCTCTCGCCTCGCAGTCTAATTTTTGGTCAACGTGGTAAAATTCAATGCGGCGACGACACGATCCCCGCTCTGGACAATGGACGGCTACTTAGCCACGCCCCCGCACATCACGCCATGCAGCCGATTGCAAAAAATGCATTTAGGGATCCGCGCACCTACATTTTATTTATTAGTATTAAGTATTTTATTCTTTTATTTATTAGTATTATTTTATATTAGTTAAATATATGAACCGTATGTATGACGCAATTTAGTTAATTAATTAGTATTTATGTTTAATTTGTAAATATAGTGTAATGTTTTTTTTTTTTAAATGTATTTTTTTTTTTAATAAACCTTTTTAATTATTTTTTTGTTTTAATTATTTTCCTGATTTGTTAAAAAAAATGTTATTTATTGTAAATTTAAATTTATTTAGAGTAAACATGTACGTATAACGTTACATTACCCCCTCGCGTCACCAAGGATTTTATTCCTTTTTAATAAAATCCGCACTCAAGCAATAAAGTAATTATTTGTATTAACACTTTCATTCATATATTTCATACTTCACGCAAACATAAAAGTAACAATAGACTATTTTAAAGAATATTGACACACACTAACAATAAGAGAGGTTCCTGTTGTATTATGAACTGGTAACCCGTACAAATGAAATGCTGATTAAATGATATTAAATTACGCGAAATTACCCCAAAAGACAACGTTACAGTACAGTCCACTCCAAATAACTTAATAAAAAATGTAAATTATTTATTATATACATATTATAAAAAAAATATTATTTGTTTAAACCAGTTAATTTTAAATCTTTAATGTGCCATGTACCTACGTTTTTACCTGACATATCTTCCAAGACGTAAACTAAAGGTGATTTTTTCGCAGTGATCCGGCATTTAATAAACTTTGGTGCCAGTTTTTTGCTGAAATATTTGTCTTTATCGCTTAGAACAAACGCGCGTTTCATCACTACGTCTCCTACCTGAAACTCGGCTGGTTTACGGCGTAGATTATAATGTGCGGTATTTTTTTCATGCGCATGCCATAACTTTGCCTGTACGTCATCAAATATGGTGGATAGACAACCTAGATTTTCTGCGTAAATATCCCGTGGTAGGAAGAGGATCTCTTCACCTAACTCTGCATCTGTGTAGTGAGTGCCACAGACAACAAGTTCTCGGCCATAAACTAAAAACGATGGCGTGAAACCAGTAGCCTCATTCACAGAGTTATTGATGGCAAACTGTACTTTTGGAATATAGATGTCCCAAGTTCTGTGGTCATTGTTAACAAAAGTGGAAATGCAAGTGATAATTGTCCTGTTGTATCTCTCTACGGTATTTACTTGTGGCGTATACTTAGGTGTAAAAAATATATTTGGGACGTTATACTTTTTGAAAAATGTAGCTGTGTCACGGCTAATAAATTGAGATCCGTTATCTAAAAATATTGTTTGTGGAACTCCATGTACCAAGAAAACTAAGTCCTCCAAAATTTTAATAATTATAGCAGAAGTTGCTTTTTTAATTGGATAAATTAGGCAAAATTTAGAAAAACAGCAAGTGATAACTAGGATGTAGCTATTTTGCTTACGAGTAGTGGGCAAGGGGCCCATGAGATCTATTGAGATCATCTGCCAAGGACGTGAGCACTGCTTAGGACGACCCATAACACCTAATGTTTGATGGTTAGACGTCTTGTACTCGAGACACTTTTGACAAGAACCAACAAACCTGACGACATCCTTGTGCATGCCTGGCCAAAAGTACCGAAGCATAAGACGATGGTGAGTTTTAAAAATGCCTAAGTGTGCGGCTGTTGGGTCTGCATGGTTTTCGATGAGAACCTGTTCACGCAATTCTGCTGGGACTACAATTTTCCACGAAAATTCATTATTTAAATCGTATTTACCTTTTGAAAGCCTATATAAAAGTTTGTCTTTAATTAAATAATTTGGAAAATTTTGTGGTTTAGTAAGGCAACCGTTGAAAATAGTTTTATACCATTCGTCTTTAGTGTCCGATATATCAGAAGAGCAAATGGCACTAACTGGAATGGCCCGGGAAAGAGCATCGGGTATGACGTTGTCAACTCCACGTCGGTGCTTAATTTCAAAATCGAAAGAGGACAAACGTACTCCCCATCGAGCTAATCGACCGGTTGGGTTATTAAGAGAAAGGAACCATTTTAAGGCACTGTGATCTGTATAGACAGTGAAGGTTTTTCCGTTCTCCAAATAACATCGCCAATGTTCTAACGCAGTGATCACGGCTAAAGTTTCACGCTCCGTGATACTGTAATTTCGCTCAGAAGAGGTCAAGGATCGACTCATGTAGGCAATGGGATGTTCCTTTCCGTTCTTGGTCTGGGTGAGCATAGCGCCAACACCGTAGTTGCTCGCGTCGGTGTGAACCTCGAATGCTTGGCTATAATCAGGACAAGCCAGAACAGGAGCAGACACTAAGCACTCCTTAAGTTTCTGAAAGGAAACATCAGCCTCCGTAGTCCACTTGAACGGGGGTGTACCCTTTTTCAAGGAAGTCAACCTGTTTAATGGGCCGGCAATTGTACTGAAATTGGGGACAAAGCGACGATACCAAGTAGCTGTCCCGAGAAAGCGTTTGAGATCTTTTCGACAGGTAGGTGTCGTATAGTTTAAGATGGCTTCCACCTTCTCGGGATCGGTACGTAGTCCACAACCGTCAACGACATAGCCAAGGTACCTGAGTTGACTTCGGAAAAATTTACACTTTTCCAAGTTTACCGTGAGGTTAGCTTGTTTAAGTTTATCCAGCACCTTAAGCAACAGAGTCACGTGATTTTGGTAATCGCTACTGATAATTATAATGTCATCAAGGTACGCGAAAACATTGGGACCAAATTCGCCGAACAAGAGGTCTACCAGACGCTGTTGGGTAGCTGGTGCATTGGTCAAACCAAATGCAGTCCTTTTAAATTGGAGTGTTCCTCTACCTGGGACATAAAATGCGGTCTTATCGCGGTCTTCAGGCGGGATCTCAATTTGCCAAAACGATTTAGACAAATCTATGCTGCTTAAATAACGGGCATCCCGGAGATTGTCCAAAATTTCGGAGATGTACGGTAAATTGTATGCGTCGCGTTTCGTCACTGAGTTCAGCTTCCGACTGTCAAGGCAAAACCGTGGCTGACCATTTTTCTTCGTCACTAATAAGGTTGGCGAAGACCAAGCACTTTCGCACGGCTCAACCACGTCAAGAGACAACATCTCATCTACCTGCTCAACCAAAATACGCTGTTTTTCCGGCGACATGCGGTAATACCTCTGCCGTATTGGTTGGGCGTCTCCAGTATTGATGCGATGAGTAATCAGGCTCGTTTTGCCAAGACCTTTACGCTCAAACGAAATGTCCTTATATTGGTCAATGATGTTGTCCGCAATAAGTTTTTCGGATTCGCTGAGGTTTTCGTAACCATGTATGATGGTTTCAGTGGGCAAACTTATGTCAGTATTAGGTGCAGCGAGAGAAATGCTACCTAAATATTTAGGACAAATTTTGAACTTTTGCCAAAAGTCAACGCCTAATATAAGAGACGTTTCGATCTCTGGGACGACAACAGATTCAATCAAGTGAAATTGATTTTCAAAATGTACTGGAATGTTCATATAACCTAAACTTTTTAGAGACTGACCGCCAGCTGCGGTTACAAAAATAAATCGGTCAGTAAGCAATTTATAGCCATGGGTTTGTAATAAGAGATGTGAATTATTACCCAAAATAGTGACTGCTGAACCCGAGTCAAGTAGTCCAGTGAAAGGATTATTATTTATGTTCACTGTAACATAGGGCCTAACGTCATCGATTGGTTTACTAAGAATTGTGGCAGTTCTATATGACTTAAAGAAAACACTTATAGTTCGAAGCCAATTTTGCCAATCGTCTTTATCAAAATGACTTTTCGACGAACTTCCACAATTCTGCTCCACTAGTTTTTTGAAACGGTAGGGTTAGTTTTGTTGCAATCTGGACATTGGGGGGTCTTAACATCCTTGCGGCCGCACTTAAAACAGTAAATCACATCCTTATTTTCGGTGCACTGTCTCAAATTGTGGGTGTTTACACGACACCTAGGACAAAAACGAGCTTTAGGAGCTTCAATGGCATGCACATATTTTTCATTTAAATTTGTTTTATTTGGGTAGTTATTAGTATATTCTTTATTTTGATTGTAATTTGTATTATTATGTTTACTGAATTTAGAATAAGTATTAGGTTGGTTAAAATTTTGTTTATTTGTGTTATTTTTATAATGAAATTTGTTTTTGCTATTATTTAAATTGTAAGCAAATTCTGGAGCAAGAGTTTCGGTAGTTGCTCCAATTGGTTCACGAAAATTGGCAAGACGGGCATGAATATTTTCGTAGTTACGACAAATGGATCGTAGGGAATCGAGCGTCCTAATTTCGCCAGCTGATGCTAAGGTGCTTGCATAGCAAGGTCTAATGTTGTGGAGAATTATTTCCAATTTATCGTCTTCTGATATAGGTTTCGACAAGCGCGAAAACAATCCAAACATTATTGAAAGGTAAATTGTAATATTTTCAGAATCACCTTGCGTTCTAGAACGAATTTCTGAAAGCAGTCTGTAGTCAAAGTCAGACTGAGTGAAATCCTTTTGTAATAAGACAATCAGTTCGCTCCAAGAGGACACTCGATCCTTCACGCTCCTAAACCAATGCAAAGCATCACCCGTGAAGATCTCTGTGGCGTAGGATAATGCTTTAGGTCCTGAAATATTTCTTGCGTCACAATATTCATTAATACGTTGAACGAAGGCTCGAACACAAGTCTTTCCATCGTATCTCAGCTTTCCCAAATCGGCTGATCCCCCGCGGTCACATGTCACAGAGATGTTGACGGGCAACGCAGAAGTTAAAGACTCACTAGTGCAGGGAGGATTCAAGTTATCCGTAACTTTATCTTTACGAGAATCTAATATTTCGGACAAGTTCCTAAATTCTGCAACATAGATATCGTACTGCTTTTTAACCGTATCATTGCTAATTATTCGGTTGATGCGATGGTACAAGTGGTTGACTAGATTCTGAGTGCGCAAGAAAGAATTACGATCTAATTCTGATTCTAAATTTGATTTAATTTTGGCAAGCGTTTCACCTACGCCCTTTAAGTCTTCCGCAGCCTCGTAAGGACTTTCTATAATGTCCTCGGAAACAAACAAAGGTCCGAGTTTAGCAATTTGTTTGCGTAAGTCCTGTACTGTAAGAGCCGGGGATGTGCCTCTAATAAAAACCTCATATTCAAGTTCCGACTTTTGCAACGATAAAAATTTAACGGGAAAAGCCATTTCAAAAAAATAAAAATAAAAAAAAATTGTACGGAACCCCAAAAATTTTTTTAAAAAAAATTAATATAATCAAATGTGTAAGTGGTGATCTAGTGTTCTAAATTACTACTTTTATATAGAATAACTCCGTCTGTTACAAAATAGCAAGCTAAAAAGTAATAAAGCACAGCAGAAGTTATATAAAGAAGCAAACTACATGAGCTGCAAATAAAAATAAAGAACACAAACCAAAAAGAAAAGAAAGAAAAACGTTATACAATAAAGCACACAACACACAACTACCTACTTACTACGGAAGCAAATAACCAGTCCATAAATTACCAAGTTGAGGCGCCAGTGTCGCGTGGGGTATATAGATGATTAAAGACCCAGCGTGCACAATATAAATATTTATTGGTTTACCCACAGAACAGATAGATACTCGGGTAGTGGGTTCGAATCCCGACTGGTTATTCACTTCCGCGGTTCCGTACTTCCCTGCAGGAGGGCCGGCCGAAGTTGATGATGGCCTGGCGGTGTAGTGGACAGCGGTAGGGAGGCTGGTAGCCAAGAAGTAATGGTTGGGCTGGACGCGTCCCGTCTTATCCCGGACTTCCTTATCCCGAACCTTGTTATTCCGAACTTCGTTATCCCGTACTTTGTTATCCCGGACTTTGTTATCCCCAAACTTGTTATTCCGAACTTCGTTATCCCGTACTTTGTTATCCCGGACTTTGTTATCCCCAAACTTGTTATTCCGAACTTCGTTCCCTGAAATCACGTTCCAGTAAGAAATTGTTATTTCGGTCTTCCAAAGCCGTCGATTGCGATCCTCAAATTGCCAACCCAAGCCAAGCCAAAGCAAAGAAGACGGGTATATTTCAGTAGGAGGTGAAGTGGCTACTAATTAAGATCGCAATCAGACGGATTACAAGAACTACGTAAGTAGGTATGCAGAAAAAACTGTATGTAGGTAGATTAATTTACTCGATTCAATTATTAATTACACAATCAAAAAAACAGAACGAAATGCTAGTAATACTTGTTAAAGTATACTTTAATCTACTAATTAATTTATATTTAATCAATATTCTGAACAAAAAAACTAAAACGGCTAAAGAAATGCGTAGGCACAAATAGCATAGTTTGCAATGAAGGTACACTAGACAATATACAATGAAATGAATGAAATGGAAAGCATTCAGTACGTTATATTATAATTAAATAGACATAATTTATAATTGCAACTATGCGACTACGGTTCACAAAATAACACTTAAAATCACCACTTACCTAATTAGGGAAATATCTAATCCTAAATCACGTAGGATTTATTATTGGCACAACACAATAGTACCTATATTATCATGTAGTTCGTATTCATATAGTCAAGACGTGACTAACGTATGAAATTATAATGAATTTAATAATTGAGGAGATTAGAAGAATACGTCCTCTCGCCTCGCAGTCTAATTTTTGGTCAACGTGGTAAAATTCAATGCGGCGACGACACGATCCCCGCTCTGGACAATGGACGGCTACTTAGCCACGCCCCCGCACATCACGCCATGCAGCCGATTGCAAAAAATGCATTTAGGGATCCGCGCACCTACATTTTATTTATTAGTATTAAGTATTTTATTCTTTTATTTATTAGTATTATTTTATATTAGTTAAATATATGAACCGTATGTATGACGCAATTTAGTTAATTAATTAGTATTTATGTTTAATTTGTAATAGTGTAATGTTTTTTTTTTTTAAATGTATTTTTTTTTTTAATAAACCTTTTTAATTATTTTTTTGTTTTAATTATTTTCCTGATTTGTTAAAAAAAATGTTATTTATTGTAAATTTAAATTTATTTAGAGTAAACATGTACGTATAACGTTACAGCATATAAAATAATTATTATGATCCACTGTTGTGGTTGAAGTTGAACAAAAGTGTCCTAGGATCCACCATCGAGCCAGTTGATCCAAGTGGAAGAGGGGGAATCAAAAAGTCGAAATATACCATCTGCTAGTAGTAATTTTGTACTCAAGATCTTTTGATTGCGACATCTTAGTCCAACAATGACCAATTGTTTTAATGTCTGTTATGGTTTCATTAGTTCGTTGAACTCTTAAACAATTACATCATTTATTGAGCTAATCCTGTATTAAGGCAAGTCACACAAAATCTTGAATGAGTAAAAACAAACTGGAAGCGATGCGTAATGGACAGAGATGTCACATTTGGAAGTCCCTTCATTTATAGACGTCAAAAGAAACATGGCGGGTCCTGTCTGCCATATATAAAGTAAGCTGACTGCCAATAAAATATCTACCTATGTACAGTCAGTCTACAGAAGTAGCTTAATCACTTTAGTACCATTTTAATTCATCATCTCAGCCACAAGAAGTCCACTGCTGTACATGGGTCTCCCCAAACGTTTTCAGCGCGACCGGTTCGCAGCGGCCTGCATCCAGGGACTTCCTGGGACTTTCCTTAGGTCGTCTGACCACCGCTTTCCGGTACGCGGTCGCGATTCCAGAATCTACTTGCCCCACCGGCCATCGGTTCTGCGCTATGTGCCCTGGCCACTGCCACTTCAGCTTGCTGATCTGTTGGGCTATGTGGTTATTTTAGCTTTGCTTCGGATCTTCTCACTCCTGAATCGATCTCGTAGAGAAACACCGAGCATAACTCCTTCCATGACTCAATTGCTTTTGCGAATATAGACTGCTTTGTTGTTTGAATCTTTGTATTACATAGTACTTAAAACGTTAAGCTACTTTGGATGTAAACTAACGCTGTTTGTATGTTTGCTACGTAAAAAATTCTCACCAGAGGCCTCATTGTAGTACACGGAGATCCTCTCTAGCTGCAGGTCGCTGGTGCCGCGGTACACGCCCGCGGGGTCGATGCCGTGCTCCTCCGAGATGATCTCCCAGAACTGAAACAAAATTAATAAATATTAGTAAATTTTTTTTATCCCAAGTGGCAAACAAGCATATGGCCCGCCTGTTGGTAAGCAGTTACCTTTTTATAAAGGACTGATCAGTTTTGGGTATTAAACCCTCTGCTGTGACACCGGACAGTTGCGGGAGGTAGGGCTGTCTCAGCCAACCACCGGGCTGTCTTTTATACCCCAAAAAATATACCTCGATGCCCCAACATGGACATAGGGTTGTATGTAAGTTTGTAACCTTAATGACATGTGTGGTCATTATTAACTTTATTTACAAAAAGGCGACCTCTTTTAATATATTTCTGTCAAAGTACTACGACCATTGTCCAAAATCATTCTAATGCATATTTAAATAGTCTTCCACACGCGACGGGTCAAACAAATTGGTACACATTAAGTATTGATGCCTAATTTGTGTCCTAGTTTTGAAAAAAAAAATGATTTGTCTATGAAAAACTTAGTAGTTATAGCAAAGCAAACTGGACTATAATAAGTCCGTTAAAATTTTTCCTCTGACAGATTTAAAAACAGATTTCAAACACCCAAATGAGAGCGGTCCGTGCATGCCATCAATAGATAAATTCTCGAGTCCGTTTATGTCGGCTCACACATTCCTGCCATAGAAATTATTCCCGTGAAATTTATTTTGGGTGTTTTAAACCATCCGTCAGAGATAAAATAACGTTTAAATACGGGGTACCTATTTAAACCTAAATAACTAAAATTAAAATGGTTAATTTTGTTTTTCAAATATTACATATGGGCCCGATTTTGACACCAACTATGGTCAGCGTCAACTTGAGCTCGTGATTAAAAATATGTTTCGATGTTGTTCTATTTCATCACTATGAAATTTGACGTTATGATTGTGACATCCTATCCTATAAAAGTTACAACTTTTAAAATATAATTGATGATTAAACGAACTTACCTGTACGTGAAGTTCTATTATAATTATACTAGCTGGTCAATTCTCATAATTAATTTCTTACTTACAGTATTATTCGTATTTACTCGGCTTAATCACACGACTTGTTCAAAGATAATCGAAAAAACATCACTATTACACAGGCGCCACGTTACACCACATCCCTAGAAACGTCATTTTGTTTAAAGTACTCCTGACTCCGTAGACAGAGAATACTATTGTCTACGCCCGACTCGGACAATGTGGGCTAAATACAGATTTGTGTATCCCATACACTTACGGGAGGGGTACTTGGGAGGGACCTAATTATGAGAATTGACCAGCTAGTATAATTATGATAGAACTTCACGTACAGGTAAGTTCGTTTAATCATCAATTATACAGCGCTGGTCAATTCTCATAATTAATTTCTTACTTACAGTAGATGTTTAGAGCATCTGGATTTTTGCCCATTTTGTCCTTAATATTATAACCAGAACACCAAATACCTATATGGTCAGCACACCAGTTCTGAAGATGATTCTGTAGTAAACAGAAAATATAATATTATCTTTGTATTTTTGCCTATCCCAGAAAGGGTTGTCATAAAAATACAAACTCCAAATAGTTTTGAATAAATGTCCATTTCGGTCACAGTTTCAGAAAAAACATTTGACTAATATTGATTCGGTGATAATAGTGAATTATTTAGTTTCTCAGTAAGTGAACATATTGTCATTTAAGTTCTCATGAGAAATAAATTTCTTAAACCATACTAATATTGATGATTAGATAGGTAAAATCTATAGTGTTGACCTACCGATATTACAGACACATTATAGATCTCGATTAAACAACATGCAAACACAATGTAAAATATATCTAATCGCTATACTTAAGTCATACCCATAACTTATCTCTTAGAAAAGTGGACAAGATTTGATAAGAATTAACACACAAGATGTGAGAGTTAATAGTGAATTTAAGGTAAAAGGACAAGTTATCGCAAAGTACTACAGATTTTTACCGTAGGTACAGAAAATCTCTTGCTTAGGTATTTATCTTTAAATATTATTTTAACCTATTTGTTTTAAATTTAAAAAACCAATCAGTGCAACTGGATGATTTTCAATTCTGCATAACATGTCACTACACTCCACCCCCCCCCCCCCCCAATGTTTAAAGCAATTCAATGCAGGATTCGAAAGTCTAGTTTTAGTTATATGAAATGGAAATTTCAATAACCATTGTCCTTCCTTTTCTGGACAGGTTCAGTAATTTCTTACTGTAATATTGAATCAAAAAACATGAATTATAAAAGTACAAACTTAAAAAAGCACTATTTTCTGTTATACTGTCCATTATTTTTTATTTTTTTTAAAACCAACTGTTAAACTTGCAACAAGCTTTAATGACATTATCTCATACCATCAGCAACATAAGGGTTGAAGTGCTTTGTTGGGTGACAACGCTTATACATGATAAGATCTCATACCATACTAAGGTATTGCTGTTAATATAATTGAGTCAAATACTGGAAAGTCATTTGTTTACTTAAACCACTAAATACCATAAGTTAAATAATTTATCGTTTGAATAAACGATTTTTTGTAGTTTTAAGAAAATTGAAATTCAATTTCATTTGTTTTGCGATCTGTACATAGCTCATGATAGCTTAGTTCTGAAACATAAATTCAAAGTACATACATAAATATTATGCAATCTGAAAACATCAGAATTGAGCAATTTTAATATTGTTCAATCATTAAAAGTTTTATAGACTTAAGACTTTGGTCAGGATAATTCCAATCATGAATACATCATATTATTATTATTATTAACTATAGTTTTAATGTTAATTACATTCTATTTTTGTTTATTCACAGTACCTACATAATTACTGGATAAACCATGTTGACATAGAGAATATGATAGTTTTAGTATCAACTATGTATAAATTCAACCACTTTTCAATAATAAATATATATATTACATAATAGAATAGGTTTATAATAAGTGTATATATAAAACCACAGCAAATGCTATGTAAATTATTACACAAAAGGTTTTAACACCCGTATCCATCAACCTGTCTTGAATATACACTGACGCTCATCATCAGAAAATGATCAAAGTACACATAGGTCACCCTATGTTACAAAAGATTCATAGTAATTGTAACTACTTATAGGAATTTTACATATGTAAAATCTTTCATAAAAAAAAAGGTCATATTTTTTACTTAAACAAGGGCAACAATCAATTGCCACTTCCATAACAGAATTACTTGCATAGTATGTGTTTTCTCACACAATATAAAAGGTAAATTATTCTACAGAAAAAAACCACTTTATGACAAGATGTCATAACTAAATGTATTTTTCTACCAAGTAGGAAATAATTCATACAAACTTGTTTGAAACTGTATCTTGCCGGTTTGGTTAAGTACCCAATAAAAAGGACAGATTCATTGTAATTTCATTGCCGACTTTCTGGTTGTGCTGTACAAACGTACGTTACGCTTTTGGCGTAGGTACTAGGTAGTCTTTCAGGCTAAGACCGCTAACTTCAAGAAGCGTATGTAAAACAATTAAGTATACTGGTAGCCAACACAGCTGGCTCGCGTAGTCATAAAAAACGAAGTTCGAAACTCGCTCATCATACTTATTAGGTACTCAGTGCACAACGACAATCGGCCCTCCATTGTTTTATAAACTGAGCCCTTTTTTCTGCATAATTACACAACAATGCGATATATTTACTGTGTATTTACACATTATGGCTCCTATAAACTTTGTTTACACTGAAAGAAAGGATTAATAATTTTATTTAATTTATTCAAAAAACTAAAATCTTTCACTGTCACTAATGTCACTGTCAATTTCGTGACGTTTTGTTTCGACTTCTTCTTTGGCAACAACTGTCTGATTACAATACAGTTTTTGGCTTACTAATACTGCTGTCAAATAAAATAAAAAAATAAAATCTTTAGTATTGCCAGTACTAAATTATTAAATTGCTAAAAAGCCATTGAAAAATATGAAGTCTCGTCTCGATCGACTGATCGAAGTCTTGTCTTGTTCAAACAAGCTGATATTCGCAAAAGAAAAATACCTTGTAGGTATATAATGCGTAAGACGGGAGTTTTAGATATTGCCAAAGAGAGCTTTAGTTGGCATTTTTCCCGTTGTGAAAAAAGAATAATCGTTTTATGATTTCATAATTCTGAAAAAAGAAAAAACGTTATGTTTTAGCAGTAAGAGTAAATTATTTCAGGCACAATTTTCATAATTAATGCATAAAAGACAGAACAGTAGGTAACTGTCTCAAAAACCCTCCACTAAAGGCATGTAAAAACATAATAATATATTTTTATGTATATTTTTAAAATAAATCTCCAACTATAACCATCACTTTCCTTGGTTAATATATGCCATTGTGTTTAATGCATTATGGTCTGGAATAAATTAATATTATTGTTTTTAACAATTTTGGCAGAGATGGTTCTTTTAAGAAACCATTCACATAACCAGGTAAACATTGTTCACCATTGTCATTAATGCATTGCTAGAAAAATAATTTAATTTTGTGAAAGAAATGGTTCCTTCGGTTGAAGGGAAACCCGTATCCCTGCAGTGGGATGATTATGGGTTGATATATGATGTATGGTCTCATAAGGACAACTCGTATTCTGGAAATCAATCCATTATTTTCTGAAATAAATTATATTAATTCTGAAACTATATTCTTCACAAAATCATATGACCAAGGCCAACTTTGTTTTCCATTGCTTGCTTGGAAAAAGGATTTTCACGAAGGTAATGGTCCGAGAAAAGAAAATATAACCAACCATCGCTAAACATTATTGTTAATAAATGCTAATATAATATTTGTGTCAGGAAAGAGGCATTCAGCACAAACAAAACCACACGGAGCCAAGTGCCTCCTGTCTGTGGATGGCTGCAATTTTTGGATAATAAATCCAGATAAAAAACCGGGAAGAAATAGCCCCAATTGTGCTATTCGCAATCCCTAAATCCAAGATTTTTATGAACAGGAAACATGATCTGACCCCAATGTGTCAGACGCTAATGTCCCAAAATCCATGATAAATAAGAACGGAACTAGTCCCACAAACTAGACACATCCTTTATATCTAGGATATAATTCGGAAAGAAATGATCCCGCAAATCATTCGCAGTTCCTTAATCTCGGATAATAATATAATGGTTGGCATAATAAAAAATCCTCATGGCAGGTACACAAATTAATAAATAATTTCTTCTTTTCCAACTTTAAATTTGTGCCAAATACCTCTTATAAATTTTGTAAACTGTAAAGCAGCTGTAAAGATAGTCACTGCAAGAAATCCCATGTGTTACATAAAGGAGCGGCCAGTCTTTGTTTTTCTGTATTTAAAATATTTATATATGGAAAGGGTCTTCCAAACTATATTGGTTACTTATATGTATTCTTGTTGATCCAGCAACGGCCATTTACCAAGGTTAAATAAAATAACTTCCAAATGTGTTAGTACTTAACACAATAATTGTGAAGTATATTATTAATGTATTCTTATTATTCATCTAGCTAGACCAAATTGTTTTTGGTCAAACATCAAACAATTGTTTAGCTGAATGTGGTTTACATACTAAGATCACTGATATTTGAAATGAATGTATTCCATTTAATGCATGGAACGGTCGGTACCACTGAGCCACACACAATGCCTTGATTTGACATTATTAAATTTATAATAATATTATGCAAATGAATTTGCAATGCATCACATCTTGGAAAAAGGATAACGATCTTTACTTTTTCTAAAGGCAACAATCCCATAGAAAAATTTGTTCATCACAAATTTATAGGAACATTACGACAAATTATAAAAAAAATTAATTGCAAAATGAAAGGAGCGGCCATTTTTTTTCTTACCAGGTCGCCTGCCGAATTGTTTGGAAATCTAAATTATTAAGAGATTTTATTATTTTTACTCTTTTTGAGAGTTCAACTTTAAAACAACTCACCATTTTGCTTTGAAATTATATAGATATTGGATTTATATCAACCTAAGGTAACCATCCTCGTAGCGGCGACGACAGCGCGTGAGTCTTGTTTTCGTCGAATTCCTCCATTACTCGATTTTTACACATTTTCTTTTTCTTCCACTTATATAAAGACTTAATAATGTCTTAATAATAGAAAAAACTAATAAAATTGAATAAAATATATTATTGCGTGTATTGCCGAATACACACGAAAAAAAGAATGACGTTTCTAGGGATGTGGTGTAACGTGGCGCCTGTGTAATAGTGATGTTTTTTCGATTATCTTTGAACAAGTCGTGTGATTAAGCCGAGTAAATACGAATAATACTGTAAGTAAGAAATTAATTATGAGAATTGACCAGCGCTGTATAATAAAAATAAAATGATCTAACTAGTCCATTTCATACATGCTCCACCCCAAATTAAATTATCCATCTAAAAACTAGTTAAGTAATATTTTAAAAAAAGATGTCTGACACGTTCTTAGAACTCCCGCCACATTTTAAGCCGTGATTCGGCTTTAGTAAATATTTATAATGAATATATTTTTCCTCTTCAACTTGTTAAGATAAAGTAATCATATGACGATATGACGTAACATTCTGGGAGTTCAGTTTATAATTTTGAACGTGTCTCGACTTGTTTCGTGTTTATCCACATTATTCCACACACAATACAATGGGATGATTCATTCTTTACAAAATAAAATCACAAAACTTTTTATTCAGCTCTATCGAATCTTTTCTTTTCAACCCTCGAAATAGAAAGAGTGGTGGGATTTTTGCGCCAACTTGATAGCGACGACAACTCGTGATTAAAAATTGAATTTCTGTATTTCAAAGTTTGATTCATAGCATGGTATAGATGGATAGTGTAAAACAAACATTGGTTAAAGTACATAGTATGTTTTTACAGTGTGAAAGATTTTCTATCTGAGCGAAAAACATGACGAATGACGATGTTTTAATTTTATTTTTATTTTACTTTTTTGAGAATCAGAATTATTTTTATTTGAATTTATGAATTATTATTAAATTAGTGAAATGTTAGTCTATTGTATTTTTATTGCTATTAAATACTACATATATAATGTGAATTTTTGCACGTCTGCGCGCAGACTGGATACGAACTGTAATTTTAATTTAAGACCTTGTGTAACAAATGTATTCTTGCAAATAAAATATTTGATTTGATTTGATTAGTAATTGAAATTTATGATCAGGAATTATTGAAAGTGCATTATCGTGGTGATTTAAAAATCCGCCTTTTCTGATGACATTTTTCTGAAGTTTTGCCATTATGTTTCTTGTTCTTTTACTGTATAAAAAAAAAGTCCTTCGCGGATTTTTCTGACTTACGCATACGCACCGCACACCACATTTTTTAAAAGAATACTTAGATCATTTTACACAAGACGTTAATATCTTTTCATATGATTCCTGTCATGGAGACACCCTCTCTGTAAATTAAAAATGTAAGGACAGGTCATTAACTTTATTGATTGTTGTCCATCGCCCACCTAGTTTCCGGAAAGCGTGTCCTACCTTTACCCATTTCTTGGTATTATGTTACAAGCGAACTTTACTGGCGAAGAGACATTCTATATTTTATTAGTGAGGTTAAACTCCCTCGTAATCCTTTGTTAGTTTATTAGAGTATTTATTTATACATAATTTTACTAAACATTAATTATCTAAAAAAAACTTCTTTTAATAACGCTGCCTATTTCTTTCTAAACTATGTTACCCTAGTTCCATAGTAAACATTGTTTTTAGCAATAAGACCATGTTGCTAATTACATGTATAGATCCATATAAGAATTCCATGGCTAAAGCTTTAGTAATAACACAAGCAAGGGTACAAAAATCGCAATTCCTCCGAATATTGAGTTATGTTTAATTCTTTTTGAATTAAGGCCAGTGGCTTCACACGGAGCCCCTATAAAGGGACCAATCATTTTCAATCTAAGATTATTGTTGGATCTATTGACTAATCTTACCAATTGATTGTTGAATGAGAGAACCAGTGTATCGATTTAGGGCTTGAACGTGGCGTTCCAGCCATAGGTATCTTGTTTTTATTTACATTTAGTTATTACTAGACCTAAAACTCTATTGTCAGAGTTAATTTCTGCATTTTTTCTCGCCAATTGTTTTCTTGACGTGCTTTTGACTAAATGCGCGTTTTACTCGCGCATTGTCGTTCCTGGGAAACCCCTCGATCCCTTGTTGGAGCACTCCATATTCAACTTGGCATATTGTATTGCGTCACTGTTAAATCTTAAACATATGACAGCAAAAAAGTGCCTGTGAAGGTGTAATTTCTGAAATAAACGATTTTGTTTCATTTCATTTCAGTAGTTAGAATTTAAGTGTACCTACTACGAGTTACAGACTTGCGGATAAAAACTCTAACATAATTCTCACACCACAAAAACTAATCAATGTCAGTCTCTGACCACTGACCGCGGACGGTGTCTCGTCTCGCTAATCTATAAAGTGAAAGTCTCGAGACTGGGAAGTCTCCATTTCTTTAAATTAAAGAACTAGCACACGACCACGATTTTCAAGGGTTTTCACTAAATTACCACGATTTTAATAGTTTTTATGATATAAGAAAAATTGAGAGTTATTTAACACTAGCTGCTGCCCGCGTTTCATTTTATGCACAGCATTCGCGCCGTGTGTCAGATTTTTATACAAATCCCACGGGAATCGCTAACTTTTCGGGATAAAAAGTACCCTATGTGTTATTCCAAGATATCAGCTACCTACATACCAAATATCATAAAAATTGGTCCAGCCATTTGAGCGTGAAGGGGTAACAAACTTTCGTCTTTATAATATTAGTAGGATTAGAATTACGTATGTAATGGGCTAACTCGACAACAACATTATAAAATCAATGAAAGGCCGTAACTGGGTTTCTTTCGCCATTTCTTTTTCCAGTGGTCATTTTGCTTTGTTTCCGAAATGGTGGTAGTTTATAGAGTAGCTTATTTATTATAATATTTAACACAGAAGGACAATATGTTGTAAATGTCGTGTCTAAGTGCCCCCGAGGGCTTACAGTATAAAGTATTTTTGATTTGATTTGAATGTAGTTTTATTATGAAGAAAGAAATTAGAGTGAATCCCTTCACGCAATATTCAGAACACTTGAATCATATTTACGGACCTGCTCACCTGTTTAATTGGCCGACTGTAAGTACAGTCAAGATCACGTCGACCTTTACATATCGTACTTTGTACCATTCTTAAGTTCTATGTCGTAAGAGCCAAAATTGAACTGCAAGTGTAGAGCTCGACGTGCTCCTGACTGTACAATGAGATATTCCGAGCGTTCGATAGACACAAATAATTGCTAATCTGTTAAAAGTTATTCCTTCAAATCAATATAAGAAATGATGCTAATTAAATCAATTATTTTTAAATAGCAAACAAATTGACTTCCCTTTGATAAATGCCCTGATGTAGGACTCTCATTTGTAGAGATAACGTGTAATTAACTTTGTGTCCAATTAGGTTCCCATTATATGACGTAATGAGTGCTTCTGTTTTTTTTTTTATATTAGCCCAACCATGCAGACCATACAGCCATACATTCAGTACAAATCATTTCATTTCATAGACAGTCATTCAAGACAAATCATTTTCACCAGTTCAGAAGGCACAGCGCCACCTAGTCCCACAGTAAGCTAAACTTACCCTGCTTGTGTTATGGACAGACAACGGATATATTTTTGTAAATGGTACTTATAATTCATAGGAAACACACAGACTAACATAAATGCCATCACTTAAGTCTTTCTTTTCGTTTTCATTATGTGTCGTTCTTTTGTAAATGATGTACAATGTACACTGATAACTGTGGCATAAAAATGCGCAAACCGTGTAATTGCTCTGGATAACTGTACTTTTGCTAAAAAACGACCACTTTTTTAAAATTTGCAAATGTAAATAAATTAGGTGGTTTATTACATTTTTTTTTGTCATTTTGTTTATCAAAATTGCCGACGTGCGAAATAAGGTTAACTTTACACCTTTAGCCGCAATTTTTTTTATTAATTTTTTATTTCCTTTTAATTAAATATTAGAGGTATATTTTTATAAATGTACAATATTTTTTAAATGACGAAATTCCGTAACTGGTTTTCGCCCTTTTTTCGCCATTTCTTTTACCAGTGGTCATTTTGTTTTTGTGTCCGATTGGTAGTAGCTTATAGAGTAAATTAAATTATGTACACAAATCATTTATTATTGTACGTACTCCACTCTAACTAGAGAAAGTGCATGTAAAGACCTACACTCCGAATAAACGTTTTTAATCTTTTGAATCCTCAACTGAAAAACGTCCAGACAGACGATTTCCGAACCAAAAATACAAACATAATTTATCATGTTCTTTTTGTATAAAACCAACGCCATCCTGGAGACAGCTCTCCGCTGCAATTTGAAAATAGAACTTAAACTTTTTCTTGTTGCATCTCCCGGTGGCCGTTGACATGCGACTGCATCTTATTTTCGGCCAGTCCGGGAGTGTTGCCATATCGGGTAGCATGTAAATGTAACCCGACTCTTTGGTGGAATTTATACATAAAAAGTAAACAAACAACACTCTTTGGACGCTTATGAGACGACAATGAATACAAAATGTAACTGAGACAGTTGGTTCTTTGTATGCGGTCTCTGCTAATTTGTTCTTTTTTGAATCCCTTTTGAGAATTGCTAATATTATAAAGACAAAAGATATGTGTATGTTTGGTACTTCTTCACGCTCAAATGGCTGGGCCAATATTTATGATATTTTACTAAATATCATGTAAGGTAACTGATACCTTGGATTAACACATAGCCCACATAGTTAGGGTAGGTACTTTTTATACCACGAATTTTAAGTACGCGATTCCCGTACGATTTGATCAAAAGTCTGATATAGATGGCGCTGCTGTGCATATATAAATACACGCAAACGAAGTTGCGCGGATTTCACTAGTTGCTAATATTATAAAGACGAAAGTTTCTGTGTATGTTTGTTACTCTTTCACGCAAAAACGGCTGGACACAGGTAGTTTATAATGGACTAGTAAAATACTCGCAACTTCGTTTGCGTATATCTCGCTTTCCCGTGGGAATTTTGAAAAATCCTTTCTTAGTACACCCCTAGACGTCGTAAGGAACCTACATTCCAAATTTGGAATCTCTAGACCCAGCAGTTTGGGCTGTGCGTTGATATATAGTTAAGTCAGTCAGGACTTTGAATTTTATATATATAGATTATCGCATAGGATAGTTATTACCCTGGGGAACAAGAAAAAAAGAACTTCGCGGGTAAAATCGTTTAGCCTTTGAATCGAAAACCTGACAATATTTAAAATTATTTCCAATCAAATTAATGGCACTATTTATTGACATTCCGCGTACGTAATGTTGTGTATGTATGTACCTAGTTTTAAATTTTATGTTGAAAAAGAAAAGAAAAAAACAGTACGATATATATATTTTTAAATGACAAAAAAGGCCGTAACTGGTTTTCTTTCGCCATTTCTTTTTACCAGTGGTCATTTTGCTTTGTTTCCGAAATGGTAGTAGTTTATAGAGTAGATTAATTTATACAAATCATTTATTACTGTATACTCTGACAAGAGAACATGTTTGTGAAAACCTATTCTCTGAATAAAAGTTTTGAATTTGAATCAAAGACATCCTTTATTTGTAAATTTTGTAATACAGTCTAGTGTTTCTTGCTTATAAGCATTGAAATAAGATATGCTGTCAGCATGGATCATTACATATTCGTTCAAAGGAGTGGTTCATTTAATAGGTACTTAAGTGTGAAATATAGAATATGAGAAGCCAGATGTTGTTGATGGATTTGGTAACAAACTTATGACTCATGGTGATCTGGTATAATTTTTACGCCTTGTAAGTACTACATTGTGTTGTATGTAAGCTACACAAAATGTGTAAAAAGAGATAACTTTTTTGAAAACAGAAAATGTATGAACTTAATGTGTTACCTATGTAGTTCATACTACATGATGTTGTATTGTATGTAAGTTAAACAAAATTACAATGTGTTGTCAATATTTAAAAAAAGAGTTAGGTAACTTTTTTGTAAAATTGTAGTTATTCGGCAAATACACTAGCTAGTTCGTAATTAATCTATGTCCAGTTTATTATTTTTATCTATTTTATCTTGTATTCTATAATAAACACTTTAAACAATGTGGAACTATAGATTTATAAATGTGTAATTACATAAACTCATTTTCTCTAAAAGATCTACAGCTATCGTTTTAAAGCAAAAGTTGTTACGTTTTGGCAATAAAATAGCAAAAACTATAACAACAAGATTCGAAAATCAGAAATAAAATACTTTATACTTACTTCATAGACATCCTGGCATGTAAATAAAAATAGTCGCGACCGATGATGAATGAAACCTTACAAAATAATTATTTGAATGTTGGTATGGCTGGCACTAACAATTTCATAATCAATAGTGATGGGACTTAATAAATACTTGAATAAAATTATTGTGATAAAAATAAGCACTTTATTAATTTATCCTTTTTCAATTCGCGTTCATAACCGACCGAGACTTCCGTCCATATTTTTTTTTCTTCTAACGGTAAGTGGCAAAGGAATGTTTACAGTCAGCCACTCGGATAACTTCAACGACGTTTGTTTTTGTTGGATGTTTTAAAAATATGGAATGCTTCCTTTGTTAGTTGCTACGTTCAGAACAGATGTTATTTCAGTTTTAATTGATTTAAAACGCTAAGAATAATGTCATATTTTTCCGGTTACAGGATACGGAATTATGGATAGTTATTTCGTTAACAGTATTATGTTACGGATGAAGTTATTTCGTTAAAAATAAAACACCATTGAGTTGTAAGACTAATTTTACCAATATTACTTCCTTTTCTTTATAACGTGTGAATTGATATGAGTACATATACATTAAATAAATATAATTTGTATTGTTTTAGTTTTATTGTAGATGTTACCGGAAATGTATGATATCCAGATATGTATCTGTTGCAGTCAAAACTCTTAACCAGTCAAAAGTACTATTGACTAGCAAAATCAGTCAAAAGTACTTTTGACCGTATGCTTTAGTCAATAATACTTTTGACTAAAATAACAGTTAAAAGTACTTTTGCCTAATGGAGTTGGTTAAAAGTACTTTTGACTAAGTAATTCCGTCAAAAGTGGTTTTGACTAGTTGTATCAGTCAAAACTCTTAAAAAGTTAAGGTGGTCGATAAAAATAACGACAAACGCATATAAACTTTTATATTAGGTACTCATTATTAGTGGAGAACGTGCTGATATTAAGCCGGGTCCACAGCGTGTTTTGCCCTACAGTCCCTACACAATGAACAAAAACATGTCAACATTCAACAAAATCGACTACACAAAACTTTGTTTCAAACACATTTTTGTTTGCATCAACAATGTTTTTGTTTTCCATGCGCGATGGAAAACACGAACACAAAATACCCCCGCGCGTGTCGAGGGGCAGGGTATTGTCATATCATCCGCCATTTTTGTCGTGATTTTGACAACTCTCGCCTCGCTACACAATACACAAGCTACGCGACCGCGAGCCGCTATGGACAGCGTGTGTAGAGAGAGAAACATGTTTCAAAAACAAAGTTTTCTGTATGTATTTTTGTTGAATGTTTTCAAAAAACTTTCGCTGGGAACCCGGCTTTAGAACAAAAATGAGTGACTACGAAAAGAAAGAACGATTTTTGCAAAGAATTTTAGCGATAGTTTTTAAAACCTGTGAATCATCATCATCACAATCATCATCACATCTAACGAGTTAATAGTGCTTTTGACTGATGCTTTGCAGTTAAAACTACTTTTGACGAAGAGCGTCAGTCAAAAGTACTTTTAACCGCAAATTTGCAGTCAAAAGTACTAATAACCAATAATTTTCAGTCAAAACCACTTTTGACCAACCTGTTCAGTCAAAAGTACTTTTGCCTGATTTTGCTAGTCAATAGTACTTTTGACTGGTTAAGAGTTTTGACTGCAACATATACAATTTCTAGGGAATGTGTGATTATGAAGAGAGCCTCGCTCCCCTTCTCGGTACTCCCGTTCATAACCCAGCACCTAGCCCAGCTTTGTCTGATGAACAACGTGATTGAATTATTTTATTTATAGATATTTCCGATTCTCTGGATTATAGGGTAAGCTTGTGACCATCACCTTTATAATAACACAATTCCTAGGAATTGTATACATTTCCGGATTACATACATCATTACATACTAGCCTTTACTCGCGGCTACACTAGCTTGGTCTAGTCTAGACGATCTGCCATTATTTTTTCCCGTGCGAACAAGATGTTTTTTACTCAACGGATTTTATTTTAATGCAGTTTTCGACAATATATAGAACGTTAATGTGTATTATACATACAAGGACTTTCCGAAATACCCACAGGAAGGTACAAAGCAATCGAATTGCGCGCTTTTCGCTTGTAGAATTTAAATTGTTTTTAATCATAATAAAATAAGTGTAATATTTATTGTCATAAACACAGAGTTCAAACCTAATAATGGCAAAACCCATAAAATGCACAGGAAGCACAGTACAGTCATCGTTGAAAAACTTGTGGCGCGTACAGTCAGATTAGCAATTACTTGGCGCCCAGACGGGGTCGCCGACCGCACCCGCTGCGTTCGCGAGTACAGGAAAAAAACTATTAAGTACTGATTTTGTATTGCACCGACCGTAAATAATTATCTTGAATAGATTTTTATTGACAAAAGTACAAAATCTAAGTGTTTTAACAATTTATCTGTTTATGGGGACAGACATTGGTTTTTTATTGTATTTTATTATTATTAGGTAATCAATCTTTCTCTAATCACTTGAAAATATTCTGTTTTTGCATGCCTTTTTTCATACCACAAAAAATTTCGCAAACAAACATACGGCCCGCCTGATGGTAAGCATCACCGTAGCCTATAGACGCTTGCAATACCGGGGTATCATTCACGCGTTGCCAACCCTCCCAACCCTGG
Organism: Endotricha flammealis; assembly: GCA_905163395.2. Taxonomy (NCBI): domain Eukaryota; kingdom Metazoa; phylum Arthropoda; class Insecta; order Lepidoptera; family Pyralidae; genus Endotricha; species Endotricha flammealis. The sequence continues at coordinate 10,834,118 of LR990876.1, forward strand.
AGCACTGGAGACCTTACTCCTATTTGGCTGCGATCTTCTGTAAGGTGGAGGTCCTTCCCCAGACGGGCTGCTCCGATTTGAGCGGATTATCCGCTATACCCTACCTCTCTCTTCTTTCTTCCTAGTCGTAGTCGTGGGATACTTCGTTTTCTTTTGGATTTTAAAAAAACTAGGACATTGGAATATATATATTATTTGACGCCGCATTTACCCTGTAGGTAGTAGGTACACATGTGGTAGCCTCTCGATTTTTATAAAAATGGTTTATTTACACTTTTCCTTGGGTCTGTGGAACGAACTTATCATCAAAAAGAAGACACGTTTTAGTATTTATTTATATTGATTCCAATTTAAATATTTCATACCTACTTATTTATATTTGTAAGTTATAATTGTAATACAAGGTTGCGATAGTTTTAATAAAATTAATACCTAAATAATAATTTTCAATAAATAATTAAATTAATAATTGCTATAGAAATACCTAAGTAATGGAGTTATTTTCTGTAAATATAAATACATGGAATTAAGTACAAATAACCGCAAAAACAGGATATTTTCAGGTACCTACTTATTATATTGATTAACAATAAAATGGTTTTTACAATAAATAAACCATTATTTATTTATTAAGGAAATATAGGTACCTTTTGTCCTTCTATTTTATTTGAGAAAATAATCACGTACCTACCGAATTCGATTACTGAATAGTAACAGGTATCAAATAGATACTTGGTAGATAAATACTTTTAGATGAGGAAAAATACGTATATATGTATAAATATAATAATACTAGAGAAACCCGCGCAACTTCGTGTGCGTTTATCCTTTCCCGTGGGAATTTAAAAAAATCCTTTCATATCGGTTTCCTACATCATACACCACACTTTTCAGAACACATCCAAAAAATTGACATATTATAGTTTTTTTTTCTATTTTTATACTTCTCATTACAATCTGTGGAGTGGGCGTTTATGAAATAGGCTAGCCCGACCAGTGAAGAGCCACCCTTTTACAGAATATTGACGTGAAGCAGCAATGCGTTTCGTTAAGGGAGTGAAATATCCGAAATTCTTGTTTGTCACCTTTTTGGTATAAAAAAAATCTAACTCATTCCTTATACTATTTCTCGCTATATCCTGTTTTTTCCTGTTATAGGTCGGCAACGGGTTAGGGACCCTAGAATCTATGTGCTCCATAGTCGACGGTAATCACCTAATATCAAATGATCCATATTCCTGAGCTTGTTTTCCAACCACTTCCGCAAAAAAAATGTATAAGTATATCGGTAATTCAATACCTACAACCACCTACAACCTCAGCCTACAACAACACTACGAAATAATAGAGCGAGTCGACGTAATGAGATTTCCTATAAGTGAGAAAGAGACAATATCAAAATGTATGCCATTTAACCATTGACCAATTTAACTTGAACCCTGTCAAATATTATAAAATTTAATAATTAATTACTTACTATTTATTATTGATGAATATGATTCAGTCCGCTTTATACATAGTTAGGATTTTTAGCTGTTTTTCCGATATCACAAACAGAATAAATAGACGACATTATGATTGAATATTCACAATTTATAATTACATGACATGACACTTCACTTCACGGATGTGTCAAAATGAAATGTAATTGAAATCAAAAGCACTAAGGAGTATGAGTATTGATATCAAATCGAAGAAAACTACCCACAAAATACATATTTTTCAAGAATTTCAATAAAATAAGAATCACGTCTTTCATCAATTCTCTTAAACAATTTTTATGCAAAATTTGAAGTAGATTGGACCAAGGAATCAAGTTGTCCCATAGTAACTTTACCCCCCTTTTTTACCCCCTTAGAGTTCGAATTTCGAAAAATCCTTTCTTATCGGACGCCTACGTCTTATAATAGCTCTACCTGCCAAATTTCAGATTTTTACGATGAGCGGTTTAGGCTGTGCGTTGATTCTCAGTCAGTCAGTCAGTCAGTCAGTCAGGACAAAGCATTTTATAAATATAGATTGTTCCAAGGCAACATCCCTAAATATTTTGCCAGCCACTTACCACTCTTACCAGCCAGTTACCTACATTTTTTATAGTATTACTTTTTCATAACACTACTATCACATGATTAAACTTTTTTTAATAAAATAAATAATTTTAAATTATTAGGTTAAAATTTAAAAAATGTAAGCCAATAAAAAAAATGGTGTGGGTTTTGACAAAGTAAGTTCTAGATTTTCTTACATCATGCATGACACTTAAGTATAGCTAATTGCAATGGACAGGAATGCAAAAGCTACAATTTTAAAAAAACAACCAACCATAGAGGCCATTGACCAGTTTAGAAACAATAAAAATTACCTATGACACGGTAGTCTGAAGTCTGAATCAAGCGAATTATCCAATTACATTACTGGCGAGTGCCTAAACGTTAATTGCCTTGTTACGAATAGTTAACTTGTAATTTATACACTTATGTACAGCAGTTAATAAGTTTTTGACTGGAATGGAAAGTGCCGCCATGTTTTTTTTTTTAGGTAGTATTGTAAGCTCAATTATCTCTTTCCCATAGGAAAATAGATACCAGCCATACATATTTGTAATTTGATTAAAAACTTTGACTTGGTAGTGGACCCTATGAGTGTCACTGTGAATCTTTACATTACATAGTACAGTCGCCTCGAGGATAGCAGGACCATCTTTAGGATGATTTTTGGTTGCAACATCCAACATTCTAGTGGACACAATGTGACTCTAAACAAAAACCCTGTTTGGTAACAAAGAAAAGGACGGAGCTGACAAAAAATCCGCTTACAAGATGTGCAAGCGATTTTTTTTCTAAAATGGTCCTCCTATCTTCGAGGCCACCGTACCTATAAAATGAAGTCGTTTTCGCTGTCTGTCTGTCTGTCCCTCCCTATGTATGCTTAGATCTTTAAAAGAGCCAATCGGCCGATAGTTTGATCCTTCTGGGATTCATTATGGAGCTATATGGCAGTGCGCCCATTTGACGATAAAAAAATCGGCATATAGCTCCATACTGATTATCCAGAACGATCAAACTATTAATTAAAAAATCACAAGTAGGCGTTGGTTGGCTCTAAACTACGCAACGGCTTTTGATGCGGGTATTTTTAAATAGATAGATTGATTTTTATGAGGAAAGTTTGAAGGTTCCGAACTTCCCACGGGAAAGCTGAATACATGCAAAAGAAGTTGCGCTGCTTTCTCTATAATTTGACAATAAAACTAATTATTCCGACAGAGTCTAATTTTATTTCGAAACCCAGCAGCTCGAAACTCTGTACTACCAGGATTATAGTTAGTTCTATAATCCTCATGTTTTCTCTTAGTAAAACGAACATTTTTATGCTAATAAAATAATGTAAGCATCTCGTTATGAAACTTTGTAAATACATAGTACAGTCAAGGGCAGGTCGACCTTTACATATTGAACTTTGTACCATTCTTAAGTTCTATGTCATAAGAGCCAAAATTAGTACTACAAGTGTAAAGCCTGACGTGCTCCTGACTGTACAATATGAATACTATTGATGAAATAAAATTCGAGTAAATCCCTACACGCAAAATTTAGAAAACTTGAATCATATAATTACGGCGCTGATCACCTCATTCATTGGCCGACTGTAGAAAACATTTTAACCAACGCTCAAAGAGAATACAGAAATTTTTCCTTTATGTCGTGTGCAATTCCCTCAGACTACTCGGAAGTCCATTAGCTTTGTGAGTACTGGCCTTGGTAAAGCAGCTGGATGCATTCAACCCATCTTAGTTCAAGGCTAGTCATTTGGTAAATACCTGCAGTCACGCGATAATTTTTGTTAGTATTTCAAATTAGTAATTTTGAAAGTATCCGAAGAGTTTAACACAATAAATTATAGATGTCACTGTCAAACTAAAAAAAAAGAGTTTGACAATTAATGTGGAATTAAAATGCAACAGATTTTATTTTAAAAGTCAATATGCAACTAAATATTAAACTTCTCAACGGGCCATTTCGAAGTGCTGGTAGGATTTAAAAAAAATTGACGTGCGAAAGTATTTCCTGTAATCTACTTGCAAAATAAATGATTTTAATTTTAATATTACAGTTATTTTAAAAAATTATCTGAAAACTAAACTACAAAATTAATATAAAGAATTAAAAGACAGGCTCCCTGTGGCAGCATACCCATTATTATGCTTATATTAACTTTACATTTATAATTTTCAGTACAAAATGCCACATAACACTCTTTCATTAACTTTATTGTACTTGGACACATGCCAAAACCAAGAAACTGCTATTTTAACATCATTTCCTTATTTGAGGCAATGTGCAGATTCGCTAAAAGGGATAGTAGGTGACTTGAATAGGTGTTTTATAGGCGTGTAATGTTTTCAAAGACAGTACAAAATCGTAAGGAAACTCGTAAAGTTTATGTTTGTGACCTAATTTCAAAAAGGAGCACTATTTCGCATCTGTGGCTTTCTTTTTCGTGTCCGCTTTGGAGCAGCGTGGCAGAGTACACTCTATTCCCCCTTAATTGAAGGGGTCTCCCTTCAATCGAGGGATCTAAACCCCTGCAGTGAGTGAGATGATTGTGGGTTAATATGATGAATAATATTATTTACTTTGGCCAGTTAACTATTCAAAAAGAAATGATTCACACTGGCACAATTTTTTTTATAAAAAAAAAAGAAAAAATTCATTGTGTATTCGGCCAGTAATAAACCATAAACAAGCTTACTCACACTTAATTTAAATTCCGAGAACACTTATTTGGATGGATAGACTGACTAGTCTAAATTATAGATTAAGGTTGTACCATGAAGTTTCCACGGAAAGCAATGAATCACAGATTACATTTTTCGTTAGTTTTATGAATGTTGGTACGAGTATTTTGTTTTTAAATCTGCGGTAGTTTTACATGTTTATTAATGTTTTTTATCTTTCTGTCTGTCCTTATGTTTGTTTATTCTTTAAATTCTGCTAAACAAGGCTATGGATTTGATGTGGTTTTCTTACTGGCAAATTAGTTTTCTTTTTATGAGAGATTAGTAAATGCTCGTGGTTTTACCCGCGAAATCAGGTTCCTCGACTAATATAAAATACCCGTGTACCAAATTACGAGCAAATCAATCAAAGCCTTTTTTTGCGTGAAAAGTAACAAACACCATGTACCTACGCGGTTTCGCGAGAAATTTCAGAAAACCCTTCGATCATATGAATCATAATTATGATCGAAGAGAAAACCACTAAATCATGGTGGGGGGTGCTGCTTTTCTGTGACATAACATTCCATAGATAATAACGAATTATCGAGTTATCTATCAAAAGTCAATATTATGACCGTGACGCATGTGACGTCATCGACATTAACACAATATTAACAATCTATGTATTGGCATTGCATGTTTTCCTTGTTTACTAAAACTCAATAATGATTAGGGACACGTCCACCACACATTCCCAACGCTGTGTCTCCTGTAAAGGATTAAGGTCTTTTTCAAACCTGACCTGTACTCGCTACCGTAACAACCGTCATCAATAGATAACAGCAGGTACAGACGACTTAACGTGCCCTCCAAAGCACGGAGAAGCTGGAGATAACGAAACAAAGATGTACCAATCCATACACTGGCTAGGGTCGACGTTGCTTCACTTTCGTATACTTTTAGAGTGCGACACATAGCCACGCCATAGAGTTCCACGGATTCGGTCAACGGGAGGACTATGTCTATCAGTGGACTTCTTGTGGCTGGTAATGATGAATAGGTATGACGACTAGTCTAAACATTAAAACGAAACAATAAACGTTATAATATTCTAGAATCTAGATTTATATTACTCACCGAACGGCTCGTGAAGGAAAACTTTTAATACGTCTGCCACGAATGCATGCGTGGGTAACACTGCTCTGAAGTTAGGAATTTAATACGGTACGCAAATGCGATGTTTTTCCTTACAATAAATAAACAAAAATCCAGATTGGATATGTTCAAATCACAGATCGAAGGTCAACAAAGTTTACGCGTAGACATTTCACAAGCAAATAGCTCTTTGGACCAATCGATATGCTTGTTCTTACTCAAAAGATTTTGATTTGAATTGAGCTAGCTAAGGGCTAGCTCGACAGGTTAAGTACCACCCTCTCATAGAGTATCGGCACAGAACACTGATGTTCATAGGCGTTGATAATCACTTTCCATCAGGTGGCCCGCAGGCTTGTTTGCCGGCGGAATGACATAAAAAAATCGTGCGTGATAAATAACTATGTAACGTATCTGATCTGTCGAATTCGTTGAGAAAATTTAAGTTTTCGGAATATTGAACACCCGCCGGCCGCCGACCTATTAAAATAAAATAAAAAACAAAAAGTCACAATACAAGTAAAGTAAAGTGACCATAAAAACGAAAATTCGTCCGGATATTCCGTCAGCTGTGAACAATGAACTGAGGTGTCCTGTCCATAGACAACGGCTATTGTATTCTAAGCACGCGTAGACACTTCCCGCCATATGAATCATAATGTCGCGGTTTTTTTTTAATAATTTGGCAGTTTATTTTGTTTTTTTTTGGCAGTTTATGAGAAATCGTTCTAATGTAATATTTGTAATACATATATTTTGATTTCAAAGATAGTATTATTCATAACTTTTCGGTTTATAATTTGGTTGCACTTCCACTTGCACGTCAGCAAAATAGGTAAGTAGATTAACATTTATTATTTCAAACCCTGCTATCACTATAGCCAAGCCAATATAAACAGCAGTCAGTTATTGAGAATTTGGGATCTTTAGAATGACATGGTACTTTTGTTACTGACCGTCACCCAATTCTCGAAAGGGCTTTTGATGCAATTTATATTGTTAGTTAAATACATTTATAAATTTTAGGAGATTCCGTTAGTATGTGGTAAATATGCCTAACTGAGAGGTAGGACACTGCAGATAATCCGCTCAAATCGGAGCAGTCCGTCCGGGGAAGGACCTCCCTCCACCTTACAGAAGATCGTAGCCAAATAGTATTGGTCTCGGCCATGTCGTGTTCCCCTTACGGTGAGTAACGTCTACAGAGCTCCACTTTTTACAAGCCCACTCTTTGCTACCTTTGTGGTATAAAAAATAATGCCATAGCATTCTGTACGTATTCGTAATGAGGTATAAGCTATATTTAAACGTTTATAGGAAAATAATCATACTGTTTACAATAATAACTGCAGGAATTTACACATGCATTTATAACAATAAAATATTATAACAATAGTGTTATAAAGTGAATAATTGTAATCCTAACGTGTTGTTGAATTAGTAATGTGAGCTTAGATTGTTCATGATGAGTAGGTAATGGCAGTGATAAAATTATTATTAGGATACTGGAGCCACTGGAGGTTGACTTCCACGTAATGAAATTGTAATTATTCCTGTAGGAAAATTCAAAAATTAAAGTAGCCTTTTTTAGTAATAAGTAACGATGACGCCGCCGCCAAGTGGCAAACAAGTATGTGGGCCGTATACTAATGGCCGTATACTAATACTGTTAAGTATTATAATATCTGTGCTAATGGTAAGTAATCACCGTAGCATTTGGACGCTTATAACACCACGGACAGAGAACAGATATTATAATACACAGTACGACGGGTATCCCTCGCGCGTTGAGGATCCTTGAAAAACCCTTTCACTCCATAAATTATAGTGCCAGTTAACCTATCCTATCTGTCATAGATATTTTACACTTTTTCTATGATTTAAGCGTACATACGTTAACTAGAATTTATCAGAAACCAACCATAACACCAGCAATATAAATATTTTAATACTATCTTCCTGTGAAAATTATGCCTTTTGGGAGTTTAAAAAAATTATACAAATAAATAATTATTGACATTACAAACAGATGATTCAATTTTATTTTTATAGATTAAAATAACAGTCTATTGAGCCTCGACCTCTACTTTATCAGTTTAACATAGTTGAACGGACAAAAATTATTATTTATGCACAGGCCAAAGACCTTCATATCAATCCGGCTATTATGTACTTACTTATAGTAATAGAGTAGAAATGTTAATTTTTAAATCAATGTTCATTATGAAAATATGCAAGTTTAAAATAAACCGGACAAGTGCGAGTCGGATGGCGCTAACTTTGATAGGGTCAACTTGAACTTGTGATCACAAATTCAATTTCTGTGTGTTTCATTTCAAGGTTTGATTCATATTATTGATAGTGTAATATGGAACAAACATTGGTAAAAGTTCATATAAGAACTAAATAAAAAGTTCCTGATTTCTCCATTAACGTCATTTCAAAATCTGCCTTCTCTGAACAAATTTTGCTATCGTCTTACTTCGGGACGTCAGACTGGATACTGTGTCGAGATAACATGAATACGCTGCTTAAAATCATATTATTATATTACATGTTAATAAAGTCGAAAATTAGAACTTGTATTTCTTATTTTATGATACCAACTTTGAGAAAACGATGACTTTCATTATCAAAAAACAAAAGACGTCGATATTTTAAACGTCTGCTATCTTAATTAAACTGTTACGTTTACCGTGTTCTGAATTCAAATCTTTCAAGAACGATACAGATCAACCGTTCATTCATTACTGAATGTAATCGCGTATGAATTCCATATTTGAAAGTCATAAATAACGGTCTGTAACGGTCGAGCGGCCATTTTTCAGTAATAATAGCAATAAAAAGCTGTTGTCAAGTAATTAGATATTAAATTATCGACTGTCTCTCTCATAGTGCGTTGAAATTAACCGTCTGACATTGTTTGTAACTTACTTTCTATAATATTAAATGCTTCAGTGACCTAAAAACGTAGCGGTAGTCCATCAAAAAATCGACCTACATTCGGTAAAAAGTAATTTTATATTTGATGAACGTTGATTGTGGTATATTTTCCTTTATTGTTCTAATAATGATAACAAACCATTTATATAACCGTTATTTTACATGGCAGGTATTTTTTTGTGGGTCAACTCAAAAGCAAGACCTTTGGGGTTTTCTATAGATTTTTCCTTATTTGCCTATTCAACAAATAAATACTACACAACTCACAGCCGCATCTGGTACTGTCAAGAGCATGTCAACCTTACATACATATCGGTCTTTGTACCACTTAAGTACTGTGTTATAAGAGCCAAAATTGTTTTGCAAGTGTAAAGTTTAACTTGGACCTGACTGTACCAACTTATATTCGTTAGTTCTTTGGGTGTGAATGATTGCTCTGTGTTAAATTCTATTTAATTCTTTCTTTATTCTTTCCTTCTTTCTTTGGAAATTAACCTATCCAACAGGTTGCATTGGAGGCGTTTGGGGGAGGCCTATGTCCAGCAGTGTTCTTGTGGCTGAGATGATGATGATCATGATGAACCAAACTAGTTCTGTTGATGTTCTTAATCTGCTTGTGATTGAGATGCACTTAATCATTATGTGTCAACTGATGTTTAATTGCATTTTCTTACTCATCTAATGAGTAACATTAACAGTCACCAATTTCCAAATTTGTCATACAATGTGCCGTCCCTTGTACAGATAACAAAGATATGAAAGCACTATGCTTCATAATTATTAATAATCTTTAAACAATAGTGTTGTCTGTTTTCATCAACGCCTCCTCCTCGTCAATTTAGATCTCACTAATCACTAGAAAGAAGTTAAATTGGACAGTTGGTGCAAAGGTAGTGTACCAACTTAAGGTGGCGGCGAAAGGAGCATGGGGCTGCCTCAAGGCATTTTTATGTCGTCGTTAGAAAAGAACATTTACACTACATGTAGTTTTTCATACTAAAAAAATTATTATGAAGAAAAACCACCTGCAGTGAAAAAAATCCTCACAGTAGAGGGGGCAACTCCTCTGGTGATACGGAGGGCAACAGTACATTTATATTTAAAAAATCACAGTTGCTTCCAAGGAGGCATTTAGAGGGGGCTACTAGGATACACCGAAAAAATTCGCGCCGAGACGTCTTTTACAAAACATTACTTAAATTTATAAAAGTTAGACATTACGCTGGTAGATATAATTATACTTTTTGATAGAAATTCGCCGCAGTCTAGGCTATGTTAGAAAGCATATCGGTCTGTTTTGCTCCAATAAAACAAGTACCATCGACCGTCACACTTAGGCACTGGCTAGTGAAAGCAAACACGAAAAAAAAAACAATGAAAGTATTTTTTTTTAATGCACAGGATTTCGGTTATTTTATTATAGTAATGACTAATGAGTAATTAAAACCTTAAAATATATTTTTTAATTTTTGAAAATAGAAAAGGAATAAGGGTAAAATTTATAAAATTGATTATAGCTATAAAAAGATATTCATCACAAAAAGACAGTCTATAAACAAACGGTTCATCATGATCATCAAAATTAAAAAAAAAATGTAACCTATTTATCTTTATATATTTTTTTTTCTCCTAGGAAGATATTATCTCCTATCTAGATTATTATCTCCAAGGTAGACATAGAAAATGATATGTACCAATCTGCACAGATTTGTCGGTACGGGAAACCTGTTTCTTTATTCAAGCACCCTAAAGATCTCAAAAGCAGTGAGCTCGTGGGGGATCGTCTTAGTTCACTTGGGTTTAGATTTCTCATTGTGTCGCAGTTCTGAGATATCATTATCAAAACTCACATCAGATTTCAAGCTGTCTCCATATACAATTAGTTTTAAATTTATATGTTATCGACTAATTAATATTTCACGCTGCAAGCGTTTTGGGTACTCTGCCATAGGGACTGTCTTTTGAATTATTATTAGTTTTGTTGTAGTTTAATTTGTAAAGAACTGATAAATATTTTGTTGTAAATCGAGTGATTATTATTTTGTGCAATAATAGATAATTTAAATTTACAAAACTATACATGAATCAAAGTTATCATTGTTCTTACAGTTTTGTCCCAATTTTTATCTCATCATGGCCACCCTATGGCAGTTTATTTTAAATTAATTTATCTAATAAAAATAGCTAACAGTCAGTTTCTGTAATTTTAACTACACATTAAGTCTCATCTCAAGCATTCTTTTTCTTCTTTAGTTAGCTATAATTTTAATGTGTCTTTAACTTTAAAAATACGTTTCAGAAAGCTGTAAATGTTACTATTTTTAAATTGTTTTATTTACACGTCGTTCTAGAATCCTAGATAATCGTAATAAGAACATAAGAATGCTGTTTCATTCATTCTTTAGAACTGACGAATGACATTTTCAACAAAAAAAAATCTAAACCAGTGGGTAGAAAAAATGCTGATTAAGCATTCTATGACAACACAACACAACACGTAATTATAGCAAAAAAAAATCTAGAGTAAAATGTTATGTAATGTCAACCACTGAAAAGGGTGAGCAGGGAGAAGACTAAGAACAAAGATTTTGAGCTAATAATGTAAGCATTTGGTATTATTATAATTCTGTAATTAAATTACTTATGACAATGACATATAAATCAATGGTATGTACAATGTGGAGTACTAATAACAAATAGAAATTCGAGTAAAACCTTTCACGCATTTAGAAAACTTAAATCATATTTAGGGCCCTGCTCAATTCTTTCATTGGCTGTCTGTCTGTACATTAATTTGAAACTCTTAAAAAAATACCGTTAATTTTGACATGTGAATGGCAGGTAGCAGACCGGCAAATGTAATTAATAATGCACGATTCAAAGAGGTTGTTATATAAAAAAGAAATCTAATATAATAGTCATCTAATTGGAATAATTTTCAGACATCAATCAAAGTTAATTTGCAATGGAACGTGATTTAGTAAGTATATTACACAGGTATATTATAATCTGTGGTATAACTTTACGTTATGTATTGTTTTGCTTTATTAAAAAGTTAATCAATCTACTATCGAATAAAAAAACAAAAAAAGCTGCCAGTAAATTCGAAATTAAAAAAATAATTTAAATAAACTGCCAGTGTGTTTGATAATTTAAAAATAAAGACTCACTTTTGCGCCGATCTGGTTCCCGCACTGTCCGGCCTGGAGATGCACTATTTCCCTCATTTTGTTGTTCTTTTTTTAAATACCTAATACTACAAATTGACAGTTGATTGTATGACAGTTGGACGTGTACTGAGTCCCGCAGCCGCGCACTCTACGGGCCCGAGAGAAGTGAAGTGAAATAAAGGAACGGTGACGATTGTGAACGAATGGCTGGCTGGGGTGTGGTGTGACCAGCTGCATGTTACTTACCAATTTTGCAGGAGAGTCTTTGCATTGTGTCTCTTAGTATTACTCAGTATTATTATTTTTTACAAATGTAAAATAAGTAATACATATGAAAAAACTAAAATATCCTACTAATATAAAATTATTTGATGATTGTTAATAAAAAAAATCTTTATTATTATATGAAACTTATGTAAGTCGTTCTTGGTAGTAGGTAACATAAATCAAATTCTGTACATATTCGCTCTGGGCCAAGTTATCGTCGTCGGCGTCTCAGTATGTTTTTACCCTTTTCTTACGTCTTTTTCAGAATGTAAGTTTAACAAGTAGCTATATGTAGTTGTTTGTTTTATCCATGTTTTTATGGATAAAATGGTTATATTAAACTTAATCAAAAGTAATTATATAAGTAGTTTCAGAGATTTAAAACAGTGTTGAACAAGTTTTGATATGGAACCACTGCCTCCACTGTTTTAAATCTCTTTAGCAAACCAATGTTTTGAACCTTGAAGGTTCAAAAACCTTCAAGGTTCAACACATACATTACAAGGTGCAAAACAAGCGCGGAAGTATCACCAGTTTACTGCAACCCCGGAGTAGGTGGCAGTCAGTCGGGTTTTTAGTCGGTCGGTATGCCTCTCATTGGCTAAGAGAGGAGAGCCAACAGACCCTCGTCGCTTCCCGAACTGGCGGAACAGGCAGTAGTGCATTTTCTTGTCTATTTACAAAAAAAAGGGCTTTACTTCCTCTAAGCTCCTCCACAAAATGTATCAAAATTGGGTAATTTTAACAAC